>JAHLSL010000073.1:5561233-5717318 GCA_025920805.1 Petroica traversi
CCCCGGTGCGCTGCTGCCACCTGGTGCCGCGGCACCGGCGCTCGGTCCCGGACCCCGGAGCTGCCGGAATCGCCCGCTCGCCCTCGGCTGCAGCTCCTCGGGACTTCCCGAGTGACCGGGACCCTTTCCCGCACACCCCGAAGACTGGGATCCATCCCCGCCCCGCTCACAGCCGCCCCTGCTCGCCGCACGCTCCACGCAGTAATTCAAGTTCCGAGCTGCAGCAGAGTGTGTAGAATAATGGTGAAAATAAAAGAGTTACTAAATCTTCCCGGAGCGTACTCGCCAAATGGGGAGTGCTGGCTTAAAAGTACCGGGAGGAAGTTTCAAAGGAAAATGTAGTTATAAACCCTGCATCTGATATGTTTAACTCTTTGTGAACCGTGGGTGGCTCTTTGTGAGTATCAGGCAGGGATCCCTGGCCAGTAAAATCACATTTATTAAAAATAGCTGTTGGTTCACTCACTGATGACTTCTAATTTCCAATTAGTCTAAAAGACTACACAGGCATTTAAAACGATTGTAGTTCCAAACTTAAATCTGCAAGGAGACTTCTCCAGAGAGAAGGGGGTTTAACTTTAGGTTACTTATTTTTAAGCAATAGATAACAGATTAAAGTAGATGATAACCACCTCTCTGTGGATTCTTTCGGTACATTAGCAATTAAGGAGATATTTCTTACAGATTTGTGTAATTAAGTGGTGTCTTAACCAGGCTGTAAATGCTGAAAACTAAAGTTGTAATAGAAATTATGCTTTGCTATTTAACCAATTGCTATATTACTGCTCACTGTTTACCACTCTAAATTCTCCTCTTCTACTTGTCAAGATTCTTCTCATCCTAAAAACCTAATAGTATCTAAGTGTAACTACTTTTTAATGAGCTCCCAGTGGATCATACACAAGGCCTTTATGACATCTGTACTCCTGTTTTGCTCTAGTCTGTCAAATGATAAAAGAATTTTTAGAAATCTGACAATTTTAAGTTTTCTATTTCAATCTTTTATTCACAGCAGAAAAAAAAAAAAGACTGGCTTCCACAGACAAAAGAAGAATTAAAATTAAATAAATCTATGCTGTGGCAGAGGAAGACAACTGGTTGTGATAAAAAGAAAGAAACTGAGTTAACTGAACTTCAAGCACATCCTATAATAAAGTAGATTGATTACTATGGTGACCTTGCAGTCCCCACATAGTGGAAATCCTGTGAGTGGAAGGCTTCGAGATCCCACTGTGTGTCCCATTGCACTGTGGTGCACTCACACACGGTATTTTGTGCATGTCCTTGAACAAATACACAATAAAATGTACAAATTTAACTCCTGGAATAAAGTTTCCCCTGATTTTTCTTACCTAACCTCATCTGTGCACTTAAATACACTCGATATTCTTGAAAGCCCCTACACATCACAAGTTCAGGTAAGAATACAGAGGCTTTAATCCATTTATTCCATCAACCTATGTTTTCCTTTCATTTCAGCAACTGCTTTGAGTGTTTTTAAATGAAGCACCCTCTCAGCTGGTTAGAAAGACACTTCTGACACCTTGAAACATGACATCAGGGAGAAATCTAAGCCACAGTTCTTGGATCAGAATGGCCCCAAACTATTACTGTCCAGCTTTTCTAGACTTGCACAGACTTAAATCACACCTGAACTCAAAATAGACTGGGAAAAAAGCAAGAGACAATGAGTTGTATCTCCAAAATTATTACATACCCACCAGAGACAGAATGCAATGTTCTCCAAGAAAATTTAGGATCATCTCTACAGCATGTCACTTTTTAGTACAATGAAAGGGGTGGGGGGGGAAAATGTAACCATGATTACAAGACACAATACAGATATAATTTAAATTGGGTTGGGCACAGATTCACACTCACTTTGTGCCCATCAGAAGTGACATTGCATTCCCATTACATAATATACACAGTGACCATTTCTCACTGGTGTGGAGCAGCAAAAAGCAGCTAGAAACTCGCCATAGCACAGGAGAAAAGTACAGCACAGAGGTGGCTGGGATAAGATATCAAGAATCCTGAGAAATAGAGAGATCTAGCACAACAGAAATAAGAAAGGACTAAACTAATCATCCGGGCACACAAGATCATCATAATTTTAATCTTCTATCCAAAAGCACTTGAAAAAAAAATGAAGCATGCAGATGTCAGTGCTTGGAAAATAAGAGCCTCCCTTTTAAAACTATTGATCTGAAGTGCACACAGAAATGAGATACACAGTGGGGATCAGATACATGCTGAATTTGGTCCTCGCTCCCCATTGCATATTTGTTAAGAGATTTCATTTTATTACTTTTTAATTCATTATTGTAAGTGTAATCTCAGTCAAGTCAAATCACTTCATTAATTAAAAGGGATTGAAGAGGTCCTTAGCTCCCGGATTCCACAAAGGCCCAGGAGCTCAGGCCCGTTTACAGGAGGTCGTATTTCATTTGCTGCCTGTGTCAAAGCAGAACCCGTTGGGCCTCCAGCAGGCCCCAGAGAGAAGCCAATCAATGTCTGCTTGCTAAAGCCCCTCGCACGAATCTATTTAAGCCATGTGGATGCTTCCTGCCAAAAAAAAAAGAAATGGTCTCTTGGTATCTCTGATAGAAATTAGCCATGAATTAAGAGAAGCACAGTTGTTTTGGAAGAAAGCCAGGACCAGAATTAATAGGCCATCTGAGCCTCTTGAGTGTTGAATCCCATTTGTTGGCAATTCTTTATGAAAAGCTTCCCCTCCCTACACTAGTTCTGACCAAACTCTGTGCGCTGTCTCCTGGAACTAGTAAAATTTTAACCAGCTGGGGAAAAAAAAAATCAAAGAATGCTGTCTTTTGTCAAACACAATTTTAGAAACTTGCTTCGTATTTGTACTACAATTGCCCATTTTCCCTCTCTTTCCTTGAGAATACATTTTTCCTTATGACTCATCATCTCTCCGTGCTTAGATGTAGCAGGAACACTGACACAGATGGAGTTGCACTAGCCATGAGTTTGGCTCAATATAATTTCAGTAATTTTGGCAGAATCTTGTAAAGGCTTTCACTGAACATTTAATTACTATTATAGTCTGTGAATGGAATAATCCATCTTGTTGCCAGTCGTCCTAGCCTCAAAAGTTTTGCATATAAGTTTAACAGGAATGAAACTAAAGAGCTTTTGGAGGTCTCATTTTTAAATGCTCTACACTCCCATTTTTACAATAGACAAGTCTGGTTTCCCAAAGTTAGCTGAGTCTTCTCTGATTTTCTGGTGTTTAGGCGTAAGAATTGTAGGGTGGGGGGCTTGTTTGTTTTCTTTCCAGAACTTGATTTCAAATTCTGGGCTGATTACCACAACTTTTAGGTTTTACAGAAAACTGAGGGTCTGTTTCTGTCAGAAGAGCTTGTGAGGACATCTCAAAAGTTCATTACTGACAGCTAGGCTGCTCAATCCTTAAGTGAAGCTGTGTGACCTGGAAGCAGGGAATGATGTGCCAGTGGAACCCTCAGCCTCAGTATCCAATCACACAGAAAAAGAAACCAAACCTAACAATTCCATCTATGCTCTCTTCAGCCACCTGGTTTCTTTCAGAGTTTTGCTCTACTTGGAGTATCATATTTCCTTTTTCAGACTGTAATATTTAGTGGGGTCTGCCTTTTTCATTCTACTGATACCATCCCTGGAACAGTAAGACATTAATCCAGGTTGATGTTTTATGTGCCCAGGCTATGCAAATCAATAATTTGATAATAATATTTACAAGCATATAATTGGGTCTGTGATTAGTTTTAGAATCACCAGCTAGCTCTAAGGATCTCACTTGGTGATAGTGAATAGTTAGAGCAGTAAATAGGTTTTTTTCATATATTTTTCAGAATATGTTGATTTTTGTTATGGGGAAGGTTAAACCTGACCTTTATTGGCTTCTCTCCTGCAGAGAAGTCAGCACTTCTACAGCTACTTCTCTCTTTCAGACACATCCACCCCATGAACTTGCAGGACAGAGGACGTAATTTGTGTAATTTAATTTTTAATTGTGACTGGAAAGAATTTTCCGGTTTCTCTAAACAGAACCAGTCAAGTGATTATTTGGCTACTTCCTGACTTCTCATTTGTTCTCATTATTTTCAAAGGCCTTTTTTAATTGATTATGTTTTGGAGAAGAAATAGCAGAATTTTAACAAATGTCCCTGCCAGTCTTAATTCTAATTGCAGTATCATTTCATCATTTAGTAAGTCTTGGCAAAAATACTCCACATATTAGAGCACACAGAAGAATCTTGTAAACAACTAGCCTGCCAGGCATCAGCTCTAATTCTTTTTCACTTGATTTGCATTGTCTGATTTCATTATCAATCAGAAGATATCCATTTCTAAAACAGTCCACCATATTAATGTTCTTTTTCTCTGAAGGCAGACCTTAATATTTAATCATCTCTGATCTGTTCACATATTTGTTACAAAAAGAAAAGCACACAACAATTTACTAAACACGTCAGGAGAAAGAAAAAAACTATATATTGTCTGTCATTATTGTTTTTTATTCTATTTCAAGACTTTAACTGCCACTGTAGAACAAGGCAATGGACACAAGCATTTGGAAACTTTGAATAAATTTCTACATTCCAAATCATATTTTGCCTCATGAAGAGAACTGTCCCACACAACTTCAGCTAATGAAACAGTAATATCTTCATCACATAGCCAAATATTTATAAAGTCCTAAATTTTGCCTCAACTGCCTGACCTCATTTTATACCATGTCAGGTGCAAACAAACCCAAGCCTTCTTAAAACCTCTTCTTCAGGCCCCTGAAACCTCTTCAAAGATTCAGTGACTACTCTTGCTCTGAGATTTTTAAACATCAGGTTGACACAGGATCGGCAGCAAACGTGTAGAAGTGGGAAGAGAATCCAGCAGGACTCACTCCCACCAAGGACTGGACCAGCTCAGCCAAATGCTTGTTCTCAACCTCACTCATCAGCAAAGAGGAAAGGAAAAATGCACTCTGTCCAGCTGCACCAGTATTGGAAGCCAGGTACAAAGAGGAGCTCTTAGAGATAAATGGAGGCAAAAGTTTGCTGTAAAATAAAAGTGTTTAATCACTATTATTTCCCAGAGCCCAACTGAAGACAGATAAAAGGACCTACAGCATAAAGTGAACCATGAAGCTTTCATGACTGTGACTGCAATTTAAGGCCACAGAACACAAAAACAGAAGTTGGGATTTGCCTGATAAGAAGCTATGAGGAATCTAGAAGCAAGGTCAGCTCTTAGGTTTCCCAAATACTGCTTCTGCTGCATATTTGTCTCTATTGCAATGCCTGGTGGTTCCTCTCAGCTTTGCAGCTGAGTAAAACAAATGTTCACAGATCACAAACATGTGCAATTTCTCTGAAACTTTCTGGCCAACTGCCTTGATTTGCTTGGATGAGCCCCATGCCAGGACACAAGAAACCCTCTATTCTGTCTGGTAAGTGTCCATTCACAATCCCAGTTTCTGTCCCATAAGCACCATGTCCCAGCCTGACACCTCTCTAGAGGCTGCAAATACTCTGTGTTTGGACAGTTTGTCAGACTTCTCTCATCTTAAGGTTTCAAGGTAATTCTTTTCCAAGATCTATTTTTGAGTTTGTTGTTCCTCCCCTCCTTTTTTGCCTCCTCTCAAGAGAATTAAAGGGAATTAATTGATTTGGAAAGGTGTTGATGCCATTAATATGGCTATTATTTCTAGAGTGGTTCTGATGACAGCACAGATAAGTGTTGCAGGGATAAACAGGAGCCTAGCAGCATTGTTTTAGAGACATCAAAAGTACCAAAACAGCTTAGAAGCCCCACTCCCAGCCCTGCCTTCAGAGTATTTACTACCTATTTCCACATTAAAGATAAAGCAGAAGGGATGGCAGAAAAAAAAAAGCCATTTGTCAGTGGTCAAAAGAGTTACAGAAAGTAAAGATATTTCATGACACAACCAGCAGAAACTCCAGCCTGCCTTCATGTGGCCATAATCCTCTGGAAGGGAAGTAGCACACAACATGCACACAGCAAGTTACTAAGGCATAGCATTTAAAGTATTTTGATTTTAAGCCACCTTTCTTTCAGCCAAATACAAAGCAAGTCTGAAAGCGAATAAGAGGCTAAGCTGGTAAATGGACTGAAGAATATTCCTGAAGCCTATAGAGACTCCCTAGATTTCAGTTTCGTGTCTGTTACAGGTACAAAGAATAGGAATATTTCATCTTTTTCAGAAGCAGAATTGAGGTAGATACAGAGCAGTCTCCACTTCCTTAGACATATCAAAGGCAACCCCAGAAAAGGTTTTGTAGCTTTTTGTACTTTCCCTTTCAACAAAGCTGAAACATTAGAGCCTACAGTTGGATCCCAACTTTCCTGACAATTTATGCTGTGCTGAGGACAAAGCAGAAGAGCCCCTTGAGCAACTGAATTTTTGCATACATACTTTAGAGCCTGTAAATCTTGCTTTCAGTCAGATCCTTCTTAAACTATAAGTGCAGGCAAAACTTTAGAACTTGTATTACCATCACTCAAGGACACAGTATGAGAGCAAACATTCTAGCTGTAGCTGTGAAGGATCTTTACAACACAGGAAAGCCAGCAAATTTATTCTTCCTGCAATAAGCAGCACAACACTTCCACTTCAAAGCAGTTCTGGAAACAGGAGATCAAATAATGTTACCAAACATTTGTACCCTGCTCATTTAGGTCACAGAGACTCTTCATTGAGTGATGAGGATTGCATGGCAGGCTGGTCTTGGTCAGCCAGCAGCAATGCTTGTTTTCATGAAATATCTAACTTGATACTTTGAGACGACTGTACCTCTAACCCCTTAACTTTAAATTTATTGGTAGAACATAAGGTGTGAGAGAACAAGTGTGTAGAAAAAGCTGTAGCTACTCAGAGAAAAACTCACAGGGATTGCTTCCTTTGGAAAAAGAGAGTGATAGCGTGGCTGCCACCTGAATCCTGCTAAGTGACCTCCTGAACCTCTGTTTTACCTCTTCAAAGGGTGTGGCTCACACACCTTGGCATCTTTCTGATGGTTGGAGTTTAACATCTTGACTTCAGCTGTCTTTCTGTGAGCTCCAGCAAATCAGGGAGAGCTTTGTCAGCTGCAAAAGAGTTCTTCAGAGGAAAAGTAGCTATCTGCAATTTTAAATGACACAGTGAGAGCAATTATCGCATGAAGGCCGACTCAAGCAGGAGCCTTCTCAAATTTTCTTTGAGTATCTCAGTCCAGCAGCTACACTTTATGCTGTCCAGTGCTAAAAGTATCCCACCGAATTATACAAACAGAATTACCTTTTGTTTGATTGCGGTTTAAGAAGATCTTGTACCATGTAGCATTTACAGCCACTTCAAGGCATTCTATACTCCCAGAGCAATTAAAGAGATATTTATGAACATACGAAGTGTGAACCCTTAAATAATAAGGGACTGTGGTCCATGGCAGTCTAAGTTGAAGACCCACAACTTTTGGGGACACTTTTACCACTGGAGTCAGACTAAAGTACCAGTTCAGCAAGACATCGGGAAAGTACAGAAACTTCATTCTGTCACTATTCAGCAAAACACTTAAACTAGTTCTTTCTAGAGTGCCCAAACTGCAAATGTGTCCTGCTCAGGTGCCAAAAATGCTAGCTTCCCCACATTATCACCTAAGATGCTGTTCAGGTTCATTGGGAAACCAAAATAGTTGCAATGAACAGCTAAAAAGCAATTTTTCTTCTCATTAGCTTCCTTTCCCTCCCTTCTCCTTATGTTTCTTTGTTTCTTTCTCCTTCATGCTGTAGCAAACTTTGGCAGTGCTGCAGAATGCTGATGAGACACATGCTTACTGTGTGAAATCCCAACAGCTATTTTTGGCCAATACCTGGCATGAACTGCCTCCTCTTTGAGGAATAAGGGAGTTTGCTTATCAGGCTCTCTTGAAAAGTTTAATGCTTCCTTATGACTGGCCAAAAGGCTTGCAAGTTTTACAAAACCAACATCGCATTATTGACAAACTTCGCAATCCTTCCAGCATTTCTAATAGTAGGGTGACCTTTCCTTTGAGAAGACTAAAACCGCAACAAAAAGCAGTTTCATTCCATTTTTAAAAACAAGACCAACACTGTGTGTGTAAAATGCTTGTTCATTTACTTTGTCACAGTTTTCTTCTCTGTTGGTCAAGTGTAGCCTCATCACAAAATACAATTTATATG
The DNA here is from genome assembly GCA_025920805.1 of Petroica traversi. Taxonomy (NCBI): domain Eukaryota; kingdom Metazoa; phylum Chordata; class Aves; order Passeriformes; family Petroicidae; genus Petroica; species Petroica traversi. The sequence continues at coordinate 5,569,439 of JAHLSL010000073.1, forward strand.
GTCTTCCCAACATAGTGTTTCCTAATATTTGTCTATCTTGACTTGTCACAGTCCTCAGACTGCCTTGAGGAAGGCCTGTCACTGACTGCCTCCTCTCCCCTGTGAGAAGATATCCATGAACATCCAAACTGAGGACCTGAAATAGATTCCATAGAAGCATTAATATTGGAAAAAGACCTTAAGATCATCAAGTCCAACCACAAAAGCATATTGATCTCTTATGGCAAAGAAATAATTCCACAACATTTCAGGCCTCCTTATGTCTCTCTTACAAACCTCAGTTTAAAATGCACCCCTGATACTTCTGAACACCTAGTCTCAGATATTTCTTTTTTTTCCTTCCATCATTTATCTAAATAGATGTTCAGGAAGTATTTGACTTAAGCAGTGACTGCATTTTTTGCCTCCCGATCTCTAATTCATATTCAAAAGAGGAAAGAAACAGAACCACTGGCAAATCAGGTGCGTTAAAGGTACTGTTTACCACAAAGTTGAAGGTTGAAGTGTGGGAATCTCTAGCAGCTCCTATCCAATCTTTTAAGATCCCTAAACTCCGCATTCTAAATATAACTTTAAAAACGAAAACAAAAATGAGGAACAATTTGAAGGTGGTTTCTAGAGACAGAGAAAGGAGTCAGATTCCATTCACTCATCTAAAAAAAGGCTTCTATCCCTTTCCTCCTGCCCTTGAAAAGCTTCTTGATATCCCATTCACTTCTTTGACATCTGAACGAAGTCCCCCACACTACTCATACAACGGGAAGAGGTTTCACTGCTGTGAGCTCGAATCAGGACAGATCAGGACAGTTTCTCTGTTTTGCTTTGTTAATGTGATAAAACACAGCGTTTTAACAGAGGGAACAGCCAGCAGGAGGATGTGCTTCATCCTCCAGCCACCTCATTTCATGAAGTTTAGTCAGCAGCTCTATCAGAGCCATTTTAATTAAATAGGTCACTAAAGCATCTTCCTTTTACCTTGAAAAAGATGTGGTCAGGACTTTACCTGAGCTGTAAGGTTTGAATTTCATTAGGACTTTAAAGTGGGTTGTATCTTTTTCCCCATCCAAATACAACTAGCACCCGTTTTTCAGCACATCAATAGAGCCATTTGCATAAAGTATTGATTAGTAGCCATTATAATCACAAAATGTTAATTACGGCAATTAATTCCCAATCTGTTTGTACCTTAAGCTTTTTTGTGTTCAGCAGAGAAGGTTAAAGCAAGAGTGAATCAGTCTTAGCTTTTTTCTGGAGACAACATTTTATACATCCTGTAAATACCAATTTTTTCTGTATGAACAGCCTTTTTCTCCTGGTTGTTTCATAGTTCTCCATACTATTTCAAAACTTTGGTTACTCATCACCAAGAACATTCCTTGCAGTCATCACAATTAGTCTGTGTGTTTGTAAATAATGGAGAGCAGGACATGTTCTGAAATGCCCCAGCTACCAGATGAAGGACATCATTTCCATGGGACTGGTACAAACTCAGAGTGCTGAGCAGCTCTGAAAAGGCAGATCTCAACAATGTTATTGATCTGATTCCATTCCTACCTTCCCTTCTACAGAAAATTTTATGTAATCAATTTGTGGAGACACCTTGATTCCTGCAACATCATTTGTCCTGCTCCCAAGAAGGGCTGTATCATGTTCACCTTAAATGCTTCAACCCAATCCAATCTCATAATTTTTGAGGGTGAAAGCAGGCATCTTACTCTTATTTTCCAAGAAAAACAACTGTCACATCCATATTTTCACCTGTTCCTTCTCATCTCCCTCTAACCAACCAACCAACCAATTTGGTTTCCCCAGTAACCTATGAAAAAACTCTAAAAACAAATGGCAAATGAACCCATTTCTCTACTGACTGGCACACCTGCTTCACTAAAACTGCCTTTGGCTTGAGACCTTTGCAGGGAAAGACAATCTAGGTTGTTTGTATATAACCCAGCCATTTCTCTCAGTTGACCATATTGATAAGCAGGAAGATAATTTTGCATTTTCTTTGCACTGATAGGTACAACAAAGTTTGCATTAATGTAATAATTTCAGATCCAAAAAGTATGTGCAATGAAGGAAATTATATTTTAAAACCTATTCAATCCCTAAGAAAAAAAATTATTTAGCACTATACAGACATATCCAGGGACAGCATGCAAAAAATGTCCATTCTCTGGAGGCAGATTTTAAGTTACAGTGGTACTTCTCATGACATGAAAGTTGGTGCCATGAGGGCACAACGAGTCCACTTTCCCATCACTTTGCTTAAGCTGCCAGCACAGAATTATTACATTTTTACAAAAGATTTCTTGGATAAAAATACTTGCCATGCAATATTTAAAGGACTATGATAAAGCTCTGTTTTAAGTGATGATTTTGTCTCAAATTAAAACAATGGACTGACTGCTGAATCATTCCTAATGGCTGCAATGCACGATTTCAAACAGAGATTATGTCCAGGTGTTCAGAGATTTCACCACTACCTGAACAGAAAACCATTCCAATGTAATGTGACAGCCACCTCTAATTCCTGTTATTAAATGCACCGAGAGATCAGCTCATGAAGAGTAACTTTCCTGTATCAAGGTTGCAGAATTCAGAATAAAAAATTTTAGAGTTTCCCTGAGCACTCTATATCTCCACCAAAATCTGTTCATGTTTGTCATCTCCATGCAGCATATCTACCATTTTACCAAGACTCATTGCTGATCCCTCAAAAACCTTTTTCACATTTAGCCCAAACATTCGGTGTCTGTACAAGTAATTTGCTTTTAGCCAGCAAAAGAAACTACAAAGTTTGGAGAAAGACACTGAAATGAAAGGCAGCTATTGATGATTTTCAAGATACACAAATATCTTACCTAAACGCAGACTGAAACTCTCTGATTTCCCATGTATTGGTCAATTAGAGAAAATGTCAATGAGAGAGACATTTCTGAAGCTTAATATAACTTTCTGAGATAATCAAAATATTGTAAAATTAACACTACTGAGGAATAGCTTGTACTCTGTCCTTGTGTAACCCAAAGAAGTCATAGGTCGAATACCCAACAAAGTTATGTAATAACACAACACACATAAAAGTTCATGTAATAAAGACAGATTTAGGACAAAGTAGACAAGACATCAGTACAACAACCTCCTGTCTATATGGCTGATACAGAAGGAAAAAGCAGTTCCTATGGATTTCAAGTTCAAAGAGCTTTTTGGGTTTGTTTTTAAACCCAGAAACAGATGAACAATGTCTTTTTTATAAAACCGCAGGGTCCTGTCCTAAACTTTGGAAAGCTGGCTCCACCTTAAGCTCACCATCATTTCCAAGTAAAATCACTTACTGTAAACTACGCATGGCAAAGGCCAGTAAAAACCAGGCATGCAAACTGCATAATGCTGGAACTCAGAACTTCCTGACAGCTGCAGCTTTTGTAGCAGATGACAGAATTTGAACAGCTAGAAAGGTAGAGGTATGATTTTAGAGTAGTTGTTTTTTTTTGAGGTAAAAATCTCTATGGGGACCACTGTATTATAAATACAGATATAAAACAATGATCTTTGATATTAAAAGATGCTTTTAAAAAAATAAAGCCACACCCACCTTTCCCTCCCTCCTTTTGGAAGGGATTTTGTGGTTCACAGAAACCATCTGGCTCCAAGTAATTGAGTACATAATCCTTTACACTTGCATCCATGCCCTTCCAGCACCACCTCTTTAGAGATGAAAGTCTGGGGATCTGGCTCTAGGCCCAGGCAAAAGGGAAAAGCAAGTGAATAGAGCTGACAACCACAGAGCCTAAGCCTGAGGCTGCATTAACCACTCTATATCTTCTTTTTTATGTTCTTTAAGACCAATGGCAACAGCTGACGAGAACCTCAGAGCCACAGCTCCAATGGCACTGGGAAGAACTGTGAGAACTCAGGCTTGAAAGATATCTCTGGCCTCCCACACATCCCCAGGGGCTGAAACAGTTGGGCAGGAATCAAACCCATCCACTGAAGAGTTTGGTCTTGTTGCACTCCCTTGTTTCTTTGGGAAGAGATTATCTACATGAGGAGCACCCAAAACACCAGACTATAAATATCTTCTCATCACTGGAAATCATGACCATCCATCAGAGGATTAGCAGAGACTGGTTTATGAATGAGTCAGCCTGCAGACCTAATATCATTTATGAGTCAGGGCAGACATGGATATTTCATGCAGGTCAGACAAAAAGAGCATACGATTTTCTGTCATGATCATTTATGAGGTCCTGACCTTAATGCAACCTCTCTTCACAGTACCTATGACTTGTTTTCTTTGGTAATTCCTGTGAATTAGCTCTTTTGCTTAGCTGTCTAAAGTAATTTTTATCACATGTAAAAACCTTTTCATGAGGCAAACAGAACAGCTCTGCTCCTTACCTTTAAAAATATCTCCTTTTTCCTGCGTATTGATACAATTTCATAGTCAGGACAATTTTACATAAACTATTTTCCACTCCACTGAAGGTTATGTCGCTCTACATGAATATATTTCTTGGTTGATGCTAAGGCAAAATATTGCTGTAAATGCTGTATTTTCATAAATGCTATTCTTTGACTCTTTAATAGACTCATTCCATGCATACTCTCAATACCAAGTCTTACTGATGGATCTGTATTAAGCTGCCAGCATAATTTCCTCTGTTGTCCCCAGAGCCTTCACATATGAGTCAAAAGGAAAAAAAGATCACTGCCTCTTCTGTATTTCAAGGCAACAAAGTGATCAAGACAGAGAGAAGAATGATTTGAAAAACTCTAGTCAGTAACACAGAAAGGGAATTTGAGATTTAAAAGTGCCAAGTGGGAAACTGGGATTTTCATCCTTTGGTCGATTAAAAAAAAAAAAAAAAAAGAAGAAGAAGAAGAAAAGAAAAACAGCTACTGAAATAAAAACAACACAGAATGACCAAATTCAGAGCCACCTGTAGATATGGGTAAGCTAAACAAAAATTTAAAGCCAGATCCAGCTGTAAATTTTCAATAGCATATGAAAAAACCCAATGAACTAATGCTAACAATGCGGGAGATTAAAGACAGCATGGTTTTACCAAATTTAAGCTATTTTTAAGTACCATTTGGCTCACATTGGGGGACACATTTTGTTCTCTTCTACATTAGTTTAAATCTAAATTCTGAGTAATTGACTCAAGGTTTATATTTCTCTAAAGGAGACTAAAGATCAGTGCTGCCTAGGCTTGTGTCTGGAAAAGGCTCAAGAGTACTAGCAATATTATTCTTGTTTTATTCTAGCTTTTCAGCATATTGGGAGCAATTAAACAAAATGCTATAAATCCAGATGCAGTGACTTTGATTCTTCATTAACATATTTCTAAACCAAATTTTTCCTTGACTTCTTAGAATTTATGATTACAAATATGTTCTCTTTGATTCTCTCCATTTTGTCACTGCCTAGTTATACACTTATGAGTGAACCCTCTATGCCTTCTCAGTCCCCCTGGCCCTTTTAGGGTTTCTGAAACATCATACAAAAAGTTCCCTGTTTTTAAAAAGGAATCCATTGGTAGAGAGGCTGAACTTATGAGATGCAAGTTTTGTCACTTTCTCAAGATAACAAACCCATAAAACTGTATTTTCAAGTTGTGCTGTATTTGTTCTGAGCCACTGCCAAATATGAAATAATAAATAACATACACTGCCTTTAATCATGTAGCTGAGATTTTATAATAAAATAACACAAACTGGAAGTAATAAAACTGTAAGTTCATAAGACAGTTCATGTGAAGTTTGGAGAACAGTTTATCATCCTAATTTTGCCTTTCAAAGCTATGGCTCCACATCATAAAAAACAAGGAAGGGAAACATTCACAACAAGCATCTGCTTCAGTCTTGGAAGACAAACCAGGAAATCCTTGGGAGTGCATGGAGTTTAAGTGAATTTGTATAACATTACCTACAATGTGGTGTTATTTTAATTCTTAAGCAACCTTTGCTTTCTTCACTTGTAGCAGAATTGGCAGCTCAGAGGTGTTTGCTGATGGGATGTTGTTTGAAAGGTCCCTCGTGGTGTTCTGAGGCACCGCTATGTGGCCGGATTGGCCTGAAATGGAGTGGGAGTCATTAACAGTAACTGTGCATACTAATTAGGCAATCACTGGCACAGAGGAAATGTATCATCACCTTGACTTTGTGCACAGAAAACTTTGAGCTTTTAAAGCTTAAGGTCTCCATCACCTTCCTTCATACTCTCTAGAGCTGAAATCTTTACCCTCTAAAAAACCTTTACCCCATGAAATCTTTATCCTGCCTGGAGCTGCAGAGAATCTGAGCAACATGCTGCCCAGTGAGCACACTTGTGTCACTATTAAAGCAATTTATCTGGGAGCAGTGTGCCTGTGTGCAGGTGATGCTGGAATGATTTTTGTCTTTTCTTTTATATACCCTTTACACAGTTCTCTGTATCCACAAGTATTAGCAGTATGCATACTTGCAACCTTTTACTTAGTTTAGTGCTTAGTGTTTTGTAAGTGTTCTGCAGGCCTGAGACTGAACAGCCCAGAACTGCAGAGCCAGGGAGACCAAACATTCCTACTATCTCAGGAAGCCAAGGTCTCCTGGCAGGAGGATTCTGTAAACTAGAGGTTAGCCCACCCCAACCTCATTATTGGGCCCCCTTGTTGGATCTGCTGATGTGTAAAGTCTATAACTGGTGTGTGTGATTGATGGGGGTGCATTTGCCACGCTGTCACCTGGGTGAAGTGGATGCATCAAACAAGATCCTGATTAAAATACTGAGGTAAAGACCCCAAGCCCTTTAACCGTGTCTAGTTTCATTTTCCTAACGCCAGGAAAAAGGCATCAAGGACAACTTTCCTTTTTTAATAATATTGCTAACAGTCAGCATCAGTGATATTTTAAGCATCTGTTCTAATAGTTTTTCTGCACAGTGGGCTTCTAGATTAGCTCCAAACCATACTTTACATACAAACATCTTTGAATCTTCCTCTTGTCTTTTCATGCAATGCCTGCCAGCATCCATTTGCCTTAGGTTCTGCAGTCATACAGCACTCTGATGTTTACAAGTCTTTTTTTTTACTTTTCCTTCTCTAGACAGGACTGCTGGAAAAATGCTGCAGCACATGTTTTCAGCTTTGGTTTATCACTCTGAAACATTTTGCTCACGGTTGTTTTTAACACATTTAACACATCTACACAGGTAAACACATTTACTTTGAATTCTATTTTGCATTGAGTAGTCTCCTCACTGAGATCTTTCCTCTTTCTCCCCCACTTCACTATTTTATAGTTCTTCAACAATTTACCTCAAACAAAACTAAGATTTTTTTTTCCAAGCAATTGTTGGCATGCATTTTAACTTGCTACTGTACTACTTTGTATCACAAATAGAACTTTACTTCAGAATAAGAGCTTGATTTTCCAATATTGGCTTTCATTTTTTTGCACATGCAATTGTTTGCTAGCACAGTCTACCACAGACAGATGGCTAAATATATGACTGTACCTCAGTATAATTTATGGTGGAATGTAAGAGGCTAGGCTGAAATTGTACTCCTAAAGGTCTAAACCAAGCTTCAAAAAACCCAGGATATTTAGAATTGGTACACTTATTTCATCATATTATAGCTACGGAGTATGACAAACAACATGCAATATTATCAGAATTCATACTCCTCAAGCATTAGAATGAGTACTCAATCAGAGAAAATCAGGATATATGCTTTCAAGCTTTCTCCTTTACACACACACACAACTTCAGAGATACAAAGAAACTCTATTGTTCATTTGCCTTTTCATCCAATTTGTTTCCCGGGAATTTGATTTGATTCCTCTTAAATTTTGCACTGGAAGAGAGACAGGAAAGACTCATAAAGAAGATCTTTGTAATCCAATCATTGATATTAAGTTCTGTCACTTTCTCCCCTTTTAATTATGAACAAAAAGAACAGGGTCAAACTATAACATCTTGTAATTGAGTAAGCACAAAATATCTCCAGCCTTCCACAGGCATTAGAAACAGCTGCATGAAAAGACAACCTATGCGGGGCAAAAGGCTGCTCCTAGGGCCAAAGTTTGGTTATTGGCATTTTTAAAATAAAAAAATACATCTTAAATAATGTGGATATGTGCAAGTAACTCTCCTTGTCACATCTGCCCTAAGCAGCGTTCCCTACAGTATTTATCTGCTTTGTGAGGATGTCTGCAATGTAAGTAATTGTAAAGCAAGCTGGAAACATGACCTCCATCAATCTACAGTAAATGCAAATGCTTAATTTAATTTTTCCATCAATTTCCAAACGAATGAGGCTCATTGTATTGAAAAATAAAAACAGCTTGGCCTTTGACTTTGCTGGAGATTACTCTTCCGCATTAATGTCTTCAACAATGGAGTTTCAGGCTTTGCCAGAATTAGATGAAAAATGTTCAGATGATACCCAGTTGATCTTTACACTTTTCCACTCACACTTAAGGCCTACAGCGCAGAGATGCATTTAAAGTAAGCACACATTTCAGCATCAGCACAGAGTACCTCAAGGAGAACTGAAGGCATTGGTGGTAAAAACTTATTGACATGCATTGTCAAACAAAAAGGAGACTGTACACAAAGCTCAGAACCTCGCCGGCAGTGTGCACAGCCTACATAATACATTGGGAGCCTCATCTCCTGTGCTAACAAGTTTTTCATATTTAGTGTTCCTGAGAAGAACCATTTAATTAAGCCCAGAGATTGAGAGAGGCTGCTCACTACCATTTGAATTCCATTCTGTTTTGCATCCGTTGTCAATGAACATAAATTGCAGAGCTATTAAAGATAGAACTCAGTCAAAGTTTCACACTGCTTAAGTAAAGCAAAAGGGAATTTAACTACACACATATTGGCATTGCAATCAGGCAGGATGTATGGCTGCAGCGTATGGTCATATGTGCTCGGCTTAATCAAACTAATTTAATCAACAGAAGGGAAGACACAGTAGAACTTGATGTAAGCTGAGGGTAAGCAGTGAGCCTGCACAGGTCCTCTGGTTGTCAGAGGTGGTTGCAACAACTCAGTCCTTAGGGAGATCCTGTGCCCTACACTGAGTGGGGAGGGGGCAGGCAGAGGAAGAGGGTTAATTGAAATCAGTTGGCAAGATGTGTTTGCTGGCCAGGCTGGGAAGCCCATGTCCCACACTCACCTGCTAACATCTGCCTTCCATCAGAGCAAACAGGAGCTGATGCAAGAGTCAGGTGTTTGGCTCAGTGCTAGAGCTTCTCATACTGGGAATTTCCACCCAGCCAGTTGACAGATTTAATTCCTTTGTGGTCATCAGCTTTGTGCAAAGCATGCCATTACATTCAATGTTTACTCCATGCAGACACAGTGCACCACATTTACTCAACACAGGAGAAAAAAGCCCTCATGTTAAACGAATGATAAATTGAATGGATGTATCTCTGACAGTGTCAGCATCTGGAGGCATTACTATTTTAATATCTACTTTCATATGAAGTGTTATATTTAAAAATGTAATTCTTTCTCACCTCTATAAAAAAAGCAACACAATGTAGGCAAAGCATTTTTACAGCCTCACTGCTAATCATGTATTTCAGAAGAGTAAATGACATTCAGGAATGAGCCTGGCCCCAGTGGTGGTCAACAGCAGATGGGAGGGCAACAGATTCTACCCACAATGTCACATCAGAAAACAGGAAAGTGAATACATGTGAAAAGCTAAAAGGTTGCCCTGATGGCAATGATGGAAGGTTCTGGATGCTATGTGCTGAAAAGAACATTACGGGCCACAAATCTCTTGAAGTTTTAGTTCCAAATTAAACTCAAGGTTTGTCCAGGAGTTTAGAGAGCCTAACTTAAATCTTTCCTCTCATGGGAAGTGAACCAAAACCAAACACAGCAAAAACCAAACAAGGCAAAAACATCACGTCAGCTTTCCCAAATGAACACATCTTCCTTGGCCTAAGGAATTTGGCAGGCAAAGCTTCAGGTATAATCAATTTATGCAGCTCTGGCTTTTACTCATTATCACACTATTATTCTCCTTCATTGCCCACAATATCTTTGCTTTAATGCCAGAACCCCTTCCATAAAGCACGAAACCGTGAACAATTTGTATGGGCCACATCTTTCGAGCCTTTCCAGGACATATAAGACAGCTGCCCAGCAAGTTGTGGCCACAGAGAACAAATATAAAAAGTACTTCACACAAAGCTTTTCCATCAAAATTGTTTCTTTAAGGGCATAAGCAGAGCTAGGAAATGCCTCAGATTTCATCAATAAACAGAGGCATTTCCTGATATTTTTAAGGAACAACAAAAAACATTAAGTGAGGACTTTAATTTCCTTTTCTTTTAAACAAACCATTGTTTTATTTGCCTGTCCAGGTCCAAGTGAAACCATCTCATTTTATATATTTTCAAGCTGTGCATAAGGCTGCATACCTTTGCCCATTTTTGCTACTAAGACTTTCCTCCACTAACTCTCACTGTCCTCAATAAAATTTAGTTTTCTCATGGGTAGTTCAAACCAACCCAGAACCAAGGCAGGATTTAGCATGGTTTTCACAAGTAACATGTTTCTACTGGGAAATGTAATATTCGAAAATCAAACAGTGCCAGGACAAAAAGTAAAACTCACTTCTACTCAGTTTAATCAATTTAGGCCTCCCAAAGACAAAAGCTTAAAAACTCTTTTTAGCAATCCGTCTGCCTTTCTGGTCTGTAGCTGGTCTAGACTCTATATAGATGCCCAAGTGAGCCTTCCTGAACTTGCTGGCTGTGAACTGGCTGCTTTGCTCTAATCATGGTTAGCTGGTTTGTCTCATAGTGCTGCTCTCACTGCTCCCACCACCAAGTTTTCAGGATGGCCAGCAAGAAACCTGGAAGGCCTTGCAATATGAAGGTGATGATCTTTAATTTTCACTACACTGCTCCGCTGGCAGTGACTCAACACTAAATATATGATAGCAACAAGGGGAGTGGGGATTAGTTACAACTTCTTTACCAAAAATACTATTCCGTCTTTACATAATGTAACATCTTTTTCCATTAAGATATCACCTTTCCTTAATAATAATTACTGCATATTGTCTCAAGAAACTTGTTTTTAAGTTACACCTGAATTTATGGGTATGGAGTAATGAGAACGAGTTAATCATCCAGGCTCTTTTCTCTCTTCCAGGAATTAAAAATATTTAAAACATATTTTTGTTCCCAAGACAGAGAAAACCTGCAATTTCCTCTCTTTCAGTCCAAAGCATCTCAAAAACAACCTCCAAGTACATTCTGTTTTCTGCACTGAGAGCAATTGCTCTTCTCATGTTAGACAGTTTTGGAATCATGTAGTTCATAAAAAATAAAACAGCAGAAAGGGTTGCAATGATGTTTTCCACCATTTTGCAAAAAATAGCAACCATTTTATTTGTCACTGCAAAGTTCTTCCCTTAGAAATGTAAAGCAGAAAGTACAGAGCCCTGAATCAAATGAAACAAGTTCTAAATTGTCTTTTTCTAATATTTAATAAGACTGGATTTATAATATCATTTTACCAAATGCAATTAATTTCTTAATTAGGCAAACTACACACTCCTAGTCTAGAAGCACCTATGAGTGTACCCAGTTAATGTCAACCCTATTTGCTTTTATTTAGTGTCTTTTAGCTGTACATTTGCTTTGGCTAGGTAAACTCCAAAGGCTTCATACTGGTGTTTTTTCCTCATTTTTTCACTCCCACTAAAGTAAAAGATGACAGGTAATAATATAATGTGTGGTAGAAGGAGAAATGCTGACAGACATTGTGTTACTTTGCTTCAATTAGGCTCTAATTACTTCTCCTCTTCAATTAGAAAATCACATGAACCAATTATGCCAGATAATATGTGCTTATCCCATTCAAACTGCACAATGGGTAAGGTCTATTCACACTGATTATCTTCAATTTATGCTTTTAGCCTTTTTTTCTCTTCTGTCTGCATGGCCCATTACAGTTTTAAAGTGGAAGCTCTTAAGCAGTTCTCAGTATTATGATATCATTCATTACAATTGTTATGTTTTGATGGAAGAAAAATTTTGATGCCTTGAATGCAGAGAGGAAAACCTCTTTGGATTGAATGTACTCCAATTTTGCTAGTTTGGATAACAATATTCCCATGGTCTTTTAAATAAATATGATACAATATGCTCTTCTGTTAATGGACAGAGCTGACGGAAATGGTTGGTTCTCTGGGAACAAAGACAGATTTCAAAACCAAACACGGAGTATCGAACACAAGAATTGCTCACACATTGTCAGCACAGTATCAGGCTTCATTTGTGAATCACCTGCACAGTGGAAGGCAATCAGCAAAAGCAAAGGGACAACCTCGAAACCTAGAATCGGGGAAGCCACAACACAATATTTTCCTGCTAAATAAATGGGGAAGAAACATTGTGTGAATCCTCACCAGTTATAGAACATTTAATGGATCTCAATGAGCAGAAAATGCTAGGAAACTACACTGAATATTAGAGGCAACTTGCACTAGCTCACCACTCCTTTTACAAGGATTTAAGGGATTCTGCTCATACAGGCTTTTATCTATCCTCATGCTCAGCTGGGAAATAAATTCCTTTTAATTTTCCAAGGACTAAATACAGAATACAAGCTTTGCAGTTCAGCACTCTCCAGCGATGGACAAACCCCAGGTAAGCCTCAGCTGACTCCACATGACACCTCTCTCAATCAATGGGAACTCTTCATGCTTAGAACACTCAAACTCCACTCACACTGGTTTGTTTGAATAGACTTGGTATGCAAAGAGGAGGTTCTTATCATAGAATCATTTAGGTTGGAAAATACCTCAGAGTTTATCAAGTCTAATCAATCTCCCTATTAGAACTATATACAAATTAAAAATTGGACATAAAACTAAAACTCTTATATGGTACAATTGCACCGAGTCGTGCTTTTCCTGACTATTTTAATGAAAGCACAAAGACTAATCTGTGTATAGGGCAAATATAAACAAAAGTTACTAAACTGCACTCTTTTTTACCCATGTTCCATAAAAAGAAATCTGCTCACGAATAGTAAAATCCTACGGCAGTGAAACTAAAACAAGGTGGAAGCTGAAGAGTTAAACAAAGGCAAGTTATTTTGTAAAATGCCATGAACATGAAATGTGTATTTGTCAAAATGTAATTACAAAGAACTCTCCATATTATATGATATAATGAGTGTCATAATGGAAGTTCAAACATCACAGGGAAAATAGTTACCTGTGACAGGCAGAACCATTTTTCATTGAATTGTAACTAAAGGATGTAAAAATTGAAATGTTTGTGAAACTGTACTATTCTAAGAATTTACTACAGAATTATATACATTTTAGGTAAGATAAGCCTGTATAAACAACAACAACCAAAAAAAGGTTTGGCTAGCAATATTCTCAGCAATCAAAATGCTCTGGAAAGCTCAGCTTTGAAATTTCTCCTCCCTCCATCCCACATGAAGTCCAGATCAAGGTCCTAACTAAAGTCAAGGTCCCACAATAACCTGGTCTCTCCAACAGCAGAAGGGAAAGCAGCCAAGTGAGATAGTTTTCTCAGAAATTTTCACAGAAATTTTAAAAAGTTTAATATCAGATGCCAAGAGACTTCCAGTCCATCTGCCAGATCAAAGACTTCAGCAGGTTTAAATGAGGACCAAAACTTTTGGAAGCTGATGCGAGCAGAAGTATTTCTCATCAGAATCGTCCTTCCACCACTCAAAATTCAGTAACATTCACAGAGTTTTACTGAAGTTCAAGAACACTTGTCTAGCGTTTTGGAGCTCTAAAAGTGACAAAGAAACAGAAGTTAAATTTTTTAAGATGCTTTTTACACTCAAAGAAAAAAAATGGAACAGATTTGTTTGAAAGATGAGACTCATTTCTCAATGGCTCACACCTCTTCTTTTGATAGACATCAAATGTGCCAACTTGCCTGGGGTGACTACAAAACCTTTACAACCATTTGCACAGACTGAGACTGAATCAATTCCATTGCCCCACCTCCTTTTAATGGCAAGAGTCAGTTGAAGTGAATTATCCTCAAAAAGGGCCAGATGGACAAGCGCAATTGGTTTTGACTGGGTTTGGACACTCCAGCTGGGAGAAACACAAGGTCATTATTTGTTTTGACAATGAAGGCCGCTAGGCCACATAAAACCGGTGAAGTTATTTCTCTCACCTGAGAGAAATAACAAAATAACAAAGCAAACCACCTAAAAGTAACAACTTACACTTTCTGTCATTAGTCTGGCTTCTATCCAGAAGCAGAAATAGCAGTACCAACAGTTCTGTGAGTAGGTTACTTAGTGCTAAGGAGAAGAAATCCTTCTGCCTAATCCAAAGGGCTACTTTAGTGGGGAGGTCACACAAAAAGGGCTTCTATCGAGTTCAGACAAGCTCATGCCTTAAAAGAACCACAAGTTCTGTTTATGACTCTTCAGCAGTATTATGTGCACTCCAACTGATAAGAAGGAGGAGGAATAAAATGAGACCTTGCCCATCCTGGCAATTATTTTGTGGCAGGCATGCTACAGCAATAAAAACGAGGCCAGAGACATGAGGCAGCAATTCAGCAAGGAAAAAGTCACCATGCACAAAAAAATGCAAAGGGTTTAAAATGCATGTATGCAAATTAATGGTCTCTTCGGCATTCGTAATAGTTTAAAGTGAAATGCAGTTTATGGGCATGAAGCATTCTCATGGTTGGTTTAAATGACTGTAAATTGCACTGCATTTTCCCCTTATAAAGACTACTTAAAAACAATTATGACCCATAAGCAAATGCTTTTACTTGAAATATTACACATTATGGAAAGCACTATACCTTTATCATTCGCCTCAAAGTTTCAGGATTGCAAGAAAGGCAGAAGTGAAATGTTTTTCCCGTGAAGAGAATTCAAGTATGTCAAGTCCCTTCCCAGATATTAAATGTATGATATCAGAAAAACTTTTGCATACAAATGGAGACAAATGCTCACAGGGAAGCCAAAGGGATCCAAGCAGCACAGCAAGGAAGCAGATCCAAAAGAAGCAGAAGACAAGATCCATAAGTTTTATAGCCTACAGTACTTCCTAGTTTTAGGTATGAAAAAGTTTTGAAAGACTTGGGCTTTAAATTTTCAACTTAAATGAAAACTTAGTCATGCTAAGAAGTCAGCTTTGAAACGGACTACTTGAAACTAGTTTTAGCGCTAAAAGGAAAATAGGTTGATGCAATTCACTGGAGAAAAATAGGATTTTTCTCTGTAGACAAATTTTGCAGTGATCAATCACTCTAATAAAGTATCAGATCTGGTATGGAGGACTCATGTTTAACAATTATAATTATGGAACCATATCGGTGATGAATACTCTGTGTTGTGAATACAATAGCATTGTATTTTTAGATCACTGTGTAATTTCTGGGCACACTTTGATGATTTTGCTGGCTACTCACCTATTTTATAAATCAGCAGGAGACTTGACAAGATGAGAAGAAAAGGTTTCCTTCTCCCTAGATTTATATATGCTCAGTTATATTCATTGTTGTGCTGTTCTGAACAACTTACTCATTGATTTATGGTATGTGCTCTGTAAAATCTTTTGAATGTTTTTATGTGCCCTGCATGTATCTCTCACTTTAAAAAAATAGTAAAAATTCAAGAACAGTTTCAGAAATTAAACTTAGCACAAAAAAGTAATAGAAATTGTCTATTTTGATAAATTCATATACAACTATTTATTTCTTATTCTTCATCCTCAGGGAAGTAAATTAAATGTCAGTGGCTTATATGATGTATCAACAGAAAAACAAGCAAAAAGTTTAAAAATAACAAGAACAGACTCATGCCTTCAGCAGGACAAAAAATTTCAGTGTATCTTCATTCTGCAGGTTTTCCCTCAGTATTTCTCACTGAAAACATCTCAGGTTATCCAAAACCTCAGCTCTCACGGGGAGAAATAACAAAAAATGAAGTACGCCCATCATTTCAAACTTAGGGTATTAAGCCAAATTAAATATATATCCATATGTTCTGAAACTTTTGGATCTCTGGCCTTCTTGCTGAAAAGGTCAAGGATTTCCCCCTCTTCTAGCCCCTTCTTGGAAAAGGGGACACTGGAAATGAGCCAGTATAATCCTCTCTCTCCCCCAGGATTAGGTCAGATTTTTCCTTCTTCCTCACTGTACTGCCCTTTGTCTCTCAGTTATTTTCCTTTCTTACCCCTGAAAGGCATCTGTAAATTAAGTACTGGGAAGAAGAAATGCACTGTTAGTAAATTTGAAAGGAAATAACACTCATGTTCTTTCATGATTGTACTCACTCTAATGGCTTAAAGCAGGTGCCACTGCAGTACACCACTCATTCCCACTTCCATCTAAAGTACTGTGAGTGCTTTTGAAAAAAAAAAAATACACTTAATTCATTAAATACCTTTCTCTATTTCTGGGCATTTAGCCTAACCAGCCCTTAGTGCTATTGCAATGCAAGTAATAAATTATGATTCCCTCTCCACTAAGAAAATAACTGTTCCCATTTCACAGGTGAAAAAAAATTATTTCCCAGATTCTCCAGAAAGTCTCCTTGGGCCTGCCACAGCCACCTTTACTTCTTTTTAAGGTGATTCCCCAATTCCATGAGAAATAGGGCATGCTACAGAATGAAGCCACAGGAAAAAAAAACAGGCAGATTTCCAGAAGAGTCTGTTCCTAGGTGCTCTTGGACTGGACCAGCAATTGTAGGAAGTGCTTCTAAGATTGCATCTCTGACACTTGGAGTGGAGATGCCTCAGAGCAGAAGGTCAGAATCTCCCTTGTAGTGTTTCATGACTGGGAATTTGAAAGATGTGTGTGTAGCAGCACTTGAGAACACTCCATGACCCACAAGTAACTCTACAAGTTTTAGGTTGTTCACTGTAATAGCAGAGGCAAGTTTGGAGCAACCCAAACCTTCTTCCCTGTGAAAATGCAGTCTAAGTCAATGGAAATTCAGAGTACATTGGATGTCAGAGCAGCTGGGAGCCAGCAGGAGGAAGCAGGTAAACTACAGCCAGAAGACAATGCTGAGAGGCAGTGTTAGTATGGAAGAGCATTACAACTCCCTCAAATAACTCCTTTCAAAGGCATTCAGTACATAAGTTCAAAGAGAAAAAAAAAAAATTAAATGCATCAGATTTAGCACATAATGAAATGTATTTTGGGTTTGCCTCATCAGTGGAAAAAAAAACAAGTCCAGCAATACTGCCAGTGTGACATATCCCACAGAGACAGAACTGAATATGCTGGGAACATCTTGTCTCAGCACACAGACAAGGTAACGTCATACATCCCAACCACAGCTTTGGCCACACTCCCAGCACATTCCACAGGCTCTGTACTTCCCTATTCTGCATTCACTGTCCCTCACCTATCTCAGCCTGGTGCCTGCCATGCAAGCAGCAGCACTGTCTCACTGAAAGGGCCCTGCCAGGCTCATGATGGCAGAAAGCACCAGCACCCTACCAACCTGCTCCCAGCCACCTGTGCCTCTGCATTGTGTCCCAAAGCAGAGCTTTTCCCAGCAGGATCACCAAACATGACAAGCAGAGCATGCTCCTACCACAGCCCCAGCCTGCATGCCCATTTCCCTCATGAACTACAGAGAGGAATACTAAACTGTAGACACAGTATTTTGAGAAAATGCCTAATGGAAGTTACCCAGGGATGTGGGGATCTGACTTTATAACAATGAGACACGTAGCAATTTGAGTTTGAGTCCAATTCCCAGAATGGCATTATCTGTGTAGTGTTAATTCTTTATTATTCAAAAGATTGCTAACTGTTCGTATCTGCACAAATGTGTTCATGCTTCATTCATTCCAAGTCAATAATAATAGATTCTTACTATTGATTATACATGAGCCTTTTTGTCCTATCATAATGAAATTTTAATGTTGATGGTCCCCAAACTATTATTTCAACCTAATAACAGTGAGGCTTGACAATTACTTGGCTCTGCGAATTGCAGATAGAACTAATAAGGTCATCCTTAATAACTTTTTGTTTACCTGACATTTGGTAATTTTATAGTTATTATGTATTATTTTAAAGTCAGAGGAGTGTTTTGCAAAGAAATGTTGTCTCCCTGAGGAATAAAATACAATTCTGCCAGGAGAAAGGCTTTCCTTTGCCTGCTCCCTGACGTACAGTGCAGCACTTGCTGCCATTTACCTGAGGCCCAAGGCAGAGAAACAGTTCCAGAGCTGCACTTCTGAAACAAAAGAGAAAAGAGCAAGAGACTTAAAATTTTAGGAAAATCAGTAAAGAAAACCTGAATCTAAGAAATAGCAAGGATAGGCCATCTAGTGACAGAGAATTGGCCTGATTTGGTGAGCTGAAAGGCATTTCAATCACTGCACTGGTGTGGGTGGGTTCTCAGGAGATTTCTCTTGTTTCCTGGGATAACCAAGCACACCCATCACAGGCATACCATAGCCAGGGAGCAGAGACTTTTATTCCCAAACAGATCTCTTCCCTTCCTGGCACTGCTCAGTGCCCAGCCTGTCCCCTCATTCCATCCCTGCCCTGCTACCAAGCAGCCCCACTCCCATCAGATCCCGCTCCTACAGTGGCACACGGGCCTCAAAACCAAATCTTCACTTCCTCAGAGCACAATTTTCCCTCCAAAACCAGATATTTACAACACTGCTAACTTTTTGAAGGGCGGCAGAAGTTATGTCAGCCACGTGCTGTGCCAAGGTGCCTTCCCCAAGGCACCCACAGCTTAGTCACCTCCACAGAACATTCCAGAGCAGGTCAGACCCCTCAGGCAGCCCAGAAAGCAGCTTACCAGGCCCCCAAAATAGGGTTTTCTACTCAAAAGGAAAAATATTGGCTCTGGGGGACAATTGGTGAGGGAAATTGGGAGTAACTAGCAGAAAGGAGACCGCCGGAAGGTTTCACCAGCATCTTCCCTCCTGGACAAATGACCATCAGCCTCTGGGGGAGAGAGAGTAAAGAGAAACAGCAGCTGCAGGAGGGCTCCTAGTCCAGCTAGGCACAGCAAGAACAGACAAACAAATGGGATTTGAAGGGATGTTACTGGAGTAAATCCATGTGTAAGTACTCTCAATTTTGGTAGGTTAACCAGGTGTGTAAGCACAATAACAACCCGAGCTATCCTCCCAGGACTAGGTTTCCACACACCACACCCCCGTGCTCAGACACATCCACAGCTTGGAATTTTGCTGCCAAAAAAACTCCCCACTCATGGCTACAGACCTGCCTGTGAAAGCAAGGACAAAGTCCTAAAGGATATTCCAGTTTAGGAAAGATTACATTAAATGGAACAGCCTTTTCTACTTGTTCTGGTTCCACTGCTGATGGCAGGTTGGCTAAATTGAGGATTGTGGCTACAAAATAATTTGGGGAACAATTAAGGATTCTGGTGAGAAAGCTGGCAGGCAGAATTCCCCAGTTCCCTGCATTTTCCAAGGAAATGGCCACACCTGTGTGAAGGAAGCAGCTGTGCCTGCCCTCTTCACCATGGCACTGGCACAATTGCCCAACCTCACCCTGGTGCTCAAGATCAACAAACCAGAAGGAGCATTAACATTTTTAATAAGTACAATTTCAGCAGCACGTGAAAGAAGAAAAAAATAAGCAATGGACATTATAAAAAAGATATCCCAGGGCTAAGACCACTTTTTGTTGTCCAGTCTCTTGCATGCCACTTCTTCATCAACTAGCTTTTTTAGTACTATGAAGATGCTGAATACAATAGGGATACAAATGCTGCAAATAGCCATTTGCAATTGCTACAATCTGCTTCCAATTACTACATTACCCAGAGATATTGAAATAGTCCAGGTTTGGTTTAATGTAACATTCAGTCCAAGGCAGGCAATTTTACATGGCTAAAGAATGAATTTCAGAAGGGAAAAAGCAAGCATTGAGTCCGTCCTTGGGCTGTCTGGGCAGTCGCATCCAACTTCCACGGCTTCAATATATGGTGCTGGTTATTAAAATGACAAGACAGGGTTTACTTTTACCTAGACTCTAGGTTTTTTTTTCCTTGCTGTGTTTTCCAATGCCTCTTTCACATTTCTTTCATTGAAGTGTTTGAAACCTCGGCAGTAACACTGTGATGAAGCTGCACCACCATTATATTCTGAAATTTCTACCAAAGAATTTTTAGGTTCCTCAGCTAAAAGTTTGCAGGAAATAATTAGAACAGAGAAAAAAAAAATCCACTAATATATGTCTAGTGTAAGTCCACTTTTTCTGTTAATTAAAATGTTCCTGACTTCAAAAAAACTTCTTTTACACTCCCTGAAGAACAAAACAAATGTGTTTATCTTTCCACAGCAGAAACTTAAAGGCTTTTCCAGAAGAACAACCCTGATTCTATGATCAGCCTTGATTTTGCAAGAAGTCTCAGTTCTGCTATAGCAGTTGCAAAGCTGCAGCTGTTCATTGGTGTGAACTGTCTAATCAAGTACTGGTGCTTGCCTTGCTGGATTGATAGCACAGAACCTTTGCACCCCTTTTTCCAGGCATGCCAGGGGAAGAAAGTCACACAAGCACCTTCCCAGGACCAAAATCCACACCCATCTTGCAAATAAAGGATTGAAAAGGAATCAGTTCCAATTTCAAGCCTCTCCTTCGTTTTTGTAATTTAAAGAACGCTGTCCAAAGCTCTTAGTTTCAGGCTTTGTAGAGCTTTTGCAGTTGCTGCCTATAAACCTGGGGAAATTTAAGAATTTAAAATCATTGTGGTAGGACACCACACTGCTCAAAATCATCCAGACTTGTCTCAAAAACAAAGTGAAAGTTCTTGAAGACAAGAGACATAGCCTCCATCTCTAACATTGATGCTCCAGATCACTACAAGGAATGAGAAATAAGTTTCCTAGGTGTGGAAATTAATGTTTTATTTCTGGTATTCACACATCTCCAACTCATATCTTCTCATGCTTATGAATAAAACAGGTATTGCCATTGCTGCTCAGGCTGTGCTCAGGGTAAGAAGGGAATAGAAGAAGTCTCCCAAAAATGAACTCAAGAGCTCACAGTTTCCGAAGAGAAGAATGCAAAATTTATTGCTAAGCACAAATAGACAAAGAAAACACAAAAACACCGAAACAAGAAGCAAAGAATCCCAAATGAACACAAACAAATGCCAACGAAACACCCAAAGGAAAAAAATAAAAGCAAACAGAAAAAAATGAAGAAAGCCCTCACACCATGCAGCAGAAATGTTAAGTTTGTTAGGAAGCAGCAAATCAGTGTTTGACATAGAAGAAATATTTCATTTTTCATAGGAAAAAATTTCTTTCACAATTCTCAAAAATATAAACAAAATTTTAAAAAACAAAATGAGCTTGCTGAATGCTACTGTCACTACAGTCTCTGAAAGCTGGAACATACACAAACTTTAGACAGGCCTTTATATATCTGCAACATCACTGACAAAACAATTACAAAAATCACTGTATTAATGTATGGGTGGCATGATTTCTGAACCCTTTTATCCTAAAGATATTCAGAACTTCTGTGCTGTAAGATTATTTTTGCTTGTTCTTAAAAGCTACTTGCAATAAATTTCAGAGCTTCCAGGAGCAACATTTCAGGCAAAAGTACAGATACTGAGACTCCATTTACAATATGTGAGAGATCAATATATAAATAAAAGTGAAATCAGAGCTGGTTAATTATTACCATTGACAGAACAAATGGAAAGGAAGAGGAAACACCCCCATTTAACCAATACCAATGCCATGCAAGAGCAAAAATCACTTCCAACAGCAACCATTAAACATGCAGTGGGCAAGATATGCATGCATAGCACACTGCTTATAGAAACAGAGTCCACCAGATCAAATCTGCTCTGACTGTAATGACAGTAAAGTGCCTCAGACACTGTCTAATCAATAGCTCTGACCTCCTACAAGCACACACTCTGCTCAAGCAGACTTCTTAGAAATAAATAGATGCTAATGCATTGCATTAAGGGTAAATACAACAACCTTAATAAACACACTTATTCCTTCTTTAAAGGCAAAATGTAATAATAAAAAAAGCACACTCATCAAACTCAGGAGAACAAGTTTCCTGCACAGCATTTGCATAAGGGGAATTCTTATGCTGCTCTTATTAGAGAGTCCCTAATTAAAGGCTCACACATTCCCATGTCAAATTAACAAGGTACATTTTGCTTCTCCTAAAAGCTGTCCAAAGTTTCAGCTATGTGAAAAAATTCTCACTTTACTGATTCCATAGGTTTTACAAAAATTAGAAAGTTGACTTAGGCTTGGGTAGAAGCCCAATCTGCCAGAGAGATGACACTGCCTGCCCCGTGTCTGCTCATGCTGCATGCTCTCCTCACTTTGCAACCTCTGTTCTAACAACTTCCAAGCACTGGGAAAACACCATTAGAATGTTCACAGCTCCTTTAAATATGCAAAATTCATGCCACCTCCTGCATTTTTAAGGAAATATACATGCTCATACGCAAAACAAAAAATTAATCTTGGGGATTAACAATACTGAGAAATTCTGATTGTAGTGGTGCTAAGAGAAACCAGAGCTCAAATTTCAGCTGGCGTACTGCAGCTTGGCTCTTGAGGATCCCAGGTTTTGGCCTCTCAGCAGGACTGTCCATTAATTTACTTTACAGTTGGCCAATAACACTATATTTTAGTCATTTATATAGCACTTTGAGCAAAGTATAGGGAAAGGATAATAGAAGGACAGAGCCATAAACCGAAGTACAACAATCAGCAATGTCAAAAATGGTGACCCAATAACTGTGGCCCTGAGGGACAACAAAATATTAAACTGACATGAGAAGCCATCATATCTATAGATGAAATACTGTCAAGAAGCTGGGATAAGAGTCATTAAAACAAAAACTTAAGGGACAAAGAGCAATAGATTAATGAAAGGAGAACGATCCTAATGATTGGGTTAAAAAGTTTGGTAAGAAGTTTACAAGTAGCAGTTAAAGGAATTTGAAAAAAATGAAAGAATAAAAGATAAGATCTCAGGGTGAAGAATAAGAAAATCTGTTACAGTTTGCACAGTTGTTTAGATAGCAAATCAGAAACTGTTATTAAATTATAAATATCTTTTTTTTTTTAATTGAATGTCCCAGGGATTAGACAACACACTGCTTTAGCTTCAAGGTCTCCCACAGACCTGCATGACCACAGTCGCATCACACTCTCATGTTTGGCTCCTACCTTACAAAAGAGAGATGCTAATGCTTCCATTGTATTGACATTTAGATCCTAAGACAGCTCTGGATGTACATCCACATATTACCACAGTAGCAGCTGTTGCCTCATTTTAGAGCAAACACTTAGAAACTTCCTATAAAGTGAGATGAGATTTGAAACATGCCCAGGAAGAGGGAACACTAAATAAATAGATTAGTTTAAAGATGGTTGAGGAAACGTGCAAATTACAATGGAAATAACATTGATTTGAGATCAAAAATCAGGCACTGACCTTCCAAAAGCAAGAAACAGACCCATGTGAGCTAATAAAGAGAGTTGTTGTATGGCATTCCCTCCAAATGAAATTATACCAGACTTTTGTTTCCTTGGAAGCTACTTTTAGATGAGGCAAAGTTTGAAACTTGACTGTGGTGTTTTATTTATAGAGACATATCCTTAACAAGAACTGACAGGTTACAGAGATGCACATCCTCATCCTTTGACTCCCATCTGAGCATCAGCTCCACCAGCATCCAAAGTTTTAAGAACCCTCCTCCTCCCCTTCTCACAGGTATATCCCTCAGTTCAGCAACAAGCAGGTTTGCCATTTTAATACATTTTATGAACTTCAGCAAGCACATTCTTTAAATCTGGACAAATCCACCTCCACTCAGCACAACATTACCATAGTCCTGCTTGCTGTTAAAGCCTTGCTAGCTATTAAGGAAGATACTAAGAAAAAGAAATCACTAAGTTGGCTCAGGAAGAACAGGTATCAAGCTGCCTGTATTACTCCCAAACTGGCTGACAGTGTTATTTGCCAGCACAAATTATCTCTAAGTAGTTCTGCACATCTGCAATTTTTAGTACCCACTTCTCCCCCCGCCCCTTCATCCTTATTCCCATTAGGAATAGCCCAGATTCTTTAATTGACAAGAGACTGCCCACAGTTTGACATTTTTATGTTAAACTAACAGTCACATTACTTTTTCATTTTTAAAAGGTACTATTCTTGATCAGCGCCAACACACATATTATTGAGTGCCTTTCAAGGATGGCATTTAAATATTGCTAATGGAATTTCTTTGTAATCAGTCCCAGAGAGTTTAACTCTATCACAAAGCAAAGCCTTCCTAGCATCTGCCATCGACTCAAATAACAGAAGATTCATAGCTAACTCTCACTTCAGGTTTTTGTAAACATGATAAAACAAGAAAGTGACTTTTCAAAAGAAAGCTTGTGAGTGGTGCTCTGGTAAATCTCATCTGGATACAAGCAGTGGTTGAGGAACCTCTAAAGCATTTTCTGAACATGGTAATTAAAATAACCATTATGCAAGGAACTCAAACCCATTTGGAATTCTCCTCTGTTGTCAGACTCTTTCCTTTGTTGACAGAGATAACTCTATTATTAACCTTGCAACAAATTCACACTGCAGCATTAACAAAAGTGTGTTTCAGGCTTATATTCTTTTCCTCTTGCATTTCAAAAATAATCTTCTTATTACCCACTCTTGAAGACAGCACTTTATTGAAATAAATTCTAGACAAGGACAGGTTGGTAGAAAAGAGCCAACCTTCTTCTCTTAATCTGCTTTTACTCAAGAAAAGATGAATAGGTTTTTAACACTTCAATAATCTGTTGGCCTTGTTTGCAAGAAGTAGGAAATCACTGGCTTCATTTGGGGTAACATTACCCTAGAGCAGTGTGACAAGGTTGGCTGTACCCTCTGCAAGGAAAGACTTCAATATTTCCCTGCTTAAATCCGTAATACATTTCTTAGCCTAGAACCTTGAATGATGAGTTGGATCCTCTCTCCATCAGTGCAACAGGGGGTAGATCTGGTGCCAGTGCAAAATGCAAGTTTTAAATCCAGGGAAAATTCATACTTTTTTTCCCACCAATTTTTTTTTTTGCATGAAAGTCAATCTGCCTTACAAAGTTCCCATGTTGTGATTATGAGAACTATTTTGTCATAGCTGAAGTCTGAACTCCCCCTCCACAGATCATGTCCTGACAAGCCAGATGAGCTGTCTCTGTCCATGGCTCACATCAACTACACTCAGAAAAGGAGAGCAAACTCCTTTTTACCTCTTAGGAAACCTTCTTACAATCCTTAACAAGCTCTGCTGGCCTGATAACATTCAAACCTTAGCAAAAGGTATCTCATCTAACCCAAGAGTGGAGTTTGGTTTTGTTTTAGTTTTTTCATCTATACTTTTGTCTAATCCTCTTTTCCTTATATAACATCATGGACTCAGTACTGTGATATGGCAGGGGGTTCTACAGGCCAAAATATCCTTTAAGAATTTATTGCTGCTTGGTTTTGCCAAAAACTATTATAAAAAATTATTTAAAGGGACCTTAGAAAATCATCTTAGACATCACCTTAGAAAATCCCTCCACTTCGCAAATTTCATGTTCATTCAGCAATCATTATAAATGTAAATAAGTGCTCCTAATTTTCTCTACCTGTCTCATGACTCCTTAAGAAAATTAAGATTTTTTTTTCACTTTCATGTGATTAAAATATGAATCCTCTATGCTTTCTCTATGCCTCTAAGTACTTTCACTTTTTAAGTTATCTGACAGAGTAGGAACTGGTCACTAGGAATAATGCCTTCCTAAGCACACACATGACAGCACTGATGAGCCAGAGTGCCGCTGTGATGCTTTTACAGCTATCATGTTTCTCCTCATCACTGCAGCCACATCTCAGTGCTCTCAATATTGTTGCCTTTTGTTCTACAGGACCTTGCTGGTTTTGCTTTTCAAAGATAACATGCGCCACAGGCAGCACTGCCTATAATCTCCTTGAGGGTGACATCAGCACTTATCAAGTCACAATCCCAGAGACCCAGACAGGACAGACTCCATGGGCAGGGGAGGCAGGAAAGCAGAAGATGCAGAACACTTGAATGCACAAAGGCTCTTTTACCTCTGCATCAGGTGCACTTCAAAGTCACTGCAGTCCAGCTCTCAGGGATCACCAACCCAGCCCGCTAACCATGTCTTCTAAAGATTTCACAAAAAACTTATGTCAGAGTCTTCCTTTAGCCAGTGGCTTTTGGATGCTCCACAAGACAGACACAGAATTTTTCAGAAGTATCAATAAACCAGAACATTAGTTATCCCAAACTCATTCTCCAGCTGAACATAGCTCTTCTGTCTTGGATTATCTCATGCTGGTCGTCTCAAGCATCCATACTTCATAAAATTTAAAGGACTTCCTGTCCTTAACCAAGTTTCCTCTACAATAATGTCTCCTGGTTTGTCTCACTTTTACTGTATGTGTCCCTCTGCAGAAGTGGGTAAAGTAAGAGTTATGAAAAACTTAAAGGAAGGATGAAAGAACGTTTAAGTTATTGAATAGCAAGCAGCATCCATCTGCATATATCAGTTTATCTAAAAAACCTTGAAGTAGAGAAGCAGAGACCACATGCAATCAGTCTCTGAGAAACAGGCAAAGGAATTCAGACTCATGTCAAGTTACTCATGGGTGAAAATTGTACAGTAAGTTAAAAAAGGGGGGAGGGCATTTAAATTGTTTTCTATCATAAATGACCACTTTCAAATCCATAAACTTTTCCTAGCGACCCTAGCTATATGACTTTGAATAATCAGAAACTCTCATTCTTCTAAGTGTGCCTACATGATTTATCTATCAGGTTATTCCTCAGATAGAAATAAATTTCATTTATGGATTTTCAAACATCTTAGTATCTTTGGTCAGCTTAAAGAACCACCATATTCAGGTCTACAGGTCTCCCAAGCGAGCAAAAGGAATTAACAAGCAACCCATATCACATCTCAGATGGAAAAAAAACACAGTCATTGTTAAATGCAGGCATGGCTTATCCTTTGCCACAATGGCATCACCTCAACTGAGGAAGGGCAGAAAAATTTTACCAATAGCCAGAAGATAGAGCCTGACTGAAAGCCCTCAGAATTCATGTGACCACAGAAGTATTTAGAACCTATAGCTAAGGTGCTCCCTGGCTAGCACTGTCATATTAGTTCCAGAAATACTGCCAATATTGTGTAATTCCCACAGGAAAACTAATGGAAAGCTATTCAAAATGAGAATCCTTCTCGCAGGTGGGAAGGTATTTCTTCAATCTGAGGGTTAATTGCATCTTGGTTATGACCTGGAGCACCCTTATTATTTAACTGTACAGCCTCCCAGGAGCACAGAAATCATCATGCTAAGTTATGGTGCATTTCTACTGTGGGAAATGACTGCTAGACGTGAGCATTGGAACTATTCTACTCTCATTTGTGAGGGCACTTGGAAACAAGTTTCTCTCTTTTTCAAGCACAAAAAGCTTGCTCACTGACTCACTCCAGCTCTTTTCCTTCCTGCACAATTTTCCCTGATTTGCCTGGCATTTCAACCACTTAAAATCAGAAGTTTTACTGCATTTAACAATATCTTAAAAGAATAACTCCTAGAGCCACAGGCCACATCCTGCTCTCAGTTACATCCTGAGAACACTGGGATTGCACCAAGTAACTCCAGGTGCAACTGAGTGCAGAATCTATACTTGGAGGGACCAAGCCCAGCTGGTATAATGGGCCACCCATGGTTTAATTAATCTTAATAATTCTTTATTGACGTTTTTACTGATCTTAACAGTTGGGGAAGATGCATCGTGAACAGAAAAGGGCAAAAATAACGGAAATTGAAAGGTAGCCTTCAACCAGAGAGAGACCTGTGCTGACACACTCAGAAGACCAGGAGAGCTTGTGGCCAAAGACATGCAGTGTCTTTCAACAAAGTAATACACAAATTGCAGCCCTTACATCACGCACCACAAAAGGCATGGAGTTTCCTGCTGTGCCAAGCAGGAGGTTGGAATGGCCCTTTCCTGCTGTGAAACAGCACACAGGGCCTGGAGGAATGAGCCCATGCTCCACAAGGATTCCTACTTTATATATAAACATCATCAAAATAGCAGACTGGGAGAGAAACTCTGGTCTGGGTTCTAACTCCAGCCACCTTCTAGAAAGGCAATTTAAGCAAGAACGAAAAGACATGATACTGTAAACCTTGTTGGTTGCCAGCTCAGTGAACCAAAGCAAATCTATGTCATAGTAATTATACTTACACTGTAAATCTGGGCAATAGCTCTTCAGGTGGTATAAATTGGCATTAGCTCATTACAATCAAGGAAGCCTTATTGATTTATGTGAGGTAAGGCTCTTACATGAATTTTCTATCAGTTGCCAACCTAAACCTACCTTCAAACCTGAATCGACCCACAAACAGTGCACTTCTGGAATGTCTATAATTCCTCTTCACTGTGTAATTTTTATTGCTAAGAGCTGAAAGTTTGGCCAATGACATTCAATTTCTGATTACTAAAATCTATGCAAGAAACAGGTGACCATACTTCAGGTGTCTTCACTACACCAGCCTGAATTGTAACAGCAAATTACATTATTTCAGGCATGGCTGTATCAATGATTCTGATTAAATGTTGGTTTTTCAGGAGTCTTAATCATATCCATTAGTTTTCCTTGACACTGGAGCTCAACCCCAAAGCTGGCATTTTGCTCACTTGTTTTGAGAAAGCAATGGCTTTCACATGCTTCCATCCAAGTCGGCAGTAACACATCAGAAACACTTTTTTTTTTGCTTCTCTTCAGAACAGGAACAGCTATTCCATATTCCAAATCTGAACTATTAAGCTCCTGGGACTGACAACATGCCACTGGCATCTGAACTTTGAGTCCTCTCAGTCGAAATTTCACCAGGATGCCCTCATGAGCCAGAGGTATTTTTCCAATACTTCCAGAAGCATGGTAGATATGAAACTTTCCCAGCTAGCTCATTTACTGCACACACAGAACTTTTGCACGTACCAACAGATTATTTTCTCTCCTAAAAATACATCCTGAAATATTCACTTTAAATATGTACACTACCAGACTGTGTACATGTACCCAGGGCAGAAGACATCTTTCTACTTTAGTGTACCCTGCTAATCACATACCATCTGGTAATATATTATGTATTCAAAGATACACATAATATATCAAAACACATACTGTAGGCATATTATGGTGTGAGGAAAGAAGGAATATATCAGATGTAGTCACACAAGTGTAAATAACTTCTCATCCAAGAGAGCAGAACAGCTTTTAAGTACAATGACATTTTGAAAGATCTGCATTATATCCAGAAATGAGAAATTTTTAAATGAGCCTGAGCACTCAGTGGTGCATTAATTAAAGACTTCATCTGATACCCATAAAAGTAATTGGAAAGACCTGCTGACTTTACCCATCTCTGAATTGGGCCCAGTAGCGCATTAATTGAGGGCAAGTTTACAACTGCAGCAAGCTGAAATTGGTTCTCAGGACAGTAAATCGTGGTTTCACACATTAAATAGTGATGTGCAGTTAATTTTACTTCAGAAATACCTCGGTTAAAAAATATGCACTTCAACACTACTCAGTGCTTGATGTTTTAACACTCGGAAACAAAAAACCTTTATTATATTGGTAGATTTCCTCTATACCAATGAGCAGCCAGTGGTCTCTTGACAGACAAACACGCTAAATTATTTCTGTCCCCAGCTAAGAAAGGAAAAGTAGTATCTGTTGCTTTATTTATATTAAAAACATCTATGATGTTTTAAATCTGTGGGTTTTAAACTGTATTCTGCAGTGACTTAACTCCCATCTCCTTTGATTCTCACATGGGGATTGGACAGACCCACTCAAACACTTCACCACCATTGTACCTTCTGCTTATCCCACCAGAACTTCACTAAGGACAGAATTTATTCAGCTGTGTAGAATTCTGTTCTCAATTGCATTTTAATTGCCAATTGTTTCACCTCTTATTCAAAGAGAAGAATATTTCATGCTTACATATAAACACAGTATAACAACTTATCAAAGTCACACAGGGCTCCAGTAGCACAAATCAAACGATCTGAAGGGGTTTTTTTTTAAGAGAAATAGAGCAACTGATAGTGGGATGAGCAACTCTGAGGGCACCTGCAGGAGAAGAGGGAATAGGCAATTTCCCACTAAAATCTCGGCCTTTAGATTTGTTTTTCCTCTGACACTGCAGATTGTTCTGGAGTTCATTGGCACAGATAACAACAAACAAGATCCCTGAAGAACCTACATTTACTTCCGTGTGGGAGACAAGTATGGGCAAGGGCAGAAAGAGACATCAGTAAGTTCTAGCCTCTGTAATCAGTATTGAAGAAGACATGTGCCACACATGTACCAAACTTTATTTTCCAAGAATTCACTTTTAACTGGTTTTTTTTTTCTAATCTAGCTTTTAAGTGACCTCCTTGGGATAGCATAGAGAGGGCTGATCTTTACAGGTGTCTGAGAAGTCCCAAGATCTCAGTTTCTTTTCAGATTTCTCACTGAAGCTGAGATTTAAGCATATTAAATCACTGTCACTTCAAACAACGTATGTCTTTTTTATTCCTCTTACATTACAGCATATATTACTTATATTAGAGTTTCACTTCACACCAACAATCCATGCAAATGCTGTTTGCATTAACATGAAAGGTTAAAAATCACCGGCCAAACCAGCACTATATTTTTGTAGAGCAACTGGGAGAACAGAGAAGACAAAAACCACAGCCACACTTTTATTTTAGTGACATAGGGGACTGATCCAACTGCATCCATTTATACCTGGGCTATTCCTTTCCATGGGTTCAGTTTTTGATATAATTTGGA
Source organism: Petroica traversi (assembly GCA_025920805.1). Taxonomy (NCBI): domain Eukaryota; kingdom Metazoa; phylum Chordata; class Aves; order Passeriformes; family Petroicidae; genus Petroica; species Petroica traversi. The sequence continues at coordinate 5,600,353 of JAHLSL010000073.1, forward strand.
TAAGGAAGATGCAGTACCACTAGTTGATGAACCTTTAAAGAACATAACTAATGTGTATTAGCTCTTTGAGGAAGTCACTTTATCCCAGCATTCATTTCCTTCTCCTCTTTCCCCATTCTGTTTACCTTCTCACCTGTCACTCTCTGCAGATTCAGTTGTTCAGAGGCCAAATTTTTATCCCTATATATTCCAGACTTCACATCTCTAACTACAAACAAGACACTCCTACACTCTGCAGGTTGCTGGTTTCTTGGTAATTATTGTTCCATCGTCATCCCTGAGGGGTGAAAAATATCTGCTGTAGCCCCATTTTCAGATGTTTTCTCATATTAATGCAACTCCCATCTCCCCGAGGTACAGATGACCCTGTATCTTCTGATATAATTTGTGATCTTTTTCCTATCAAAAAGATCACGGTCAGGTATTTGCAGATACAGCTTGCTCATCTTTAACCCAGGTCTTTAACTTGTGCTCAAGCTGCCAGAGTCCAAAGTCTACTTCTACTCTCAGACTCCCCTATATCCTGCATTTCTTCCATAAACCTTTGTCAAAATAAAATTTTCTGCAACTTTTAACTTACTGTCACAGCTTAGAATCTTGTGTGCAATGAGTTCAGAGCACACAACAGCCTCCCTGGAGCACAGGGGAATTAATATTCTTTTTTAATTCTATTTCTCCCCTCAACAACATTCCAGATTCCCCACCCTTAGGAAACAAAACAAAAAAAAAAAAAAAACCCACCAAACAAACAAAAAATTTTGCTACCTTTGATTTGAGGTAAGAAATAAAATTAATTTATTTTTTTCTTTAAAATGCTGTTTTCCTTCCTTCCCACAGCTCCTTCTTAGACGACTGCCACAATGTTAGGCAGGCAGGGTGGAGTCTGAAACCTGAAAATACACCTGTCTTGGTAGCACTGCAAGACAGCAGCCATTAGTGCAGGAATGCCAGTCAAAAAGCACAGGGGACCTTGGTTTTTGCATTTTCTACTTGTCAAACAGATTAGACACAGGTATATTCAATATCCTAAACAAAACACATCTTTAAATGAGGTCATTCTTCAAATCCCTTCTGTATACTGAGTATCCACACAGGCATCAAGTCTAACTATTCACAACTAACACAAAACTCCCAAATCTTGCTGGGAAATACAGTACTTTTATTCATGAGTATAATCTAAAATACATTATTTAAAGCTCACCCAGATCCTACAAAGTTGAAAAATTTCAGCCCAATACAGTTCAAATAAAAGATTTAGAGTAGGAGCTTGTTTCAACACAGAAGGTAAATAGACTGTAGGGTTGAAGCTAAACCAATGTTCCTAAAAACTGGAATTAAGGTGGTGAAGGTCCCAGACTGGAAGAGATACCTCCACATGTGAGAAAAGGATGTTCAACGGGACAGGTGTTCCTGCTGAACAAGTTTCCCAAAGGTGTTGTGGATGCCCCATACCTGGAAATGTTCAAGGCCAGGTTGGAGGGAGCTCTGAGCAACCTGGTCAGGTGAAAGGTTGGTGGGAACAAGATGATCTTTAAGGTCCCTTCCAGGCCTGGTCATTTAATGGTTCTATAAAACTGCATCAGGACTGCAGAATGTCCAATGCCAGGAAGCAGCAAAGTGGCATCCATGGTGGTTAGAGAATCACGACAAATTCTGATGCAGTAAGTTAAAGACACAAGTCTGCCCAGTTTTTCAGCTGCAAGACACATTCAGTGCATATAAAGTCCTCACTCAGTGCTGGCAGTATGTATTCAGTCCAGTTCTTTGAGAACTCAGTCCCTAATTTGTATGCAAACTGCTTTTGTTCTGAGACTTTCTTCATGTTCTCCCTCTCTTCTTAATTAACAGAAAACACTTATGAATATTAAAGAAGAAATTAACAACAGTGTAAATAATTTCTGGATGTTTGTAGATTCCAAATTTAGTTTTTAATTAACCCCCACTGATTTCAAAAATCTGTTTAAGAAAAAGATATCATTTCAAAATTTCCCTTGTGTTTAAAGAAGAAAAAAGCAATAAGGTAAGACCACAAAGCAGCAGTTTGGCATTGCAGACACCAGCATCACGTGTTATTCTGATGCTTGTGGTTTCAGCAGAACAATCCACATGATGCCTCCTTCATTCCATAAGCAAAATTAAGGGGATCTGGCCAAACACTGCATAATTATGATAACACAAATCCATCTTCTGCAGAGTTAAAAGGATCCAGGCTCTTTGAATTCTACTTGATAAAGGCAGACTGTGGGAACTGGTCAGCTGCAGAGGTCAGCTGAATCCCACACTGCAATCACTGACCACAACTAATAGCAGATGCTATTAGAGAGTCCACGTTTTTATGGGTACACCTCTTTGCCACCCAAGTCCTGTGGCTATGGGTATTTTTTTTCTTTGTTTTTTTGAGTTTATATAATTCTTCTCACAGCAAATCTATATGTTCTTGCTAGCCATTTTAAACATACCGTCTTTATAGCTCATCTGGCCAATCTACCCTCCTCCAACTCCTGTCACCAGCCAAGGGAAGAGGAGCCTCTTTTGGATTGAAGAAAACCAATTGACTAGTTTTTAGGTTTTTTTCAATCGGCTTATTTTTCCAGTGTTTTGCCATCCAAAAGTTCACACCTCATAGTGAACCACCACCACACACTGTCTTTTATAACAATAAGAGTGATTTACCTCTGTCCTTCTATATCTCTTGGAAAGATACAATAAAAAGAAATCTCCCACCATTGATCAGTGTGCAGCAAGCCCTGCAAAGTTAGTGGGAGTTCTGCATGTGAGACAACAAAAAGACAGACACTCCAAGGAATTTAATGATGTGGTGTGTAGGGTCAATAGACCAAGGCCTCGTTTTTCCCACAACATCCCTCATGGAGTCACTCTGGCAGTGCCTCGCCAGCACCCACACGAACACACAGTGGAAACCTGCAGGTGGACACAGGCAGCCACTCACACACAGTCTGGAGTGTCCTGCAGACAAAGGAGTAGGAGGGATCTTTCGCTTGCAATTCCGAGGAGTTCATTGGGGTCGGCACCACAGACTGAGAACGAACAACCTCGAACGGAGGCAGGAGGCAAAAGCCCCAGAACAATTGCGCACGTGTGGTTTTACACTGAGGGAGGCGGGGGGTGAGCAGAGAATCATTAACAATTAGTCTGAGGTCTAGGGGTGGAGACAGGGTTGAGTGACATTACAGGGGCCAGTGGGAGAGGGGAGGGAGAGCCAGGGGCCAGTGGGATACCGAATAAAGGAGAACTTTCTGGCATAGGGTATGGTATGGGGAGAAAACGTTTAAAATAACATAGGGGGAATGTGGACTCAGCTACTGCAACAATTTAATTTAAAGATGCCTCAGGAAAGCTTTAAATTGCATTTCCCAGAGCATGCAATGGGGTAGATCCTCTCCCTTGTGCATAACACCCATTAAGGTTGAATTATCCATGTTGATTGGGAGGAGAACATACCCTGGTGGTGCTGAAGGAATTCCTGGCTTTCTTACCTACACCACTTATCCCCTCTGCTTCCTCACACAGCCACTGTGCACACACTCCCTAAAGAAACATTCATTCAGCACTCAGCCTGAAAGCTGCACAACAGGCAGGAATCTCTAATATGACAATCAGAGGGGTACCTTCAGGCTGATGAGTCTTCCTACCTCTGGAACAGCTGAGTGGTAATAAATTCACGAAAAGATGACACATAAAAAGATACCGTATTTGAAATACTATTTCTAGGTACAAATGTTAAGGTCTTATTTAGTAAAAAAAGTTTTGAGAAAAGAATCCAGTACAAGACTGCTGAGTCTCTAAAAGCACTTCCATTCATAATTAACACATTTTATAAAGAGGAGGAAAAGTCCTTTTTTACTCTATCTTTTGCTTTTAATTTTTTTTAATTCCCTTTTATCTTGAGAGGGCAGTATATAGCAGTATTGAAACAGCATGCACTTCAACAAGAAAGTGGATTAACTGCACAGCTGACAATACAGAAACAAATCAACAGAACCTACTGCAGCTAAGTTCCATAAAGGTGCTTTGCCTCCCCACCAGGAGCAAAACATTGGAGGTGAGAAAGCAGCCAGAAGCTGAAGAAATAGTGCCCTCAGCATAGGTGAACACACTGAAGTAGTTTTCCAGAGAAGGAGCTGGGAGCAGAGTAAGAGCTTGGAAGCATATTTGAAGAAGAAATGCAAAAAAGACTAAACCCCTACAAAGACAACATTCAATGAGAAACACAAAACTCCATTGCAAGTGTCCCCGGAGAATTCCCACCCACATAAAATCTACCTTGCTCTGTGTGTGAGGCAATGCTGTGAGCCCATTTCCTCACACCCAGACTGGAGAGGGATGCAGGGGAACAGGTTCCCATGGGATTTGACCTCCATCCACTACTTGGGTGCACCAGAGGGACCTCAGACACCTCTCCACCATTGAGGAGAAAAGGAAGATCTGGGGCTAGGCCTGAAGAGGGCTTCCCTTTATCTCCATCCATCACAGCACTCACCACCCTGAGAGATGCCCTCCTTCAATGGAGGAACCACCTTCTCTCATGCTGGGAAGCTCCACACAACAAAGTGGATCACCTAAACAGAAGTATCACATTCTTAGAGCATGCAAATTTGTCATTTGCTTTGGGATTCACTCACAGCAGCTACAAGTCTGGTCCAGGGAAGTAGCACAAGCTCTTTTGTGCCAGCAGAGCAGCTCAAGGAGAGATGAGGAAAGAATTCAGTCAAGCACCTTGATTTGTTCTCATGCACAGATCATCTCACCAATAGCTCTGCCCTGCCTTGGATTTGGCAACAGCTCTTGAGCCCCCTCAGGAGTTGAGCAGACAGTGAAAATTCAGTACCAGGTGCTCAGCACAACAAACCAAGCCACAGCCAGCTAAGAGAAGCAAGTACAGTAAATCACTTTCCTAGGCAAGCTGGCTTTCATGCTAGGCAGGCCATTAGCAGTCTTCAATCCCTACACATCAGAAGTTAATCCTGCCTCAGGCAGCATTAACTTTCACATCAGCTCTTTAATGCAACAGCCGCAGTGCTGGAAAAGAGTCATCTGCTACAAATATTTTCCCACATGACTCTACTCACTTCCCCAAGTACTATATTTCCTATTCTCTTTTGAATGGATCTTTTATACGTAGCTTTACCTTGCTGGGCTGGGATTAGCACAACAATATCCCACAAAGTTTTCATCCTGTGCTCAGTAACTTCAAGCCTGGTTCTGTGGTATCTCCAACAACACCCACTCAGTGGTGCACAGGGAAAGGGTGGTGTGGCACACCACCAAGGCTGCTGCCCACCAAACTGCAAAAATCTGGAATATTCCTGTGAAAAGCCCTCCCATGCAGCTTGCTGTTAACACTGGGGTCATCCTAGAGGTGCTACATATTTTTGAACACATGCATAGACCAAAGCATCCTGAATTTCAGGACAAGTCATGATTTATTAAAAAACGCATACTAAATGCCTAATATATAAACTATTTATAAACCAGCAAGGGAGAAGAAGCTTTACTGTTTTACTTACCGACTCTTCATGCCAAAACTGCAAAACAAGTACTTTAAGAACAACATGGATTGATTTCAATTTGTGTATATATAGCCAACTTCACTGGCTCTGGTTTTAGATGCACAAATTCTTGTTTTTATGAATAATAAATACTCTTTTCCCCCTAGATAATCAAAAAGAGATTGTATATCTTTTGCTGTCCTAAAAAAAGACTATTTTATAAGATACTATCTTAAAATAGTTAAGACAACAGTCCTTTTAAATTATACATTTAGATAACACTTAGAGAAACATCACAGAAAAAAAATAATTTATAAAATTAATGCAAGAGATTCACTTGAATAAGAAAACCAAAATTGTTGTAAATAGACTCCTGAAACTGTTTCACAGGAAAGTCACTAATGAAATCCTTGGAGAGGCCAGGCAATCTTTGGTTCAACAATTCAACTTCAGGTTCTTTTTTTTTTTTCTCTTCGCATTTTCAGATGTTCCCCCAAGGTGCCTGTGCTCTAAAAATACCTTCATGGTAAGACAAGTTCAAACACAACTTAAAAGAAAATGTATTTTATGTCATTTTGATAGGGTGAGGTTGTCACCTTATTGTTCAGCAATGTTCCTGGCAGATCGACTCTAAAGAGCCAAGTGGGCGTTAGTCTGAAACAAAGCTATCTGAGTCAAGGTGATAAAACCTCTTCTGGTTAAAGCCCTGGTTTCTTCTTTTTGAGGTCTCCTGAATGCCCTCGCCTCCAGTTGTTAGAGGCTTGTAAAATCTTTTTTCCCCCCGTGCAACCTAATCTCCACCTAAACAGGGCACCTCCATCCAAGGCTGATTCCTGTATAAAACTCAGGTCTCCTTCCCCCAAGGCCATCTCATGTGTTTTTCCCCTTCATTCAGAGCACAAAAAGCTTTGGGGTTTTTTTTTACAGGTCCCAGAGGAGATTATGGCCACTGGAACACAGAGCCAGGCTGATATCCTTCCCACCATCACACATCCAACTGATCCATCAACATGGGTATGAGTTACTTCATCAGCAAGACTCCACCATCCCCACAGCAGATCAGTGCATGCCCTGATCAACCTAAAGGACAAGATTTCCCCACAGCCTCCGTAATTATGTTTTTTTAAAGGGTCTCATTATGAGCAGATAGGTCGATATTTCAAGAGAGAATAACAGAATTAAGCACCTAGCATAACTCTTAACTGTGATCTCTGCACTGCTGAGAGGTAACTCCAGCACAGCACCACGAGAACAGTCCATCCATCCCACAAAGTGCTCGTGGCCTCCATTATCACTGGGATAATCTACAGCACTTTTAGTTTGAGAGTAATGTCCTTGTGTTGATGTCTTGCAATTTGATGGGATTTCCGTTCATTAGTAGCAATAAAAGAACCACTTTTTATTCATTAAATTATTCTAAGTGACAGAAGAAACCTTTTCTTAAGACAAGCATATGCACAGCTGCATTTTTTTCTCATGCAGTTGGGATCACCCCTCTCAGCACATTAATATTGTATTAGAGAATGTAGATCACTTTTTCATTCTTAATTGGTACTTAAAAATTTCTCTCTAGTGAAAATACTGATTGATTTGGTGTTTAAATGAACTTGCTCGTTGCAATTGCAAATATCCTGAATACTAAGTAGTTTAAAATAACTTGTCATAGTAAAAAGATAGATTGACCATGCATAGGAAAAAAAAGTGCTATTAAAATTAAAATTCTAACTTCATAGCTACTAAACAAATAACATTATAAAGAAAATCTGGAATAATCCTGCCAAAGTCATGTTCCATTTTTTGTGAGCTGCCAGCTTTGAGGAGTAAAAAAATTATGAAACCACTAGAGAAAGTGATCAGGCTATTAATGGTAATGAAGTTTTCATTATGTTTGCATTTAAGAGTCTTTTCAGTTTTCATAGTTGAAGTATTTTCTCTATATCCACAAGACCTACTGTTTTAGGTGTTTTTAAAAAACAAAAACGTGCAAGGAAGAAAGTGCAGGGAATTCAGACCTGATCATGTTACCTACCACAATTAAAAAAAAAAAATAAAGAAAATAAAGAAAGATTGGTATGGCCGATGAATGAAGAGTTGGTTGCATAAACCTGCAGAGCAACTGGAAAATCCCACATTCTGCATCCAGTTTGGATGAAGTGCACTGAGAAAGAGCCCCACAGGCACCCTCAAGGCAAGTATTAGAAGGAACAGTCACAAAAATTACCTGTGGTTGATCTCCTGGCAGGTAGGGGACTGAGCATTCTGGGGACAGCAGGCGGGCAGAGACAGAGTAAAAGCCACACATTAAAGTGCAGGCAGCTCCAGAGCTGCAGCATGGGCTCTTCCTCTCTCCTTCCCACAGCCCTGTTTAGCCCTTAGGGGAGAAGGTCTGAAGAAAGGTTTGTCTGCCCAAAGAGACTGAGATTCCACTAACACCCCTTTATGGGCTGGGCAAGGAGCTCAGGGCAACTTTCAGCACCTGCCACAGGCTGTGGGGACAGCAGGCTTCAGCTGGGTCCTGCACTCAGCTGTGTCCTGTAACATTCCACAGTGCATTGGAGATGGAGTAATGCATCCTCATCTAAAATATGGTGCATTAGCTTAAAAGACAAACCTTGTGATTCAGTGGAGATTCTCTGAAGAGCTGAGTGAAAAGGTAAAAAGTAAGATAATTATTAGACTACAAGCTTATGGTCATTTTTACATTTGTTCAATGTAATCTAACCCAATTTATCTTTTACATGTAGATTTATCAAATTATTTGCCCAATAGAAGGATATACAGTGTTTATTTAACAGCCCTCGCTGGTTTTTAAAATTTTGTGTGCCATATTCAAAGTCTGCTAAACCAGAAATAAATGTGTAATAGTCCATGATTTGTATATTAATGGTTTTGTTTTTTCAGTGTAAAGTGCCTTTAAAATGTCTCTTTCAGGTCATGCCAAGGCTGAAGACCCAGCTTTTTAAGTGAGCTTAAAACAAGACTTTACTTATGAAAGCCTAGGTTATATGTCAGTATTAAATTTTTATCATACTTTTGCAGAAATGAATTTATTCCTAATATGGTTCAGTGTTTTACATTGTTTTTTCATTCCCTATTCTGCTCAGGAGTATTGTTGATTGTTTCATCAGCAGTGGTCGCAACTCAGGAGAAGAGGGTTTGGGCAAGTCAATTAACACTGCTGTAGAGCAGAGCCCAGGAGAGGAACGGACATATGGCCTGCAATGATGTGCAATTTGCTATTTTTTAATTTCTTTGTAAATAGAGTAAGCTAGAGGACATTCTTGGTCACATTAAGATGAAAGACCAACTACAGAGCCTTACTAATCTGGCCTCACTTAAAATTCATAGATGCTTTACATGTCAAGTAACGTAACTTAAAAATGTACAGGAATGAGATTTGAAAAAATGGGATTCTTTTGCTATACCAAATATTTGCTTTCATTATACATTCATTAGACTGGGAGAAGTGCTAGAGGGCAGAATTTTAGGCGAAGTGTTTAAGGTTTATTAAAAAAAATCCTTTGCTAGACACAAAAGTGTCCTAATAGGTCATCAAATTCATATCATTGTGCTGCTACAGACTGACCCATGTTTGTTTCCTCATATACATCTAATCAATTCTTATAGCTGCTCTCAAATAGTCAATTAAGAATTCTATTAATAGTAATGAATCCGAAGCTCCAGCAGGCAGGAAATATCTACCAGCATTTCCTTGTTGTTGTTGTTTTTCTCCACAGTGAGAAAGACAAGTGCTTTTGAAGAGATATACACTCACAAACACAGGATTTATGGGGCACCAGCACAGGTCAAAATCCCACTCTGCAAACCCATGGGCTGCCCTTCTGGCCATCCCTTGTAACAGGTCTCCCATGGCTCCATTTTGCCTTGAGGAGTCAAAAAGAAGCACACAGACACTCATCCATTCCCCCTAAATCCAGGTGGTGAAAAGAGGATAAACTGTCAGAGCAGCGAACCAACATGTTTTTTGTTATATTTCAGTTACCAATAAATCCAGAATCCAAGAAGGGAATGAGTACCACAAAGCCAAACACATTCAGGTTCGGCTCAGAGAAGTCTGAGGACCTTCCACCTCTTAACAAGCTACAGTTCAAAGGTTTCCATATTTTTCAGACCAGGTGTACCCATTGGATGAAGCGGAGCATAGAGCAAACAGGGCTTATCCACAGTGGATGGACTGCAGGTATAAAGCAATGCTGTTGGCAGTATGGAATATTTATTTTCCATTGTTTCATGGACATAAACTCCCCTAACCTGCATTAATTCCACACCGTGCCTTTTAAAATCCCTATAGGCAGTATTGTGCTTTTTCTTTACTGGCCCAGGTTGCCCAGAGAAACTGTGGCTGTCCCATCACTGGAGGAGTTCAAGGCCAGGTTGGATAGGCCTTGGAGCATCCTGGTTTAGTGAAAGGATTCCCTGCCCGTGGCAGGAGGAGCCGGATGATCTTTAAGGTCCCTTCAACCTAATCCATTCCATTATTCTTTCAGTGAAGCTTTTTTAACCAGACAGACAGTCTCTCTGTTTACATATGCACCCTCTTCCTCACAGTGGTACTAAAGACAGAACGAAATAAATCCAGGTTTTGACCTTTTTTGCTTCCTTATGCTCTCTCTCTTCTTATGAAATTGCTCCTTCTCAGGAGTTAGCAAGGAAGGCCATTGATCAAAAAGCCACAACAGCAAGATAGGACATGACAGTGGTTCTGGCAACTGGAATGTAAAATGAATCTGTCTGTCTCTAGCTGGCCAATTCAAAACCAGGTTAACAGTACCTGAAATTCATCACTATCTAATGTCTTTGTGAGATGAGACTGATGTCAGTTTAATTTAATAGGCCAGGCTGAAAAATGCGACAGTTCAATAATTGATTCATGAGTGGATTAGACATCACTGCCTCAGGGGTGGCAACATCCACCAAAGGGTGGGGATGATGGCTGGGGCACTAACAGCATGATCTGCCTCCTTTTAGTCCAGCCTCCAAGCCTTGCAGACCCCCAGCCTGTGCCCACCCCGCTGCAGAGGTGGGCAGAGAGCCCCCTGATGAGACACACCTTGGAAATAAAAGCATGGCCCGTGTTTCCCGTCAGGAGAGCAAACAGGAATCTGGAGCTCTAGATGTCTGCAGTGTACACCCTGCTGGGAATGCACCAAGGACTACAAGGTACAGAGCTGTCAGCCAGGTGCTTTCTGCAAGGGCTGAAGTTCACTGAATAAATAAAGGGAGGAAAGGGGGATGAGAGTCCTTTTATCTCTTTCAAATTATGTTCTTGCTGACTTTCCTCATTCCAGACAGGTGCAGTCCCCTTTCTTCATCAGAGACCTGTAATGGCAGTCACCCTTATGCTGCTAGGTCCACTTCCTTCTCTTTCACCCCACAGTCTCCTGTTCTTTCACAGTAGGTATTAATGTGCCATCTATTCCAAAATATTTCCTACTTAATGCTAAGAACCCTCTGACAACTCCCTAATATAATCTTCAACAGTCACACCTATGGCTGCCCTATCCTTGTATCTTTACAGATACTTAGCAAACCACCTATTTATGGAAACAGAGGGTTTGCTGGGGTTTTTTTTTGTTTTTTAAGCAATATCTTTTATTTACAGGCTCTGATTTGGAATACGGAAAAGTTTGCACAATACTTTTCTATTTTTCTTGGAATTTGTAAGCATGGACATGAAAACCTATGCTACACTACTTCATAGTAGCAGCATGAAAGACCAATTCACCTTTATCACATATTTTTGTTAAAGCTTAATACAAAATTTGCAGAAAACAGTAGTTAATCAAATAAACAGTGTTCTTTAATATGTTTAATTTGGACTTAAAAGCAAAGAAATTCCAACAGTTAAAAAATCCTCACTAAACACAGGACAGTGGTACAAGTTAAATGTTGTAGAGCTCTTGGCAATCTAGGAGTTACTAAAACAAACTTCCACCTTTAAAAAGCGGATATTTTACATGGAAAATGGTCTTCAGTAATCTTACAGTACTATCTCTTTATTAAAAGTCATTTCCAAGGTCTCCATTAAAGAAACATGGAATCTTTTGTGCTGGAAAAGACCTCCAAGATCACCGGGTCCAACCTGTGACCCAACACTGCCATGTAAACCAGACCATGGCAATGAGTGCCACATCCAGTCATTCCTTGAACCCCCCCAGAGACACTGACACCACCACCTCCCTGGGCAGCCCATTCCTGTCTGACAATCCTTTCCAAGCACTCCTAACAACATATGCCAGCACAGGTTTGGTTACAAGCAGCTGCCTTGTCCAGAGGACCTTAAAGAATCCTGTCTGCATGTCAAGGCTCCCACCTTAACATTGCTATTGTAGTCAAAAGAAGTAAAATGGCACTTTTAAAATTTATACTTCAGAGGACATTAGTGTTTCTTATAAGAATATAAACCTTATATAAGTGGATGAGATACAGAGAAAAAGTGGAAGAAATTCATGAGCTTATTCTGCTTTTTATTAAAGTAAGAAGAGAAAAGTAATCAGACTTGGGCAATCCTGAAGCATACAGGTCCAATGTACTCAAGATAACTAAAGTATAAAAATGATCCATAACCATTATAAAAACCCTATTCTCTTTTAAAATATGCCTAGCCATTATCTCAGTTCTTTCTTCCTGGAAACAAAGCTGGCATTAGACTCAAATATGGATTAAGCTTTAACATCAGACAAAGTATAAACAATAGTCATTCATTAACCCCTGCGGCTGTAATGAACCAGAACATACTAGGTATTGATTACTGAACAGAAACTTCTAAACATACAAACCCAGAACCTGTGCTGGAAACAACACAGAAACCACACAATAGGTGTAGATGAAAAAAAAATTCACTGGTTTGCTCCACAAAGCAGGAGGCAAAGTGTTGCCGTTGTAATTTCCATCATACTTTATTACGGATAATTATGACATACCTGTGTGCCCATAAATGAAGAGCTGCTATATCTAGACATGGGTTTACTGCCATAATTGAGCCAGAATGTTTTAAAGCACCAAGACTGTTACTATGATTTTACTGACCTCAATGCTTACATTACATCAGTGCCTTAGGCTCAAGCCAGCTCAGGTTGCAACAAGTGCTCTGCAAACCTTTAGAAAATTGCAATTCTTGCTCCTCGGAGCCCATAGTGTTAAGCCTAGCCAGGCAACACCATGAAATTTAATGGCTCTTAGGCTCCAATTCCTTTTAAACTTGCTGGCCAGTGTCTTCACCCTTGCCTCCTTGCACCTTTGGAGTAGTTTTTTTTTACAAGAACACATTAAGATTTCCTGCTGAACACATTGTCCAAAGGAAAATAGTCTGTTGCCTAAAACATGCAAGAGGAAACCCAGGAGCTCGGACTGGTTTAAGTAAACCCTGATATTCATCTCATGTGCTGATTCACTGTCTCTTTAAACTGTCAGGGAGAGATCCTCACACCCTGTAAACTGCCAGCATTTCACAGGAGATCTTGGGGTAACTGTGAGCTCATCCAGATCAGGATTTGCCTCGAGATATTTTATGTCAGGTTAAAATACAGACTGAACAGAGCTCAGGTAAAGGCATTTTATATCTGTAATGGTAAAGAAAAAAAGTCATGCTTGACAATAATTTGTCAAGAGCTGTAAAAGGTTACACTGCCCTCTTACATGGACACACTTCTTATTCTCTTAGCAAAGTAACAGTCCAGCCAATATTTGTGGTTACAGAAGTTCTCCAGCTTAAATAGTGCTGGGTAGAAAGTGCAGATTAAGAGAGTTTTCTGGGCACTTCTCTCCCTCATTTACTTGTACACATTCACCACTAGGCACTGCTCAGGACTAAGAAAATCAAACATTTGTAGAGACTTCTAAATTTCAACTTACCTGTGAGACCAATCCTTTCTCATAACAACTGAGTATTTACTATATTGTACTACACACACAAAAAGGACCTTTTTGGTATATATGATGTCACACATTTCAACTTTCTCTCATGTGAATACATACACTAAAATTAGTTTCTACTTCTGTTGAAACTGAGGATCTAGGAAATACACTTCAGACAGGAGGAGAACCAAATAAGATAACAAAATTAAAAACCCTGAAGAAAAGCTACAAAATCGGAATTATTTTACAAAACCAGAGGAATAAAATATGGTCAGTATTATCACAACACAGCCGTTCTGTAAAGGAAATATTTCCTGGTGCCTTGGCCTCATGTCAATGGCCCCATCTTGTGTCCCAGTTATTTTTAAAGCCGACTTTACACAGTAAATAAGAATGGAGATGGGAAAGAGAAAGAGAAAAAAAATGCCATCAGACTCCTCTTAGGAAAATAAGACTTAATTAAAAAGTCTGCCATTGCTTTGCACTTAATTAGGACTAACACAGCTGTTAATAAGCTTCTGATTGATAGTAAACTTGATGTCTGCACAGAAAACTACTTAGTTGGTTCAAAGATGCTGATAGCTTCATACAGAAAAAAGATTCTGTTTTGTAATTGTGCATAATGTTAATATTTGAAACATCCTTAAGGGTGATTGTACCTATTAAAATTTCATATGTGAAATGAGAAATAAATGAATTGGTGTTGCATTTTTAAAGGATCAGATTACTGTTGATTAAAGCTTTGTCTACACTTGAAATTTCCCAGTAGAACAGCTCTACCAGTGGTTGTAATAATAGGAGAACAAGCAGAGATAGGCTGCCAGCAACTGCTATTAAAATTACAATGTCATACAGACCTGATCTTTAATGGGTTCTACAAGGCTGTGGTTATAATGTGGCTGTAGCACTTAATACTGCCAACCTTGCTGCTGCTACTGGGGGTGAAATGAGAAAAAAAATGGAAAAAAAGTCAGTATAGATGCTGGGAAGTCAGTGTTTGTCAGCAGAGCTGAGGTACAGATTGGAGTATTTATCCAGAATGCTACCACAAAAACTCACCCTCTCTGAGAAATTAAATATCAAGCAAAAATAAGTGAAGGGAAAATTGTAGAAGGACAGAGCAAAAGAGCAAAAGATGAGTAAAATAATTTGGAAGAAAAGGAAGGAAGCATTTGGGAATGGTAAACTTCATAGAAATAGCAGGGAAGAGAAACAGGCCTCTAGAGGAAAAAGAGAAATAAGAAAATCCCATGCAATCTACTTTTAATTTTTCAATAGCACTCCTCCATGTAACAAATACAGAGAAGAGACTAAAATAAGTTCTGAGGGTTGAAAGTGAAACACAGAGAAAAGCCACATCAAAAGGAGAAACAAGAAAGGGATTTGTGGAAGAATAAAAGGAAATCTTTTGACAAATGAAAAAAAAAAAAAACAACTGAGGAAATGAAGGTATTGAAAAGGAGTGAAAAAAGAGGATAAAAGGAAAAAATGGGGATAAGGAAGAAAAAGGAAAAATACATGGAGCTTACTCTAAGAGTTCTATTTTGTTTAACAAGAAGGTTAATGCTAGGAGTCAGTGACAGAATGGAATTTTGGGATTCTCCAAAATTTGGGAAGATGATGTTCTACTCTTCTGCAGTTCCTACACAAGCTCAACCATTCAGCATCTCCCAAGTGTTCCCATCCTGGCAAAGTCACCTTTGAGACATTTCCAGCTTGTATGCGAATTCCTCATTCCTTCTTTGCCTGACACAGCTCACCTCTGGGCAGGAGACAGGTCACTGCCATGGCTCTGACAGGCTGCTGCCTTCTCTCCTGTGAGCCCCAGAGCTCCACTGCTCCTCACCAAAGCACACTGACATGGCAAGACAACACTGGGCATACACAGGGTAATGCTGAGTGTACATCTGGGCTGTGGCAAAAAACATGAGGAGTTGTGGGAACAGGATTGTACTGAACCCGAACAAGGCAGCATACAAAATAAATCTAGGAGCGCAGAGGAAATGAGAAGACACAACAAGATCAAGTGAGATCAAAGTTAATTCTATTTGGGGGGCCAGTCACAAAAGCTCTGCTCTAACCAAAATATCTTAAAATCAACAGAGATTGGAAATGATTTAACATGTCAGGATAGGAGAATGTACCCATGGAAAGTAAATACCTCACTCTCTAAAGGCAAATTACACTTTCTGTATTCTGTTAGTGCTGTAAAAATGACAAAAGCCTTTGATGTGAAGCTGAGCATTTTCAAGCTCCCTTGGTTTGAAAGAGTATAAAATTTCAGTGTGTCTGCTGGGCTGAAAATTTCATCTGTCTTCCCAAAAAGTGCACTTGACAACAGAATACCAGCACTGGGCAACACTGTACTGTGCAAGTGCAGTGTAGGAGTACCACGCGATGTGCTGAGGATGCAGCCACTGTGGTAATGGTGAGTCCAGATGTGCCCTCCAAGTGACTCTCACTAAATGAAAGGTACAAGCAGTGTCACCTGCCAGCTGAGAAGAGTTATCCAGGCCACACTCTGACCGACCATCTTGGTGTCATGAGAACCAGAAAGCAGTTAGGGCTTTGTAAAAGGTTTGAAGCACATCAAATAAAAGCAGTGTGACTGTTAGAACTCATAGGTGAATTTGACTTTGCTACTGAAGGGTGCACAAAAAAAAAAAAAAGAGAAAAAAAGGACAACTTTCTGCTTACAGTGAAAATCTTACTGAATTCTGTCAGAAAAATATAGAAATATGTGACTTAGACTTCCTGCATTTTGTAGAACATACCTTTTTGCTCCTCAACAGGCTTGACTTTGTTCTGATCTGAAAAACAAACTAGATCGATCCTCCCAAAGGTGCCTTATTATACATACAGCTATCTTCTACAGTGAGAGTGAGAGAGATAGATTACCCTTTCAATATTGTATGATGTCAAAAAGCTCTTTCTTAGTTTTCTGAAAATAAAATCTCTCAAAGTGCTCACATACATACAGAGAAAGATTTTGGCCCTATAATAGAAACACTTCACACCTAAATAAAATCAAAGTTGTAATGACTGTAAGAGAAATTTCAATATTATTTTGGTGATTAGAAGATATTTAAATAGGCGGAATTTCCTCAAACTGATATTCTCAGCAAAATCTCTTGAATAAGTCATAAATCAGATTGTACATAAACGTAAGGAAATGTTTTCAACCAAAAGTGTGCATGCTTTGCTCACACCATGTGCCACAATGCCAATTTACTGGCAAGACCTGTCCTTGGAGAGTGGCTTTTTTCTTTAGAACAGTAAATCACATTGTAATTTACACTTACTTATAATAAACCTAAGCCAAATGGTAGCTCGTCCTTTGAAAATGAAGATTAATTAACTTGTAAAGGCCATTACTCTAACACCTGTTTTATTCAGAGTTTAATAAACACACCAGAATTTCAATAGCGAGAACTCCAGAATTCTATTGTGCTTTAAAGAACATCTCTTACTTGAACAGTTTAATAGGAGTTCTGCTCAAAAATAAGAAATTGAAAGCAACCTAAAATAGCAGTAACAAATACCATACACTGAAACACTTGTGTTATAATGCCTCAAGCAAATTTATAAGCAATTTCCTTGAATATTCTCAGAGTGTGAAGCATGAAGTTATCATGAATCCCTATTGCAGATTCTGGCCTCATCACACTCAGGTCCCCCCCCACCCCCAGTGTTTGTAACAAAAGTAAAGAAAGTAAAAGAAGTTAAACACAACAAAATGGATTTTTGAAAGAAAACTGCCTACCTGGCATGGTGTCTATTAGTGAAGAACAAATAAATTACATACATTTTAGACAACTCCATAATTTGTACTCTGACAAAAGTACTATCTGCAGTTGTCCTCTTACAGGTTAGGAGTTCACACTGCTGTAAGATTTTCTTCAGTGCTAAAGGAAAGCTGATTAAAGGGTTCAGGGAAGACAAAAACACTTCAAGATATATTTGTCCATCTTTAGTTTGCTCATTTTGGCACAAGTAATAGTTGTTTACTCTTGAGTTGTTCAAAGTCAATGGATGTTCTATGATTTTTGTCTGACTGTGAGTGAACAGACTTCAGAAGGCTTTTATTTCCTGGGTGGAAGTTTCCGGGTGGAAGACACCAAGAACATGTCAAGCTCTCCCTCCTTTTCTTGGAAATACTGATTCTGCTTTGAATTTTATACAAGAGATACTGATATACATTCAGGGGACTGCAATTTTAAAAAAATTAAAGACTACAACATTATGAATATGGTAAACAGGTGGAAAAAAATAGACATATGAATAAAGGGTCATAACAGAGAACAATTACAAAATACTATTCTAGTATGACTACTGTAATATATATCATAAAATATGCAAAAATAAGATCATGCAGAAATAAAATAATTATAACAGATAATTTTAAATCTCCTACAGTACACAGAGGCAAGCTTCTTGTCTTTAAATTTTAAATTCAATCTTTGAAACATAACTTTTTTTGCTGTAACAAATGTATATGACCATTTTCTTGATTTTAATCTTCACTAACTAGGCTTCTAAGTCAAAATGACAGCTATTACGACATCACAATATTCAAACACAATAGAAAATGGTATCTTCATTTTATAAAAATGAGAAATGAAGACTCATATCTTCATCTCTCACAAAAAAAAATATACTCTTCAGTAATTCTGGTTGGTTTTGTGGTTAAAATTCAACCAAGAGGGGATCAGTGGTCTTCATGGGATGAAGATCAACTTTTGCCATTAGATTTATCTCTTCAGAGAACAAGACAAAGCTAGCAAAACAGCTGAATATTCCTTGGAAGAGGTCTTTAATTGACAGGAATCTGTGAGTTAGGTAATAGTCGTAATAATGATTTATACCTGCTGAGAAGGTAAGGCTTTTTCTGCAGTACAATGACAATTTCTTGACTTTCAAAAATGTCATTGTCTAAACATCCCTGTTAAGTCAAATCATATTCAGTACTAACAGAGAAAGTAGTCTCATATTTCTAAAGCTGAAAACCCCACTCTTAAATACACAGTAAGAAACTCAAGTTTCTGAACACCCTGGTCACCTCCAATGAAAATACTGGCTCAAACAAGGGAGAGAAAACAAAAAAAAACTGTACACCTGGGGGAAAGTTATCCAAAGCAGGTCCTTCTGATGCTCAACTCCAACTGGCAGTCACAGTCACCAGTCAGGAAAGCAATCTTGGAGTCACCAGTTTGGTGAGAAGGTGACTGAGGAGGGATATGACTGAGATTTTACTTAGTAGTGAAAGTGAGCTTTTTTGCCACATCCTGTACTCCTAGAAATATGGGCCATTTGATGAATAGAGTAGGAGACCATTTTGAAACAGAAAAGACAAAAATATTGACTCATTAAATAGTGCATTTCTGGATCTTACAGCCATGGGCAGCTGCAGAGGCAGATGGTATCAGCACATTCAACAAGGAATCAGAGATATTCACTGACAACAGGGCTATGATGAATGCTAACAGGTTTACATTGGAATGTATCTTTTCTCAAACTTAAGGATAATTCTGAATATTGAGGTACTAAATTAAAGGAAGTACCCAGACTTGGTGCCACATGGGAGGAAATAGCCAGGCTTGAATATTCTCCCTAAATAGGATTTCCTGTCATCACTGTCAGAGAGAGCACTGACATAGATTATCTCAGCCTGTAAGTAATTTCTTATATTCTAGGGTTTTTTTCTATTTTGATATGACTTCCTGCTTAAGAGAGCCATCACCATCTCTACTTCTTCAGGGACCATTTGTGAGAAACAGTACTTTTCAGTGCTTTTGAGAAAGGAGTTTTAGCTCTTTCTGTAAAAATAAAAAGAAAACCCAAAGAGTTAGAGGATGACCAAGATTTTCCACTGTTACTGCTTCTCACTGTTTCTGAACCTCTCCATGTTTCTTTAGGTTACTGAGCAAATAAATAATAAATGTGCCTAAACAGCACTCCCATTTTATTGAGCCTAATTCATAATGGGTAATGCAACAACCTATGGATACTGAAGGAACAATTCTTTTTAAACTGATGCAGCATCTGTCCTCTCAGCTCACACTGAACGATTTGAAATCCTTTTGGGTTTACTACCTTGGCTATTCAGTAAAGCTGGCAATTACATATCTGAAAGTTTGTAAAGAAAGGCAAATATGCTCTATGCAAAGTTTATACACAACTCTGAAAACTAGAGTTGTCTTGTTACTTATTTTTAGAGATAATATTTTTAGATTTAGATTTTTAGATTTAGAGATAATATTTTTAGATTTTTAGAGATGAATACTATGAATCTGCTGACACTCTTTGAGCACTTCATTAACAGCAGGAATATATTTTTCTAATATTAATTAATGATATATAGTTACTAGGCAGTTTATCTAGACTGTAGAGGTTAGCAAACTGCAACACCGGAAATATAATTATTTTCTGAGGTCACACAGTGGATCCACCAGAGGAAAGAGGCCACAGATGAGACAGTTTTTAAAGCTCTTTCATCCATCTCATTAAACTGACAATTCTCATTTCAAACTATTTGTTTTCTGTTACATGAGGACTGGTATTTAGAAAGCATTTCTTTTGTTTGAAACAGAGAGCAAAGTCATTTATGTAGCAAACGACCAAGGCATAAACACTCAGAGCCATTAGAGAAGTGGGTTTGGATTGTGCAAAACAACCTCATTTGCTGCACAAGCCGATTTACATCTGCAATTATGACAACTGTGGGCATAACTGATGACACACATTTTAACTACCTCCTTTGCATAAACAATTATGTAGTTAAATGTGCAGTGTGCAGTGAATTGCACCCACAAAATCAGAGGCTGAGATTAGGCCTCTTTAAAAGACCTAGGCCTCACAAAGTGCCAGATAATTGTATACCCCATAAAAGAGAAGAGGGGGTTTATTTCATGACAGTTTTTAAGAAAATGGGACCATTTAAGTTAATTATCTGTGTCGGCTCATTTGAACACCTGTAGGGTTTAATTCACCAGCACCTGGTGCTAACTGTAACAGGCCTGGGGGTCACTAATTGATAGATTATGTTGTTTATGTTTCTTTTTTTTCCATTTCAACATTTTTTTCCATCTGAATTTTTAATAAGCAAACTTTTGCAGGATTCAAGAAAAAACGCAGAGTAAGCAGCTACTGTTGGAGAATGCAATATAATATTTTCTTCATGAACACATGTAACATACAAAGCTTGAGGGTGATGAACACCCATATTTATTAATCTCAGTGGCATATACAGCAATTTTAAAACATCGAGCAAGATCTTTTCATTTGTGAGAACTTCTCAATGCATCAGTCTGGAATATTTGAAAAATATATTTTAGGGAACAATAATTCAGTTATCAATTCGTGGGGGAGGGAATTTAGCTAACACCAAGAGCAGGATACAGAACGGTGAAATTCTTGATTTATGATAATTCGACATTCAGAATATAATCATCATTCCACTGAAATTATTAAAATGTTGTAGCGGTAAACAGAAGAATCTTCAAATTCATTATGATACACAGTAAATGGAAGCATAAGATGCCTGAAAAACAGTAAAATGCCTCTGATACTATTGGAAAGTTGAGAGAGACAGAGGAAACTCTTGATACATATAGAGAAGTCTCAGAGTCTAAAAACAAACACAATGTAACTATGGAATTGAAAATAATAAATTGACTCTGCTGCAAACTGCCCAGAACTACCAGGGTATGGAGGAGCAAGGTGCACAAAAAGATCCAAATCCAGAGAGCTGAGAAAATTAAAGATGGGGAATGAGAGCTCTAAGCAGATTTCTTCTCAGAATCATTAGGCATCCTTAGGGATCTCAGTACTTCATTGAGTCAAATTTTTCAAGTCCTCACATACTTTTGGAGGTGTGCTTAAATGATTTGCAGAATAGATACACAAGTATTTTGCTAAACTGGAATTGCAATTCAGACACAAGAGGATTTAGGCTTTAGGCATTTGACTTCCTTGTAAAAGTCAATCTGAAAGGAAACAAGAAATCTCACACACTTTACACATAAATTTTATATTTTAGGGTCTTGCTTTTCCTCTTCAGTCAAGCATACTCACATACCTGTAAATTTCACCAAAATTACTGCAATAATACAGAATTCTAAATCAGAACTCACAAGCAATGTGCTCAAAAGTTCTTCTGACAGAAATAAAAATCAACACAGGAGAAGAAAAAAAAAATCTAAACCGCCCCACTCCCTGAAAGGAAACACCAACTTCCATTAAACCAGAGCTAAGAAAGTATCAAATTCTCCAGGTACAACTGAAAAAAATCAAGTAAAGTATTCTTACAGTTAAAGTATATCACAATCCATACATTATATAGGTAGGAAATGGAATATAGCATATTTTTAAATGTAGCTTGAATTAATTGGAAATTATAATATCAAACCAAACTGTATATATCCATAAAGATAGTCATTGAAAAACCAGATTTACCTTATATTTCACAAATATTATACTCACTGTAAAAGCAAAGTGCTCTGCAGATTGTGCAGAAACAACATATAGTGGCAATACAATCTTTGTGTTTCTTAGAAACTTAAAAATAAGCTGCCATCCTGTCATTTATTTGTCTCATTTTTTAGCAGATGTAAAAAAAATTTAATGTGTCTGGGAAAGTTTTAACTGGTACAAAAATCAGAATAATCAAAACTAGTAACAGGACTGCATTAATTAGTATTTCTGGTAAATAATTAATCATCAATCCTTTGCATAGCCCCCAGCCAAAACGTAATGTGGTCTCAAACTGACAACACATAAATCTCCAGAGGTATCCACTAACTTGAATTGAGCTTGAGGTCATTTGTTTAGCTGTAAGAACAAGGTAACTTTTAAATTAAAATTTTTATTGTTAAAGTGTTGTTCTGGAATATAAAATTGCTGCACCTATATTTGAAATGCCAGTTTTAATCACAAAGAATGACTTGTGACCTCATAAATTTTTGGTACAGATGGTAGGGATTTCCTGGTGGGAGACTGTGGTGCCAAATGCATTTTTCTCCTATGCAGAAGCTCATGTGTCACATGGCTCCAAGGGGTTAATTTTTTTACACACAGAATTCTCTACATGATAATGCACTTCCATGCTCCCCATCTGGCTATTGTAAAATCACAGAGGCTGTGAAGGAACAAGCATGAAGTAGAAACTAGTGGCCTGATTTTCAGAGCTATGGAACACCTGTGGCACCCTCCTGACTTCAGCAGGAGTTGCAGACAGCACCACTGAAAATCAGGACGTTATTAGGAAAATTTCAGGAGCATTTTTTTAAGAATTTGTCATAGGGACACTTTTCACTTTAAGTTCCACTTGAAATCTCCATTTCTTATTTTTGTGCTTCTCTGAAAACCTAGAGTTTTTACCAGAAACGGAAAAAAAACATTTAACACTGCAATATATAATACATGTGAAAACATAAAGCATCATGGGTTTATCATAGCATAAAGCCACTGGGGGCTTTGGATGAAATGTGCAGTTGGAATGTAGAAGGTATGCATCAGGAGAAGACTCCTTCACAGTCTGCCCTGTGAAGCTGAGGAGTAAATTTTTATAGGAGTGAATTTTGTGTGTTGTGCTTAAGTGCCAGTTCAGGTTAAACCATGACACTCCTTTTGTGTGAAGCACAAAGGGTTGAGTGATAGACAGCACTGGCTGATCACCCACAGGAAAGGCTGAATCCTGAAGTCAAAATCACTGCCTGAAGCAATGTCTCATCAAGAAAATCTTCCCTTAAGGAAGCAGTTTAAACTGCTAGGAGTAGATCAGCTGGGGTACAAATGGCTTCAGTGTATGTCCAGATCTCATTTCTGATGGTTTCTGACCCAAGGATGTCTGTAGGCCTTAGAGTGCATTCCCTGGTATGAGGGAATTCTGTCATCAGCCTGTGACGACCATGTGTCAATGTTAGAAACCATTCAAACCTGATGAAAAAATCTAAAATAGAGTTCTGCATTGAAACTAATCCTTAAAGTTTTTGCACTGAGGAAGTGCAAATGGAAACCAACTAATACAGGGTTGCATTTGTAGGTATTTTGTAGCTAAGATAACCAAACTGCTACCTACATCTTAAAAGAGGAGTATTGCAAATTAAAGTCTGCTGTTCCTGAAATGTTGTGTAGTAAGGAGAGAAGGAATGGTTTACTACCAGCTATAGGAAGGTCTTGTTACTTGCAAAGATGTTCATATGGAAATTAGTCTCGAGCTCCATTAATATCCATGGTGAGAAGTCATGAAATCACATGGGTGGCAGTTTTCCATACTTTCATTATCATGAAGCAAAGACTGAGGTACTCATAGCACGGCAGGACAGAGCTGGATGAAAATGCCTCATTTTCCAGGCCATTGCTGAGTTACACTTTTGGTTGCAGCTATTCTCCACACACAAGAATGCAATGAAACCTTGGGAAAAAAACCTTCCTGTTCAGCTCTACTCAATTAGCAGGAAGGAAGAAAACTGCAGGCTAGTCCAGAATGGCTCTTTTGTAGATGAAGGTGTGAGGCAAAACCAGTGCTACATCTTGAATAGAGAGAGCTGTTTATCCTCCCACATACCAGAATACTTTGCAGTGATTCACAGGCATTTCTGTTTCTAAATGATGTAGAAGCCAGCTAGGGAAGAAATTAGGATTTGCTATCATCAGTTATATTATGTAGCAGCTATGTCCATTCCCTCTGCTTTAATTTCAACTACAAAATAGCACAAGTGTTCCATGAGACAGCTAAGGTTCAGTGTTCTCACAGTAACAAGATCTGCAGCCCAGCCAGGAAGCTGGGAGCTCTCAGGTTCCTTTCCAGCACTACATGTCACTTGCCTTCAGAAGGGCCCTAAAGCTCAAAGTTCTGTTGTTGTTCAGGGGTTTTTTTTTGCCGTTGTTGTTTTTTAATTAAAAAGAAAACAAAATAAGTTTTATCCTTGAATTCATGAAACCTGACCCAAACCCATAGTTCCATATTATGTCTAAACCTATGGGAAATTAGGTGAAGTTGGTTTGGGCAAGGAATAGAGTGTAAAGCTTCTCTTAGTTAACAGGCTAATCAGAAGCCCATGGGATAGAAGCAAAACATGCTAATGGATTTGGGAGCTTTGGATCAGACCCCTAACGAGTGTTATTTTGCTTAGACTGCATTTTTTTAAATTTTCCGCCCTACTGGGTTCCACCGAGGCAATGCAGCAACTTTACCTACCATAAAAGTAAGAGGTAAAATACAAGGGAAGGAAATTGCATCTCTTCAAAATTCAGCTATCCTCTGGTTTTCAAGTAATTCATTAGTTGTGATTTGGTGAATAGCATCAACTTTCAGCAGTAGCTTCAAAACTTGTTCTTCCAGGAAAGAAAACCATAACTTTAAACCTCTCATTTCTACTAACAACAAGATACATTTTCAACTGAGTGCTTTAATTCAGCAGAGACCTTTCTTCTTACAACGCTGTGAAATTAGCTCACAATATCATTTATGTCAATTTATTTTTAGGATCAATTTTGCTTTTCAGAAAATTTGCACTACTTAAAAGCTAAGAAAAATACCACAACTACTGTATTTGTGGAATTCATTGCAATGTAGTCGGCATTTATTCTGAGAAAGCACTGTGTACTTACCAACCTTGTTTCCCAGACCAAATTTTTGAAGCAGTCTTCCCTTCTTTTTAGTTCAAAAGCTTTTCTTCCAAGCTTGCTATAAAAAGTACAAGAAAATTAGGGTCAGTGAATGAATACCTACTATTTTTCACTGGTGAGGCAAAAACTGTGTATTATTGGATCACTCTGAAATCAAAAAGTTGGCAGGACTGGGAAAACTTCAGAGAACTCTACAAAAGTGACTCAAGTTCTAAAAATGGGTCTCTCAGAGAGATTTAAGGGAAAAAGGTTATAGGGTTAAGAGGTGATTTAATCTTTGTCACTAGGTATCCACATAGGAAAAAGGTAATTGCTATTATATGGATTTTTTTAAGTAGCAACCAAAGATTTGCCAGGAAACAACTGAAGTATAAATTAGAAGACATTAAACTGAACACATAGACTATTTTGCTATCCCCTAATTCACCCACCCAAATCCCTTGATTCACTGAGAGCCAACCTGCTGCCACTGTGTGCAGTGTTTCTATCTGAGAAATTACTGCAAACACTGTGTGCTTATAATTTCTTTTGATTCCATGTCCAAGTAATATCTTTCATCCAACAATTCAACAATTCTGTGCTGACAACCACAACACTGAAGAGATAAGGACCCACATGTATTTGTGGGCCAGGGTTTTTTGACTTGTGGGTTAGTTTCAGTCACAAGAACTGAAACAACAGCCACAAGACAAAACAGACCACTCTCAATTTAGGCATTGGAGGTCCAAACAGGGTTTGGTTCAAACAGAAGCAATGGATGCAACATAAGAATTACTGGATACTTTTATTTTGTAGACTTTTTTATGTAAATCGGATTAGTCATTCATAGTAGGTACTTGTAGCCCTAAAGTCAACTGCACTTATGTTCCAAACTCAGTTCTAGAGTCTTAAAATCTATAAAACGTGTTAAGTTCTCAGTCTAAGGTGCTATTCTTCATAGAGTATAAATAAATTAAACCAACTCTGATTCACAGAAAATTACAGAGGTCTAAAATATCATTTACTGCTTCAAAAGACATATTTTTCAGAACAAAAAATTACTGGGAGAAACAAAACATTCTTTTTAATTCTTAACTCTCTGTTCTGCTACTTAGATGTATCTCCTTTACCTGTGTAGTGTGAATGTTGCCTAGTTTGGCCTCATCCAAACTTATTTATCAGTAGAAATAGGATAAGAAGAAAGAAATGTCAGAAAAATGTGAAGATCAACCCATAAGTGTCCATATTAGGAGTACATATATTCATAAAAATATACCTCAGCTGAATTCTAGTCCTGTGTCTATTTTCTGTTATTTTGAGTAAAATATTTGAATAAATGTAACATCTGTATGTTCAATTTAAACTTTCTGCAACATCTGCTTCCTTTACACTGACTGTATTCTTAATGATGTGGAAACAAATAAAAAACGAAATCTATATTAAACTAAAAACAAATGTATTCATATAAAAAAAGAGTTTTCAATATCAGACACTTGGTATTTGGTTTCTGTGACTGTGCACCAGCAGGAGTATTAACCAGAAACATCAACTCTAAATGATTATGAGAGAATATACTTTGAAAGTAGGTATTGATCTGTGTTTTACTAATCACATAGAATGGAAAACCATAACGTGTGGTCTGTGTTTTCAATCAAAACTAACAAAGATTAAACTCCTAATAGATTTTACATCACACTCTTCATGCACAACTGACTTGGAAGAATTATGTAGCAAATACCGTTGAGAAACTAATACTCTTTTTTGTGACCATTTAAAATAAACAAAAAAAAAAGAAGCTAACTTATCAAATAAATTATTTGCAACAAATAATTTTTTTAGTTCTATTCCCAAAACACAGAAGCAGGTAGTGAAAAATGTAGTTATTACATCCTGGTGAAGGATGCCTGTCACTTTATGTCAAAGCAAGTACTGCGTTGTTTCATTCACATGGTTTTAATTTTTAAGGTAAAACAAAGTTAATATTTTGGAGCATTTTCCCCAAAACTTTTAATCTCAAAATGTCTGTGACAAAAGTTGCTGTTTTCTTTTATCCTCCAGTTCTCCTTCCCAATCTCCCTCAGGACTTAAATCCACATGGAACTCAATTTAAGGAAGAGAAAAGGGGCAGAATGCATTCATTTCAGGACATGATACACTAAGTATTGCCTGGTGACAATGCCCATTATTCTGCTATGCACAGATAGGACTAAATTCTCTCCAGACTAAGGCTGTGACAGACAACAGTTAACTTCAGCTGAAGAAATCAAGTTAAGCAGGTGAAATGTATCACATGGCACCTCGAAAATCTGTGAAGAAATTTTCTGTGCCTTTAGAAAGGAGTAAGAATTACCACACTTTCTTAATAGGTTTCTTATTGCTGTAAAGCAGGCAGTAATTTATTAGGCATCCCAGGCTTCTTTGGCTGCACAAAGATTTTTGAGAACTACAGTGAGGGCCAGAGCACACCTGGGAGAATGAACAAGAAATCCAATAGTGCAGATTGCCCAGGACAAAGAAGCCCCTGACCCTTTCCTATTAGACAGCAGCACATGGGCCACACTCTCAGAGTATGACAGGCAGCAGGACTCTTGCTGCTCTAATCCTTCAATGTGCTGACACACTTTTGTATTTTAATGGATTTTCTTTTGGCTGGTTACTATTGTGGATGCTTCTATTAGTATGTGTAAAGGCAGAAATAAAATAGAAAGTGTAGAGTACACCTTAAAGTGCACGTAAAAACCCACCAGGCTGGCCTTGCCTCAATGTGCAGAGGAAACTGTGCATTAACAGAGTTCTTGAGCCACCTCAGGGCTTGTGTCCCTCATCTGGGTACAGGCAGAGCCCGTGGTGACAACAACAGCCCTGGTACCAAGATGGAAAAGGCCATCTGCTTGGCCAAGGGAGCCAGAGCAGCCAGGAATTTAGCAGGGAAGCATTAGCTGGAGCCAGGAAGGGTCAAAGCAGAGCTGGTAGCAATAATGCCTCCAACAGTATCCCTAATCCCATTAGAGGAGCACCAGGAATATGAGCTATTATTCAGGGTGGGAAGAAAAGCAATTTGCAAAAGCAGAATTAAAATCAGGAGGTGATCTCATGGCTTTTGTATTACTGTTTTCAAATTAAGCAATAAAAAGGAGTCTGAATTGCATTCTATTAATTCATATGCGGTGTTTTCATTCTTGGGTAGTCAACACAACAAGGGGTGAATTGATGCTACTTTGTTCTGACACTGTTGTGATTACAAAATGCTAATTTTAAGAAATATTTATCTTGCTAATTAAGGAAGAAGGTCAGAAGTTCTAAGCTCCAGCTGCAACCAACACAATTCACAGCTCAGAACTTATAAAATTTAGAGCAGTGAACTGTGTTGGTTGCAGGCACAGCTCTGGATTCTTATTAGCCAGTCAAACCACCCCAGTTCTACCAAACATTTAATAATATGGTCTACTATGTTCTACAAATCCTGCTACTGTGATGCAGACATTAATATCATGAAGTACAACAGTAAAACTCTATCTGTATCAGCACAAATTGTACACGTGGATTTTAGGAATAAAAAAATAGTAAAAATAAAGGTAATAAACCTATGAGCACTTCATCGTGCTGACTCAAGAAGAAAGGTGAGCTAATTGAACAGAAAAGAAGCTGAGGAACCAAAATAAAGTGAAAAGAAAAATCAAACTAGGAAAATCCAGAAAAGAGGAGGTTATGAAACTGTGTGTGTGTCCACATGTCCACGTACAAAGTCTTAGGTGATAAAAGAATTCAGCTGGAGCAACAAAAGCAAAGCAATTACAGAACAGAAATAATAACAAATGAAATCATGGTGGTGGTGTTCTAAAACATTGGCATTAAAGCATTATCTGGTGGCAACTGAGAGAAGAAAAACACTAAGTGAGGAGAAAAAACAGGCAAATGCATTGTGAAAGAAAAGCATCTCTGAAAAAAAATGTTTTAGTTTTAGTTGCATCATATGCACAGTAATTTACATACTTTGCAACAATTCATTTTCAATTACTAGGGTATCTTTTCATATTTTTTAGCTAGTATAGGCAAGTTAAGTTTTTCGGAGAGGAATAATTTTTTTGTAGCTAAGATAAATGTTATATATGTTGAAAGACTTCAATATAAATATCCACGTACTCTTACAAATATAAAGTTTCATTTCTTCTCCTTATATCAACAAACTAATAAACTTTCAGGTGATACAGTTTATCTGTACAGGGAGACCTGGCAGCCCTGGAATATCTCAGTTACAGAGTGATCACAGTCAGAGGTGGAGAAGAAAAGCCTTTACCTTCACTGTGCAGTTTGTGCAGTCCATGGCAGGATTTGCCCAATAATCTGTAAATCAACTATTCATTCCTCATTCATAGATCCAGACAACAATGAAAAAGAAAGGCCTAAACTCCCATTTTGGTTTTATGGTTGGTCACTGCTATATCCTGTTATTTCTGGACTATTTAGTGGTCCATAAATCAAATACTCCATTTTTAATATTGAACTGTATCTTTTACCTCATTTTGCATAGAAATTTTTATTGCTTACATACCAGCAATTATAAAAGCTCACTCTTTTGTGAAGATTTAGCACACTGGCTTATTTTTTATTTCAGGGCAAAATTGTAAGTACTTGTATTATAAATGGGTCTGTACATTTTATATTACTTTTACAAGCTACTTACAGCATGTACATAATGACACCTGTGCTCCAAATGTCACGCTGTTGGCTGTAGTCACAGGCACTGATAACTTCATGGGCTGCCAACCAAGCAGAAAAAATAGTATTAATAATAGAAAAAAAAAAAAAAACTTTTAAATGCTTAAACACAAAGCATGAAGAATGTGCTGATGTGGTATAATTTATTCCCATATGTAAAGAGGAACCAACAGCAGATGTTTAAATGAATAATGTACAGGCCTTAACAATTCATGCTGATGTGTCCTCACTTTTATCATTTAGCTGTTAAGGGGGTGGTGACATTGTGACATTAGCTGTGTGATTAAACTTAGTGCTCTTCTTCTCAGTAAGTTATTAAAGCAGCATTCATAACACACTGACTTAAAGTACTGCAAGACATCACACCAACTTGGTTTTCTCCCAGACATAAGGGTAGCACATAACACAGGGTTTTTGCAAAACACAAAGCCTCTGTTTGCTTGAACACATCAGATGATGAACACAATCTGTGCCAAAATTCCCTCAAATAAGAAGTTTCAAACCCACTATTTCAGTCACAGATTAAAAATTCACAATTTTTAACCTATTCACTACTCACTGTATGTTATTTCAGTCACATGTCAGAAGGATGCTGGTTTGGGGCCATCTCAGTGAGATTTTATCTTCTGCATCATGGGAGATGTGGTTGAGTTCACAGCAAGATCTATGGTTTTTAATTCCAGAACCAGTGGAGGTGACATATTTAGTCCCTGTAAGGAACTAAATATAAAAACCTTCACACAATGGAAGAGGAGATTGACAGTGAATATTTTACTTGGGGTTGTCCCACAAAATCTAAAAAGCCTGTTGAACTGTGATCTCAGATTTTTTTATGATTTAGGTAAGCACCAAGATTCAAATATCTAATTACTATGATAAGGATCTTGAAACGCTTTACTTAATAGTTTGATAATGCCATAGCTGGTAAAATAAGATTTTAAAGGAAATACTAACCATTAATATTGTTAATCTGGCCAAACCTGCTGTAGGGACTAATTTTTAGTCAATCATTTTGATAACATTTTAAATTATCAGTAATTCATGTTATTAACATAAAAACTTACAAAATTATATACATTTATATCCTTATATACATATCCTACACAAAATAAAAATACCAACTCGGGAAGTTGATATTACTTTTATATCTCTATTACTAAACCAGTCTGGTTAAATTTTGAATTTCCATGAGTCTTGCACAGAATAAGGGAGGATACAAAAAATAGAAATAAGACCAATAGGAAAACCCAAGCATAGAGGGACAAAATCAGAAATAAAAAATGAAGTGCAACTAGCAAGGAATTTAATTTAAAATTAAATCATCTAGAAGAATATGGTTGGCAGGAAGACAGTGAATAAAGACATTGGTGTTGTATTCAACCAAGAATGCAATTGATAGATGATGCTTAGAAGGCAAATGTATTTAATGTCTTCTTGCATCAATTTTAACCAAAATGTCAAGTGCAAGCAGTGGACAGTCCAATCAATATCAATGACAAAGGGGCAAGACCTCAGTCTTTTACAGACAAGAGAAAGGTTAGCAAGTACTTGAGTTGGAAATTTTAAAATCAGCCCTAACCAATGAAATTCATTCTGGAGTACTTTAAAAGTGTCAAGACTTTTCAGAGCTATTAGCTCTTCAAGAACCATTAGTGGAAGGCAGATAAAATACTTGAAAACTGAAAAAGGCAATCATGGTATCTATCTGTAAGAGAGTAGAAAAGCTGGCATCAAAGAATTATAGACGTATCCTATTAATTTTAATTCCCAGGAAAATACTGGAATTAATAGGCACCTAGAAGAAAACAAAGAGGTGAATAACAGACATCATGCACCTGTCAGGAGCAAATCTCTATGCAGCACAGGCTGACAGGCTTTGGGGTTACAGGAGGAACATAAAATGCCACACATCTATTTTAGTAAGGATTTCGATACTGTTTCCCTTAAATTATTTTTTTTTGTAATCCAAATTATTGTGTTTAATGTACTATTTTAACACATGAAAATATCACAGGAGCAATGCACAGGTCTGTAAAAACTTCTCAGAAAGCAGTTGGAATTTGTTTGTTGTCACAGTGGAAGGCTTTGAATGTCAAGGCAAGTTCTGTAGCTGTGTGTCCTCTTTAAAGAGCAAGAGACCAAGAGAGAAGTGAAATTAACAGATTGCTTACAAAAAGTGCCTACGTGTTCTTCATATCTGTGCTGGATAGAGGAGGAAATAACAGCCTGAAAATGTAACTGCAGATCCACCCTTTTCCTTAGCCCCACGCACAGGATTCCACCACCTCCCTTAGGTCAGCTGGAGAAATTATGTGGCTGCAGGTGAGTGAACTGAAACTTTATAATGAAAAAAGTGATTAGATCATGGCATGCAGGTATAAGTTTAAGCTGATTGTCAAACTGAAGGTTTGGGGCAGACAGCAGGAAAAATTTCTAGGAGGATAATGAAGTATCAGAATGGAGTGCCTGAGAAGATTATGGAGTCTCCATTACTGGAGGTCTTTAAATACACTTTACACAAATACTCATCAAAAATGACCTCAGTAGAGCTGCTCCTTCCTTTGGACAGAAAAATAAATCAAACAACTGAAGGCCCTTTGCAGTGATGAGGCTATGTTTCTGTCATGATTAGTAAATTGGAAAGTAATTTTCTCCTGTACAACTACCTCACTTAAAGAGTATTTAATGTTACTATTACTTAATAAATCAGAATCTTGGAAGGACTAATTATCTTCCTCCAAAAAGGATTTCTTTTTTGCTTCCATTTGTTATGAGCAAGCTGTGAAATTTGCTGGTATAAACTATTGAGGAAAAGACTCCAAGAATTAAAAAAAATGCATGTTATGCTGGATAATGGAGTAAAGTGTATTATAGTATGCGGTATAAATCAGAAAAGGTTACAAATCTTTATATGCAAAGTTTTCATTGACTAAAGAGACAAGGGGAAAGCCCTGAAGAGCATGTCTTTTGGGCGGGCTACATCATAATTAAACCAGGTCTTTTGTGGTGTTGGGATTTTTTCAACTTCCATTTCAACATCAAATATTAATCAGTCCCATACACCAAGGTAGGCATTTTTTGGGGGAGGAAATTGTAAAAGAAAAAATTTAAAAAAAAAAAAAAGTTATCATTTATTCCTGTTGTTTAACTGAATATTTCTATATTTTTCTGCAGCACATCAGAAGTCACAAATTAGTCTATGTAATTAGAGGTGGTCACCAGAGTGATATAGAGTTAAAAGAAGTCTTATCAACAAGGTACTATTCATCAACTGTCCATGAAGAGGATACTTCAAAGGGTGGGAAAAAATGCTGATTTTTTTTTTTTTAGCTAGACAGGTTTTTATCCTGCATGTAAAAACTTATTCAAGTGTAATACTTACATGGAGAAGTCAAATTTTTCAATATACTTTTATTTTATACTTTTCATATCAAAGTCTGTGAGGCAATCCATACATCTGACAATATCAGTATCTGAGAGTTCAGGAAGGAATATCCTGATACTGAGAGACAGCTTGAAACATAAGATTTTTCTATACATATTAACAAAATTTTTTCTCAGCCCCACAGCAGTGTGCACCTGTGCCTTATGGAAGAAACTCTGCTCTTTCACCAGGAGCAGCCAGGTCTGGATTTGTCCCATAATTCTGCCTGCATATCCTGCCCAAAACCAGAAAATCATCGAGATCCAGGAAGACTTTCTCACAGCCACATATAGGAGGGTGTGAACCTTAGCCTGACATGTAACATCAGCTGCCTCAAGCCTGAATGCCTGAAGTACTTAAATATTGTTTTCAGCTGTTTTGTTCTGTTTTGGTTTTTTTAATCTCACATTGTGTGATGGACCTCTCCTTTCCTCCAACCACTTTAATTGCTGTGGTCATACCAGCTTTGGGGTTTGGTTCTGTGTTTTCTACTGCTCCCATGAAAGTCATTCAGGAGTTATTCTCTTCTAAAATGAGGAACAAGCAAAGTGAGGCAAGATCTGACCTCATTCACAGGATGGAAGCTAGGACAAATGGTTGCACCTTGCAGGGGAGATGACAGAGTGTGCTAGTTCCTGTTCCAAATGTTCCTTCCAAAGCAAGGCCATGAAAAGGAACAGCTGGCCATGGTGGTTTCTATTGATGGAAGTGGTGACATGACTGAAAGGATGGAAAATCTGACAGATTTATCAATGTCTTATCTGCCTCTGGTATTTGCAGGAAGAAAGGCACAAGCTGCCCCAAACTGAAGGGTACTGAGAAATCAAAAATTATGTGTCTGAAAATGAGTGTGAGATTACACAAAAATACATAGGTATAAGAAACAGAAAACAAAGTTTTGCAGTCTGGATTTATCCCATCATAAATTACCAAGTTGTCCACTTGAGTGTTTAAAATGCTTCTCAGCCTGGAGTCTTCTATCCCAGATAGTAAATTCCTGATCCAACAATTCAGTTGTACAAGATAATGCCTATATTTTAACAGTAACTACTACTAAAATAGCAAATTAGCATTGCACAATTAACAGACAATTTATAAAACATCAAAAATTATTTTCTTCAATACAAAAGAAGATGTGAGCATATGGAACATCGTGTTTAGGTAGAAAATGTTTATTAATATCAAAAGAATCCTATAATATACTTGTATTTCAATCAAGATACAATCTAGATGGGTTTTTTTTTGAATTACTAGCAGATTTACTTTAAATTGAAAAAATTCCTAATTTAAATATTAATTATATCTCACAGCATCTGCTGGCTTCCTGTAACTAATGGCTTGGGAGTATGCAAATGTAGATCCGGATGAACAAGGTATGGATACTTAAAGAAATTTTTTTTTAATTGACCAAGAAATGTACTTACCATTTAAAAAAATAGATTTAAAAATATTCTATTCAGCAGTAGTTCTTAGCTTCCAAATTATTTTTCCCCCTAATAACACCATTTATTAACTCATTTCAAAACCTACTAATAGGTATCAAAGTCAGGTCTCCCAGTAATACCTGGATATAAAAATGGTTCTTGAAGCTGAACTACTACAATTGTCAGCTTACCTTTATGTATAATTTCACTTCATTTACTTCATTCCTGTCACTGCTTTTAACTAAAATGTTTTCCAGTTTTAGATCTCTGTGAACAATACCTGCCAAGAGAGAGTAAGAAATAAAATGTTATCAGTTGCAGTGAATATATTCTGACAGAAACATTTTAAAATCTTTTGATTAATTCCTATGAGCAGTTCCCATGCATTTTACTCTAAACTAGTGGCAGTCTAACAAAAACCATCTTCCCCACTTCTTCCAGGGAGTCATATAAGAAGTTCAAATTTTGAAATCTCATTCCTCACCACAATCCTGTAAGAAAGGCAAAAATACTGGTTCAGTTTTTTAAAATCAGATCATCAGATATCATCTGACAAAAAGTAGAGTGTACCTTATATATTTACTAAATTTACACATATTTTCATACCCGAAATCCTTTTTTTTTTTTTTTACCAAACCAGTCAAGCTTTTTTGCCTTTTTGATGAAGGCCCAGAAGAAACAAGGCCTTATAAAAGGCAACATTCCACAATGGTCTCTGGAAAAGAGGTAAAGGAAGGGTTCCTAAAAGCTCTGGGTTATAACAAAAAGCTTAATACTTTCTTTGCAAAAAAAACCTCAATAATTCCTAGTCCTGCACCAGCTACAAAATCTAAATTTGTGGCTGGATAGGTTAGTTCTGTTTGGAACTGTGCTGAATTTCAGTGGTTCTGTGTGGCGGATGAAAAGGTTGATGTTCACTGAACCCTGAATGCAAAATATGCTGTTAGGAAGTATCAGGAACAATCCACTCCTTTAATACACTGTACGTATAGCAACTGAACTAAATTAAAGTTATAATGCTAAGCACTTGCAAGCTAAGAAATAATAACACAGTTATTGTCATAGCTGATGCAGGAAGAGAAATAAAAGAAAATGGCAGCAGTTATTGCATTTGTAAGAAAAATAAAGTTCTAAAAAAGACTTAATGTAATGTATTTTACTTTAGCAGAATATTTTTATCCTAGGAAATAAATAACAGATAAAATATCAATCAGTAACTGCTGTTAAATGTATGAACACTCAAAATCAATGAACATATGGGAGAAACAGAGGGATGTAATTACAGTTTTTGTGCAGACACACTGAGGCTGAAGCAAGTCTTTGAATGATGTGTCCTGTCTCATGTTCTGTAAAATGCCCTTTACCACAAAGCATTTTTTAACTTCTCCATCCTCACACAGCTCCATTAGAAGACATGTCTGCTAATATTAGTAAAAGGGAGAATGTAATGATTTTGTTCTCTCTGAGTTTAGTTCCTTTTGAGATAATAACAATATATAATTGATAGCAATGCTCCAGCTGTAGTGATGGCCTAGAACCCCAATGTACTTAGTATTTTATGGACAAAAGGCAGAGGACAATTGACCAGCCACAAATACTGTCAGTATCGTGTTTACTACAACAAACCCTCAAGCTTTCAAAATATATGCATTTTAAAAAATGTACAAAAATACTGTGATTTCAAAACAAAGGCTAAGTATGGATTTAGTTTAAAGCCTCTTCCATTTAATGCATTAAAAATGACTTTTAGAAAGCCTTGAAAAAAAGTAAAATGCAACTTTTCAACAACTAGGAATGAAAACTCTAACATTTCAATCAAATGAGGCTTCCAAACAATTCAATACCTCATTTTCAGAAAACTCCTGGGAGATCCAAAAGTGGATAGTGTTTAGATGCCTGTAACACATCTGGAGAGCTATGAAATCTGCAATTGCTAGGGCTGAATATGCAGTACAATGTGACACTGCTTTTGCAGTAGTGACCAACATCTATGGCTACACATCTTCATTTTTCTTCCTGAAACTTTGTGTGTCCTCCTCCTACCGACATTTTCCACACAATTCACAAAGGCAAATAATTGGATGCACATCCAGATATTTCTAATTTAGGGTGATAGTTACTTTACACCCATGTATAAGAATATAAAGAAATTTATATGTAGAAGTGCTTCTTGAAAGGGGATCCATTTATGCTGCTTTCCAAAATGATACATTTTACTCTGAAATTTCAGTTTCAGTGCTTTTTTTCAATTTTCTTTTCAGACGTACATGTAACAAACTCCTCCAGCAAAAGCTTTTAAAGTTTTCCACTGAACAATTTTGAAGCCTTCAACATTAAAGAGCGGGTTATGATACAGGATAAATATGTCTCTATCAATGTTAACTACTGCAGGAATGATAGGAAAAGAGTTTGCACATCAATGAGAGTGAACTACAGAAAAATTAAATAAAATCAACTTCAAAACGTACTTCAGTCTCAATTTTTCCACCAACTACCTTTGGAATGGTATTACCAGTTACACATTTTTCTACCTCTGAAGGGCACCATAATTGAAAGACATCAGGATACAAGAGGGTGGTAGGAAAATCAGAGAATTGCCCATCAAATGCAAACTCCGACTCCTAAAGCAAAAGCTTTATTTTCAAAACATGATACCTTTAAAGCCTGTAAACTTAATCTCACATGTGTTAGGCTAGTTATTGGATTAATAAGTCTTTGGAGCATGTATTTCTTCATCAGTTTAGACAGTCATAAGAAAATATAGCTACTGGAGACATTCATGCAAACCTACTGCAAGAATTGTCTCAATTTTAAGGCCTCAGATGAATATCACTAGAAACCACAACATTTCAAAATATTATGTAATTAGCCTTATTTATTAAATTACCTTGAGGTAAAAAAATTTTTCTTAAATGTCTTTTAGAAAAACCCATTTTTAAAAGTTCAATATTTCAAGTTAATTTGTCTAACTTATCTTTAGATAAATGGATTCTTCTAGGCAGTGGAATTTTGTGCTGTGGAATTCCTGCCTGCCTACTGGATGGGTCCACCACCCTGTGTTTCCAGGAACTTCTTGGAAATCAGCCCTTTCTATGACAATTTAAAATAATGTCAAGTTGTCATTTAGAGGCAAGAGTTGAAAAATATTTTCTGTGGAAGAGATTTTACTTTTTAATTTTTTTTTTTTAGTTTATTGGGAAATAGAATCTAATTTGGAGAAATGAGCACTGGTAACTTTAGAATATGAAGAAACACTCTTGAAAATACACTTCAAAAATACATAGCAAAGAAAGATAGGTCCAAGTCCAGTCTCCTTACCTCCTCTCCCCATGCTGGATCCTCTTGTCACACACCTCCAAGTCACGTGTGATCTTTGTGGCAACAAGGACAAAAAAAAATACAGCATTGCTTGGTTCAAATGAAACTGAGCACGTGGTTCATTTCATGGTCTTCCTCTCACTGCTTTCAGACATCTGTTCAATTTTATAGAGTCTGTGCCCAAATTAAATTAAAACACTGAGACTGGCAGGAATGTGTCCACTGCTCAAAGAAGTGGAATGAAACCTGAGAGATGAGGGGGTGGGTGGAACACAAAAGCCTTGTATTCTAACTACAGCTGTCTGCCACGCTGACAAGGGACTGGATTGGCATAACACAGCATGCTGCTTTGGACAGCAGATCTGCAAAAACAAAAAACGCACAGTCAAAAGTGATACTTCAGCTTTTTTAGCTACAGAATGACTGGGTGCATTCAGAAATGGAAAAAGCAAACATTTTTTTTCCACCAGACAGTACAAAACTATAATAGAATATTTTCCTTCAAAGCAAAAGATATGCAACACATTTTTAGGGGATTTCAAAATACTTCAATAAACCTGGGAAGCTGTTGATCTGGAGTATCCAATAAAAATGAACTTTTGCTTCTAATGGCATCATGTGAGGCCACCCTTCAGCAGTGCTGCCAAAACAGGAATAACAAAAGCAAGGATTTCTGGGTACTCTCACAATACCCCTGGGGAGCTGATTTGCATGTGATTCCTCAAAGTCTAATTTTCTCAAAAAATAAGCTGCACAAAAAGGCTCAGAAGGAGTTAAAATGCACCAAAGAAGGAAATTTTAGCTAAATATTTCCAGGCAAGAAGGCTACAGCAAACAGAGAAGAAGCAAACTCCGGAAGTGCTGGGGAATTAACAAGTCTTTAACTCTTGGAATATCATCAAGATGTCCAAATTTATAGAAGAGGCTCATTCTAGCACTGCAAATGTCTACTGTAAGTGAGACACTGGAAACTGCCTCCAAGTGGCTCAACTCCTGCAGGACAGGGATCAGAGAGCCGAAATTTGGGGTGACCCCTCAGCAAGCTCCTACTCCCCACACTGGGGCAGCTGCCCCCCTGAGCTGTGAGAAAAGCAACACCCCTCACCTCAGGCAAAGGGGGCTTCAGTCTCTGGAGACCACAAGGGTGCTGGCATTTTTAGAGTCAGAGACATCAATGAGCTAAAAAAAGGATCCAAGCTGTGAGAAAATGGAAGACATTGGCTTAAGGTGGGAGCATACAGCTGGAATTCCCACAGAAAGCAAGGACCAGTTTTCAGCTGGCATTCTGCAAAATCTCCTCTGCTCCATTGCCTCTGATGCACCTCAGAGATAATCTCAGATGTCATTTGAACACCCCTAAACCCTTTGGTTCTGTCCTAGCCCCTCATTTCCCAGATCTAGGACTTTTCCATTTGAGTGACAGATGACTTATTCGAAAACAATAGTACAAAATACTTACATGGAGACAAAAACTACTTAAGAGAATGTTCTTTTCTGATGGAGTGCTTTTATCCTGAGATAATTTCTAATCTCACTCAATAGCCTACATTTTGCCATTTACGTGAAATGTGATTAATACCCTATTTCCATATTTAAGTCTCTGACAATATTAATACTCTCTGTCCTACTATCTAAGAAATTTTTAACTGTAATGTGATAAAGTTATTACAGTTCTTGATTCTCTGAAATGTACCAGGAAAAAAAAAAATGTGATAACGAACACAAAAAAGAGATCAGCTTAGTGATATGTAGAAATCTTTTTGTTTCCTGAAGATGTTCTGAAAATATTTTTAAATGGGCTAAAATCCTGAATTTATTTTACATTTTGGTTCTGAACAAAATTTTTTTATTAAAAAATTCTGACTTGAGTAAAGTCTTCTGTTAATAAATCAAGAAACTGAAGGATTTGAGGTTTTCTCTTTAATGTTATCAATATGACAATTCAATAAATAGGAGGAGTAACTTTTTCACAAACACCTTTGTGAACCCTTTGTTTAGGGACAAGAAAATACTACTCATTCAAAATAAATTAGCAAATCAACAAAGCAATAAATAAGGGAGAGGCCTACAGCTGTTTTAACTCAGATTACTGTGAATATATAAAAAAAAATTAAAAGGAAAAGAATACTGATTTTACATTAGCTTTTGATTAAGATTTCCTATTCTTGATGCTTTAATCACCTCATGAGAATCATGTGGTCTTTCTCAGACTCTTGTGGGTGTCAGAACCACAGGGCAAGATACCAGGCAAACCCTACCCCATCTCTGTGGGCCTAAGATTATTTTGCAAG
The DNA here is from genome assembly GCA_025920805.1 of Petroica traversi. Lineage (NCBI taxonomy): Eukaryota > Metazoa > Chordata > Aves > Passeriformes > Petroicidae > Petroica > Petroica traversi. The sequence continues at coordinate 5,640,527 of JAHLSL010000073.1, forward strand.
GTTTTGTTAATCTCTTAAATTAGAAGCTATAATAGCATATTTAATTAAACAGTTAAAGAATGAGCAAATAGTGTGACAGACTGCCCCACGGATAGATAAAAATCTCAAACACTTCAGCAGTGAATTATCCTTAACCACACAAGGTAACTATGATTAAAGCACGTTATACAACTTAAAGTTGTAAGGAGGAGTAGTTGAATACCTGTCTGTATTTACTATCATGTGACACAAACAGGGAAATAGAGGAGGAATTGTTACATACAGCTTTGGGCACCTAGAGGCGTTTCCCTATCACATTTGCAGTCTGCTTGCTTTTCCTTTGTGAATTGACAATGTGACCAAAAAGCAATTTGAAGTTATTTGTCTTTCCCAGAGTTACTTTTAGTTGCTTTTGACCAAAGTTAAAATGGTGAGGGATCCAAGGGAACTATGAGCTTACATTGATGGATTTAGTTGTTGATGGTCAAGGTGGACGTGCCAAGAGACACAGTGTCCATCATGGACAAAAAATGGCCACACCAGGAACTTCTACTTTGAACTCTCTGGTGTTGGAAGGTAGGAGTTATGTGGCCAATATATTAGAATCTAGCATTCCAGATCTTCATTTATTTAAATTCCTGGATGACTTTTAACATCTTTAATACCTGAACTTGATTTTTAAAACCGAAGCAAACCAGAACGCTGAGAGTCAATTGATTGATCACTTCTACTTTTGACAAATTTGCTGCTAAACTGAGCCAGAAATTAAATCTTCTCTAAGTTATTTTGGGAGCTGAGAAATTACATAACACTCCTGCTACAATTTCCCTTATATCTTAAATTAAGATAATGTCACTTATCACAATGAATGTTCTAAAATATTATTGCATGATAAACTATCTGTACAGGAAGACAAGTACTACAAGAGCTATGAATTCACACTGAGGCCTCCTCCTACAATTTTACTCATAGAAGAGCAGCACTTAGAGCAGATGGAAACAGGGCCAGGACCTCATTGCAGTTTGCAAAAAGTAAAGGCTTAACACAAAACGCTTAAGATATAAACGATAAAAATAGTTGATCGTACTAGTTAATAAATTAATACATAATGATTTGTAAGTAGTATGTTTTTACCTTCAGTTTAAATTAAAAGGATGTAATTACCAAAAAATGAAAGGTGAAATCCAAGGAAGCCTGTGACAAATACTTAGAAAGGAAAGGGTTTATTCCTTAAAAACCTGTGGAGAATGTCTACAAAGTTGATGTCTTAGAAATATATTTAGAATGTCTTAGAAAGCAGAGGATAAATAATTTGGATTTACAGGAGAAAATATCTCTGGCAGCACAGAGAAAATTTCTAGAAGGCAGAGAGGAATTCCTTAAAAGCACAAGTAAAATTTTCTAGAACATGCGAGGTTAATTCCTACAAAATACAGAGCAACTGCAGGACACCTGCCTAGAGGGAAGATCCTTCGGAGAGCATGAAGAAAATGCATGAAAGGTTAAATTCATGGAAGGTTACATAGACATGGGGAATTACTGAAAACCAGAGATAAATTCCTGGAAGTGAAAGAGGGAATTTCCAGAAGGCAAATTCCTGTAATTCTAAGGGAAATTCTCATGATGCAGAACAGGGAGGGGAAAAAAAACCAAAACAACAAACAAACGTGAGGAAATAATACTGGACAGGGAAATATAAGTAGAAAGCAGAAGCTGGCGTTTTCTAGAAAGCACAGTGAAAATGCCTGGAAAGCTGAGAGATGAATTCCTAGAAAGCAGACAAGGAATTCCTAAAAAACACATGAACAGTTTCCTAGAGACTCCCAGAGCCAGGTGTGTCCTGTGCAGCACTACAGCTTTCCTTTACCAACTGCATCAGGTTTTGCCTGAACAAGGAGCAGAAGCACTGGAATACTGGGCCACCCCTGTCCTCAGTGACAGCACCTTAACAAAATCTTGGCAGTCCAAGCCAATAGAAAGCCTTGGCTTAGGTCAGACACTTCTGGAGACCTCTCTTCTAGACCAATACATTTGCTTTCATCTGGGGCCCCAGAGATCATAATCACAAAGGAAAGGACACAGAAGATTCCTCTAAGCCTGGACACAGCTAAAATCCTATGTTCACATATGCCCCTTGTACCAGGGAAAAAAAATCAGCTCAAAAACCTTTTTCATTCTCCTCGATTTTCCTCTTTATTTTATTTAACATTTCTGTGTTATCCCTAAATTACACTGAGGATGCATGAAAGACATAGCAGACCAGTTTATTGTAAGAGATTACAGACACTGGTTACTAATAAATCACCAGTTATAAGTAGCAGTCAGTAGTTATTAACACAGCTATCTCTAACACCTTCATCAATTAGCATCTTTTACTTGGAGTTTTAAAATACTGACATGGGAGGTTTTTAGAACCACAAGAAACAAAGCGGCAAAGGATTCCCATTAGTTTTCTTGGGTCAGTAAAATAAAGGAGAAAAAAAAAGCACATGAGACTCAGCATCAAATTAACTAGTCTTATTATATTATAAGAAAAAACTGAAGGGTCTGCTGTGGAGAGTTTGGCATGCCAGTCTGAAAAGCCTCCAGAGTTAAGAAAAGGTCTTCACTAAATAGAAAACATGCACGCCTGTGCCATTGAAGACATCTGTGCTATAAAATCTGCTGTGAACAAGCTACAATTTCTGTTCTGTACAATCCTGACACCTTGGTCCCTGTTATAAAGACAGATCTCCCATTGAGAGCATCAGAGGGGGAAAAATGACTGTGGGATTAGACTCTGCACTTTGCTGGGTTTTATTTATGGCCACTTGCCAACACCAACCACTCACCACTCCTAGAATTTGTCAAATTACTCCATCCAACCACAGACAGTCAAATATATTCATAACAGCTTCAAACTGACTGTGAAGTCAGCAAGAAGGTTCATGAATAAAGGCAAGGACAAGGCACAGGAATCTTAAAGCAACTCAAACTGACTGGAAGACAAGGGGAAGTCAACCACTGTGTGCATTTAGCACAGTGACCTTGAGTCGTCAGTACAAACACACAGACAGATACATGGCAATTCTAACAACTGGTCAGCAACAAACACTCTCTGAATTAAGAAAGCTGTCACAAAGAGATGGGAAAAGTCACCCATACCTTTCTTTCTTTAGTGACTTCCGAAAAGTCCACAACAAAACCTTAAGCGCAATTAAATAAATGCGGATTTCAGTTACCCCGAGATGTTTATGGTAATTCCAGTGAAGTCAGTGCAGTCACACTACATTTACACTCAGGTCACTGGGATCAGCATCAAACTCTAAGTCACTGAAACCAACAGAGCACAACATCTGTTAATACCACTGGCCAAAAAATCACAACAAGCCTCAGGCATGCTATTATCAGATTACACGATTTCACTGTCAGGCTGAGAAATTTGAAAAGTACCTACAAACTGTGGAGGATTTAATTTTCACAGGCAAAGGATCTCTTCACTCAATTAAAAGGACAAGATCATGTTGTTTCTTCAAAGATAGAACTTAGTTTTTTTCTTCTCTTGTAAAATGATAGATAGAAACATTCTTGCCCAATATTTTATGAGATTAGACATTTTTATCTGTGACTGGAATGTGAAGAAAAAGAAAGTTTGATTTCATTTAAGAATGCCAGAATGTTTGCCATGCAGAGCCACAGAGAATACAAGATTACAATTACAATTGACATAACACTGTGAAGGGATTCTGCAAACGGCAGAAAGAGTGGCCACAAGTTTATTTGGTTCTTAGTGATAGTAAGATATAAAAACAGATTCATCCTTCTACCATCAGACTGAAGCTTGTTCTCTCAATAAAAACTAATGGGATTACAAAAATTCTGGCCACAAAAATTCTAAGCAGCAAGAGGATATGTTATGGTGTATACTCACTACTTCTAGAAATCTGACAAAGATCTTTCTTTAACCCCACCAACATTGGAAATCTTTATAAGTTTTTAACATTTTCATGTTCTGATGTCATTTTCCTTTCCAAAATCTTCCTAACTTCCTCCCTTCATTCTGTGCATGTCAGAGTGCTGGGTTAATTACTCTCAGTAAAGTAGACACAAAACTTTACAGCTTTCTAAATGAAACAAAAAAATCAGCAAATATACAATCTTGAATAATTTGAAACAGCCTTTTTTAGATTACTCGCAGTTGCTAGTTAGTAAAATTTAGCAAATCAGAGGTCAAGTTTGCAGTTTTTGGCAAAATAAAACCCACAAGCACAGACAAAAGGGGACATCATTTTTCACAGCTCTGATTCAAGATTCCTGGCTGCCTTTCTGCTCTCACAGTTGTCCTACTCCTAGCTTGGCAGAAATACAGGGTGAATGTTCACACTCACCAAGTGCCAAGGCATCCTGCGACGCTTAAAAACCAGAACTAGCAATCTTGTCAGCAAAAGGAATTTATTCTGACTTCACCAAAACTGGACCAGCCACTAAAACCCAATTCAGTAGCCACCACCCACCACCACTTTTGCAGCTCTCAGAGAAGGATCCCAAATATGCAGCAAAGCCCCAGGACTGGGAAACAGCTAATGAAATACGTGGGAAAAGCTCAGTGTTTGGCAGCCTAGAACAGGCAAACAACAGCTCAGACAAGCAAAATGCAATTAATGGTTGCCTGCTGGGTTGTGTTTCACATTCCTTCCTGTGCTCAGTAACTAGAATGCCCAAGCTGAAGCAGTGACTGAAAAATGCTGACACCCATACCCAGGCCATTCTCTTTGACATCATGACATTCCTAGAATCTGTTAGGCAGCTATCAGCACGCAGGCCTGTACAAAGGATGTTTCATTCAATAACATTTTGGGCTTATCAGCAAAATAATGAAAATCTTTAGCTAAGGCAACCTACATTGGTTGTTACAGTATATAATAACAGTTGCCGGAATTATTTTTGTCTTTTCTTTTATATCCCTTTTACACAGTTCTCTGTATCCACAAGTATTAGCAGTATGCATATTTGCAACCTTTTACTTAGTGCTTAGTGTTTTGCAAGTGTTTTGCAGGCCTGAGACTGAACAGCCCAGAGCTGCAGAGCCAGGGAGACCAAACATTCCCACTGTCTCAGGAAGCCAAGGTCTCCTGGCAGGAGGATTCTGTAAACCAGGGGTTAGCCCACCCCAACCTCATTATTGGGCCCCCTTGTTAGATATGCTAATGTGTAAAGTCTATAACTGCTGTGTGTGATTGACGGTGGGTGTGCATTTGCCACGCTGTCACCTGGTTGAAGTGGATGCACTGAACAGGATCCTGATTAAAATACTGAGGTAAAGACCCCAACCCCTCTAACCATGTCTGGCTTCATTTTCCTAACACCAGGAAAAAGGCATCATAACGACCAACATTGTAGGCAGTTACAGAAAACCCTGCTATTAACATTTTTTTGTTTATATGAATAAAACATGATTTTTACACCAAAAAAAACCCCCAAAGCACCAAAACTTAGGGCAACCATCAAGATACACACTTACAAAATGTACAAATAAATACATATAATTTCATTTCCTGAATAAGAACTACTACAGTTCAATTACATACTGTTCCTTATTTTTTCACAAATTTTTGACATTGGTATTTTTTTCCTGTTTCATACTTCATAGCCATAGGAGTGCTCAAGGATTATGTAAGAGGGGGTAAAATATCAGAAGTCATTGCTGTCATTTATTAGGTCCAGTTCTAACATCTCGTGGTGCTGGGCATGCCACGAGGTGCTGATCATTTTCATTTCCTTGTATTTAACACTGCTGAAAGAAAACATAATTTTTATTAATAAGAAAACAAACTTCTGCCCTAACTTTTTCTGTAAGATTTTTTAAAGCTATTTCTTCTTTTTTTTTTCCCCACAAAGTTTAGCTCTGACATTCTCTTTCATCTCCTGAGATATGATCCTACATCTGTTCTACAGGTAAAATTTTATGTGAAGTATACCACAACATAAGAGACAAATCTCTAGGTTCAAATCACTGAAAATGCCTTTGCCTAAAAATGTCAAATGCAAAGACCTTCGTACAAGAAATATGGTTGGCTGCGTGCACACATAATTCCTCTGAAAAATGCACTGAAAATATGCAATTCTTATCACCTATTTCAATGTATTATTTGATGCATATCTTTATGTTGCTATACATTTTAAAACATACAAAATCCTAAATTACTTTTTTATCTTTCATTTTGTTCAAATGTTTCACAACTTAAGCCTATCGTATTACAGGGCTCTTCTGGAGACTTAAATAGTATTAAAGTACTATCTTCAATTTGAAGGGCAAAATACCTGGAAAATTAAGGTCACATAATGTTTCAGAACCTAATGGAGTATGGATTTCTGCTTGGAGTACTTCAACCAGAAATCCCAGTAATCTTAAATCTATCTCTGCTAGACATAATAAGTTTTAAAAGTTTGAATGAATTTCAGGGTATATTTTGTATACCCTGTAATTTCTGAGCAGGGCATAAAGCATTAAGTTCGGAATCCTCAGCTGTCATTGGAAAGAGAAATCATTCAAATCAAAAGCACATTAGGAATAGACAGCTGCAGTAATAGATTTTGAACCTCTAAATACTATGTTAATTTGTTGCACTAGTGTTTAAAAACATTAAACACCACTGTAATAATAGGGCATGGGGTTATTAAAGCTTGGAATGCTTAAAAGGTGTGCACAACCACACACAAAAAATAATATGCATCTGGCACTTATTGCTTGACTTCTTGGATGGTTCTGGTCTCATGGATTATTTCCTAAGGGTGCTCAAGGCAGATAACTAAGAGCATAACAGAGAACAACTTAAAATGTCTTCAGGCTAGGAATATTTTTCAGTACCCTGTAATGGACTTTTTTTTTAATACCTGACTTGTTAGGTCAACATCAGCCAAGAAAAGCCACCACACTACTATTGAGCCCCCAGGAGAGCCCAGAGGGCTCACAGGGAAGATCCTGTGCTGCTGCAGCCTCCCACAGTTTTCTCAGCATCTCATGGGGACAGCACGTGAGCAAGAAGAGATTTTGGAGCTGTCACTGGGTATCAGGAATTCCTGTACCACTACAGCTACCAAATAAAAGGTCTGTCTCTCTCTCTTGGCTAGAAGTAAAACCATGCCTTTATAAAATAATCTGAGGTGCCAGATGTGGAGAAATTAATAGCCAGCCCTGACTTGCTCAGTTGCACAGCAGAGCTCCACCTGCCTTAATCCAATTGTCCATAAAAAACAGAGAGGATAGAAGTTGTCTTTGCCTATACTGAACCAAATTTAGACATAGAAAAGAAGAATCCTAACGAGGTATTTACATAGGTTACATGAAAAATCCTCTTGAAACCTGCAGACAAAACAGTAAGAAATTAATCCAAAGCCTAAGAATTCACAATGTTGCTCATGGTACCTTAAACAAGCAGAAAGGCCAAGCGTACATTTGTTTTAGCTGGAGTCATGATGAAGAAAGTATCATTAAACAACCTCTGTGGGTTTTCTCCCTCCACTGAGCTTGGAGTTTTTAACCCTTCATATAGAGGTTCACCAAGCTCAGCAACCTGGTTACCAGTACTCATGTATACATGGTATTTTTTACATGGAGTACAGTCTTAGGTATGATATCCCTAAGATAAAAGAAAAAAAAAAAAAAACAAACTAGTACCCTTCAAAAGAGTGATAGCAATAAGACTTTATTTGTGGACTGTAAAATGAAAAATAATATCAAAACATTGCAGCCTTTTCCCAGGCAATATGTGGCTGGCCTCCATATCAACCTAACACCAGTCATGGTAAAACCCACATTAGCTTCTCTTTCGCCTCACCTGAGGTCACATGTAGTCACATGAAGGCGTTTTAAAAACTCCTAACACTGGGAAGTGTTCCTCACACCGCTATCACAGCAAAGATTCACGATGCCACAAACAAGCTTATGTGACCCTGAAGAGTTTATAAGATTCTTAGGCGAGAAATTGGGGTTGCACAGCAAATGTGGGTTTTATAAAGCATGATCCAAAATGAATGAATATCCAAAAATCTATACAAGAATAAAGGTATTATTTCCATAATTCCCCATATAGAGCAGCTGAGAGAGGCCATTACCATTGAATGAGTCAAAAAATACTGAAATAATATCCCAAAAAAAAGCCAGAGCCCTCTATACAAACCTGGCCAGGGCAAAGGCTGCTGTAAGAAACCCATGACATGCAGTTAGGAATGACAAATTAATGCACATAATGTTTTAATCTTGGTAGGTAGTGAGAATTCCAGCACAGGAACCTGAGCGCATAACCATTCTGTTTTCTTACAAAGAATGTCTACAAAATCTTCCTTTTTTGTTTGGTTTTATGGGGGCTTGTTTGGTCGGTTGGTTTTTTGGGTTTTGTTGTTGCTGTTACCCAGTCAGGTTAGGATGACAGCATTAAAACTGGGCTTTAATACATTAGGAACAATGCATTGAATTTTATGCCAAAATTTTGTGGTGATTACAAGCATGATTTTAGCAGTCATTTAACTCTCACACCAAAATCATCCAACTGCAATTACTTAGGTACTTCATAAAAAATTGTCAAACGTAAACTCCAAAAATAACTCTAAATGTTTAAGAAAACAAACTCAATTTCCAGCAGCCAGTCACAAATGCCTGGAATCTATTTATTAAACATTTTGAATCATCTAGTGCATCATTTAATTCATCCACAAGGTGGCATCTTTATTCTACATTTCCTTTTTTAAGAGCCTAGAGAGGATCAAGCTGTCCTTTATAAAAGGTGCTGTGACCTAAGATGAAAAGTGGAGGCCACTGTACAAAGACTTGTTAGAATTTATATTCAGAAATCATCAATACTTCTTCATTTCAGATCAAACATTTTCTGATTTTACCATTTAGATAGGGATCTACTTGCAAGTCATGACATCCAGTTCAACACTTTTTCCACAGTAAATATAAAAGAGAAGGTGCTTAAGACATGATTGCAGAAAAATGTCTTGGTATTCTGTGTACTGATACTCAGTATTCTCAGTATGAAAGCTTTCATAATGAAAACTCTAGAACATGTATAAAGCTAGCTTAAACAAGTAAAGCCAGCCTTAAACCTGCCAAATACCAATCAAAACATTTCAGCCACTCAGTACTTATACACAAAAATCTGAATTTTACAAGCTTTCTAAGGTTTAAATCATTAAAAAATTAAATCAAGCATCAACTAAACATGGGCCTGCCAAAAAGAGCATTCTGTGCTGCACAAAGTTACATACCAGTACATCGATTACATAGGTAAATATTATTATGTATTTAAAATTAATTATAAAATTGCAAGTAATTAGAGATTTCCCTGTGTCTCTGTAAATGCACTGATGGTAGGACTAATTAAAAATTAGTTTTCTTCATAACAGTAAGGCAGATTTTAATGCAAAGTCACAAATGAGGTAATTACATTAAGAAGGAAAAGATAAACAAGCAAACAGGCCTTTCTCCCTAAAAGTTATGTTAGCCCTGTCTTGTTTTTGTTGCTGTTCTTTTGTGTTTGGTTTTCTGCCACAATTAAATGTATGTATTCCTTAATTCCATACTTTGTTATCATGAACTGGGAAGGCACCAATTTCTCTTTTATACTAAATAAAAAAGTTCCCAGGAACACACATGGTTGAGTGCACACAAACACATGCTCAGCTATCTTCTTTATGCAAAAAATCTCAGAATAACATCTATAATCTCAAAGATTGGCTCTCAAAGGTTGGTAAGGGGGGAAAGGGTACAGAAAACTGTTCCTAGGAACTTCCAGACACTATCACATTTTTGCATTTTACTTAAGATATTCCTTGAAAATGAAAACTCAGTGGTACTAAATTAAATGTCATTCATTTTACTGCCATCAACATGCAGTTTGAAGAGTTGTAAAGTACAAAAATCTATCAAAATTTAAGAATATAAACAGGGGCACGTGAATTATGTGCACTGTTGTAAGATAGTTATTCACTGAAGAGAAATGTCAAGAGTAAAAGTTAATTCTTACTAGTACTTTACTTTTCCCATCCAACAGTCTATATTCCTCCTTAAAGATTGCATGCCATCAAATTTAATGCACTTGTTCCAAACTTCTTCAGCTGGAAGACCCCTAAAAGTTTCTGTTACAACACAAGCTATTGCAGAATTTTTGCATAGAGTGTTGTACGAAGAATATGAAATGGTTTCCATAGTTCAAAAAAACTAATATAAGTGAAATAAGATATGCAAGTAAAAACCACCCTCTTACATAAATATTTATCTTAGTAGGCATTGGGCTGTGGCAATGGAATAGGCTCCAATAAAATATATGTACCTGTTGTGATGGTTTATTAAAGACTTGTTCTAATATAATTCCCTAGCTTCCCTCTAAACTTCTGGCTTGGTAGACAGTACATGAAAAGAGAAATCATCTGAAAAAAAAAACAACCCTGTAAACTTTCTATACTTACACTCTGAAAATGTGAGAAATTAGACAAGTTCAAATCAAGACTTTTCTGCCTTGGGGAAGGAAGCAGATGAAAGCATATTGTTTCAGTGCAAAGCAGCCAACGAACAAGAAAACAACAAAATAAAAACACTCACAAATAAAAAGTCCACTTACTTGGTTTCCTGCTAAGTTCAGGAGCACAAATAAAAATCAGCGGCTGTACGGTAACTTCAAAAATAATAACTTTAGTCTGAGTTTATAATTGATTATTTTAGGAAAAAAAATAATTGCCGAATTTATGAGCTGGATTAAAATGAGAGAAGAAAGGAGACTTTTGTTATGTGTGCATTTGCCCCTTGTGTCCAGCCATGGTCAACAGAGACGGGGTTATTTGAAAGGAGCTTTATTGAATTTATTTTTCTTAACTCACACATGAGTTCAATTCCTGAAGTATTTTATGATGGACTTGAAACCCTTCTGCTACCATAAAAGAAGGTGAGGGTTGCAATATGATGTATGTAGCTACCACAAACCAAGGAAAGATAAGTAATGAAGGCCCTTTAAAGCTGAATGAAAGGTCTTTTTGCCACAGAGATAAACAAGTGTAGTAAGGAGTTAATCAGGGCAGTGATCTGCCTTGAAAAATTATCTAGTTAAATAGGAGTGTAACAATATATTCTATGTTTTACTGACACCAAATCTGGGTAAAGACAATAGGTTCCTCACCCTTTCATTGGAGCTTCTACCTGGCACAATCTGAATTATTGAGTCCAGTTCCAAGAAGTGCAGGCAACCACAAAAAGGATGCCATCAGCTTGGCTTTGAAAATATCCACAGAACAATCTATTAAAAATTATATTAAATACTCAATATATACTGTTAAAATACCATTTTTGCATTTGGTATCTTGCCCAGGGCTCTGAGAGCAGGTGTCCCCAATTTCAGTGATGGATCCAATGTGGATCCATCCATCCACCCTGGAAGCACTTCTGGGTATTAATGAATAACAGCATCATTTGTTAGCTATTGCTAATTAGTATCCCTAATGAAAAATGCTAGACACAAAATAGGCTGCTTCTCCAGGTGAAGACATTTCAGTGTCTAGAGAAATTAAGTGGTGTACAAAACCTACCATTTTCCTCCCAACTGTATTAAATATTATGCTATCAGGGATACTTTTCCCACATAAAAAAAAAAAAAGTAATTGTTTCCCTTTCTATCAAATTGAAAGCACATACAAATTCCCATTTCTGTTTTGTTGAAGTATTCAAAAAAAAACCACTTCTTTTTGACAATTATTTCTCATGCAAGGAATGGAGATGAGAAGATTTTGCATGCCTCAAGGACCAAAGATAACATAGAAAAAAATTGGTTTAGAAGTCTTACAGCTTGTGTAAATATGTATAATGTATTTTCAAAGTAACATTGTAAAAATTATAGAATGATAGAACAAGTTTCTACTTTTCCCACCCCTCAATACAGCCAAGCAACACATGATGCATATACTTCCATTAGAACTATATGCAAGAATCATAAAAACCACTAGTTTTCAATTCACCTGAGGATCTGTTCTTATCTAAAGAGATCACAAACATTCTCAGCAGCATTTTTAATAAATAACCATCTTACTTTTATAGAGAAATATTACTTTTTTCCTTATTAGGATGGCCTTGCTAAGTAGATACTACAATAATTATTTAGAGGATGGGTTTGCTCTGGAGGAGCAGCAAATGTTCTTTCAAAAATTGTTCTACATGCAGAGAGTTTAAAATTCATGCCATGTGATGTTCTAATAAAGCATATCTGCAAAATACAGAAATGCTCTTCCATTGCTGAGCCAATGGGGAGCAAAGAAAAACTCTTTGAACCCTCAGTTAAAATTTTAGAGGACAAAAGAAACAAGATATGCAGGTGTGCATATTGAATGTCACACTGTATTATTGCAGTTTTATAGAAGTATTAATTTGTTAAATATTTAATTTACGTCTTTTTCTTTTCACTCCAGTATTAGTTACCATTACACCTGACCAGTGTCAGGCACTGCTTTAAAAATCTTCTTGTGAGTTAAGAAGTTAAAAGCATTTGGTACATGGCAACCTAATGGACAGAAAATTAAAATGAACCTGTCTTACTTCACCAAAATTAGGGGGTTTATTATAATTATATGAAGTGAAATCTTTCTCCAATGCAAACAGGACAAACTCTACCACCATTATAGGCATCACAATCATCCATGACAGGATTACGTTTCAAGCACTCTCTCCCAGATACATATGATTCTCTCCAAAATACAGTGATGTGGATGAACACATTTCAAATCTGACGTGACAGAACTTACAGACATCTCACAAACAATGAAAATCTCTTGCATTTGAGTGATTATGTTTTCTCAGGCATTACAAGAAAAATGTGGTGTTTCAGCTAAAAGAAACAAAAAGCTCAAAAAAGGCAAAAAGTACAGAGCCTGAACCTTTTTCTAGACCAAGTGATCAAGATTTATTTACTTGAATGTAAATGCATTATTTTGCATTAAAATACAAAATTATGAAATACTAAATCCTAAAGTTAGTGGTATTTTGTGTGCTTGTGTTGCAGCTCAGTTTATATACTCAGCACAATAAAACCTCAGTTTAGGTCGGCATATGAGCACGTTGACAATTTTTAATGTTAAAAAAGATGAAACTGGTAAAGATTTTGCACAAGACAAAAGTATTCTTGTCCAGCATTCAAGGCTGCTCCACAGTGTGCTTGGCACAGCAGGTTGGAATTACACTAGTACAAGATTCAACATTGGGAATCTCAGAAACCTGCAATTTCAGCTACTTGCCATTTGTCTACTGATCCCCCCAAATGTTTGGGATTTACTAAGAAATGCTATTACCAGCATTTAATAAACTGTACTCCACTGTGCAGCTAGCAATAGTTATGGAAATATGAACAATGAAAAGGTGACGTGACACAAATTATCTACAAGCAATTACTATTAGCTAGTTTAAAACACAACTGAGTGCTCTACTGCCAAAAGAAAAAGTACAGGTAACACCAGAGGAGCCTGTCCTTTAAAAAGTATTTGCATAAGAAATGGCAGTGGGAAAAACTTTACACTCCATCTCCCTCCCACCTTAAGTATCTTATTCCACCAAGTATATCAGCAAAGCTGCCACGAGCAGATGCTAACACTGTAATTAATTCTCAGGACCCTTTTGTTTTACTAGAGGGAATGAACGTGAAATAGTTGGGTGAACTAAATTGAGCATCAAGTACATTCAGTTGCTGATGGCAAATTGATTTTTTCACAGCAGGCTATCAGTACAATTTCAGACAAGCATTTCATTAAGACACAGCATACATAACTCCTTATAACTTTGAACTACCTTCAGCACACCATTAGGATCAAAGAACAATCAAGTCTTTGAGACTATCCTTAAAATAAAAAATGGGCTTTTGTCACCCTGTTCTCCAGACAGAGGAAAACAAAAATCAAACTCCAAAAGCTTGCTTGTGCAGCATTTAAGTTTGCTAACAACATAACTGGCATGAACTCTTGGCAATTTCTATATGAATCTCCAGGTTTTTTTCCTTTAAAATGTCTGATGTCAGTTCTAGATGAAAACCCACATAATCCCTGTTTTTTCCAAGTGACTTGTCCCAACAGTGCTCCTCTGACAATTAGGCAGCAAGGACAGCTGACTTAGCAGAACAACACAACATGCACAGATATTCTCCCCAGTGTCTGGTAGGCAGGCAGGTCATTCCTCTGCACCCTTCCTGAAGCTCATTGTGAGGATGGAAGCAGTAATTGGGCAATACCAAAAAAGAGGCCTCTGAGCAGTGATATTCACAAAATCTAAACCCCAACATGAATTGTCTCAAACTCATCCAATCAGAAGGTCTTCAACAAGCTAGAGCAGCACCTGGAACCTGGAAGGAATGTGGGCAGGATAAATGAAAAGTGGGATCAGAAGGAAAAATGCAGAAAATGGTGTTGCTGCAAACTTATCCTGAATTTTTTACATCTATTTAGATGGTCAAATATATTGGTTATTCAGTTTGGTTCTCATTTGGTTCAGCAGTGACTAAACTTCCATATTAGTAAAACTTCAAACTAACAAACAGTTCATGCTGAATTCCTGTTCCAGGAAAAAAAGTAAAAATATTCAAGTTAGTATTTCCTCCAGGTTCAGATCAATTAGCTGTATTTACATAAAAAACAGTAGGAAAAATACTGCCTTGTTTGGTGTTTTTGCTTTAACCTTTCAGACAGGGTTACTGGGCTTCTACTTAATGGGAATTTTTAGTTGAAAGCTCAGCCTTTAAATGCTGTCCAGCTTGCTTCCCAGAAATGATGCTGAACTCTGTACAGCAACAGAAGCTACCAAATTATCTTCCTCCTCTATTCACTTCCTGTCCTACCCATCTCACAGAGTTTTATCTCACATGTGCCAAAACTTCCTATTCCCCTCTCCATTTCCACTCCACCTTTCCCTCACCTCGGGTGGCACTCAGCTCCATCTTTATGGGCTGCATGCACTCATTTCTGTGATGCCTTTTTTTATCCAGCTCCTCCCTTAGCTCTGTCTCTGATCCAGTTTTTCCTGGTGCTTCATTCCTATTTGCTCTCTTTCACCTTCTTGGTATTTTCTCTAAAATCACCCAGATTCCAAACCCAGTGGGTGATATCAGAGATATTTGTTATCTTTGTTGTGCCAGTCTAAACGTGAAAGTGCAAAGTTTTAGTAGAGCCCACAGTCCCACACCAAAATGAGGGACAGGCAGTAGGTATATTCAAAATTACCATCTGTAAAAGAAATATTCGAAACAGTCCTGTGGGTGAAACATAAGTATTTAGTTTAAGAGGCCCAAATCAGGACCTGCTGGCAGATTACAGTTGATTTTTTTAAAATTGCAGGGGGGGTTAATTTTTCAGAGTTGGCATTTTTAAAAAGTAACATTTTTAACAAAGAGTTTTAAATGGCTTGTTTTGTTCATTTTAAGTCAAGCTAATTATTCTTTGTACTTGACTGTTTTGGGGTTTTTTTTAAATGCAAATTTGGTGCACAAAAATATTTCAATACGGGGAAACTCTTTACTTTTTCCATATGAAGCAGCTCAGGCAAATATCTCACCATATACGAAAACAAAAAATGCAACTAATAAATCACAACCAGAGTTTCCTCAGTTCTGTTACAGTTGCTTAAGATGATGAAACAAAACACTTACTTTAATTGGCTGCTCCTTGTTCTTTCTAAGCAGTGCCGTTTTCCCTGTGAGATTTCAAATGATAAGTAACTGGAAATTAGGCAGAGAATTAGTCCATTATTCTGCAGCAATGACACAATGATTAATTATATTAGCTTACTGCCCCTTCTGCTTTCAAACTCTACAGTCATAAAATTAGTTTTGTTCAATATTCCAGAAGGGATATGAAAATTAAATTTACACAATTTAACAAAGTCCTGCAGGAAAGCTGTACCCATCTAAGATAGTAGATGGATAGATCCTCTAATTTACAATAATATGCAGATGGCACACCTACCCCTTACTGAGAAATGTGCAGATAGGAAAGCTTCCCAAATGGCTCAGAAAAAAGAGACTGTGGAGGGACAGAGGTGGAAATAGATCAGGCAAGACTGAGCTTATGCTTCCTCCTAGAAAGCACTCAAAACTTTTCACTGTAATTCCACCTATACTTAATGACTATAATTTCTTTTATCCGGTTCTTTATAAACCACGTAATGTTTTAAACACCCTGAGCATTTTCCATGCCCTAGTGAATATGAAATGAATGAAAGGCTATTAGGGTCTAGGGAGGCAGATGGTGAATTAAAATCACTGCCACACCAACCCAAATCCCCACAACTCCCATGTTTCTGGGAAATAATGCATTTCAGGAGGAGCATATTACTTTTGAAGAACAATGTTTCTGCCACGTTTTCAGTGCTGGAAAACAGATGCAATCCTACCTTCCCACTGCACGTCTTTAGCATGATGCAATTTCACATAATTCAAAATCTTTGCTTTTCATTTACTGACTCTTTTTTTCTCTAGGATTATGAATAATATCAGAGTTCTGGAACACTAAGCACATATCTTAACCCCAGAGCAACTGTGCAACAGAGCCAGACTCAGCCTAACAACCTTTGTGCCTTAGCCATGACATAGACTCTGTTTACTGGTTTCAGAATACCAAAATAAACTGACTGCAAAGCATTATTTCCCTCTTTAAATGAATAATATAAAACAAAACAAAGCTTCTATGTGAGGAATGCAAGGGCTTTATGAAGAAGATTTGATCAGGAATCTGAATTTTGTGCTGCAATGCAATCAGGACATAGCTACATTAGTGAAAAAGAGGGGGGAAAGCAGCAGTAAAATTAAAGAACTTTATGTCTTGATTTAGAAAGCTGGCATTTCATATTGCCAACACACTGTACTTCAGTCAAGAAATTCTTAGATGACCTTTTCTGCAGTATCTGGATAAACTGGATTATTAGGGCAAACAGAGAAAGTTAGTAATGCACATTACCAAATAATAATTTTATCAAAATTAAACCCTTTATTGCAAATTCAGTTTATAATTAAAACAGACAGACTGTTAAATATGAGAGAATACCAAAATCTTCAGCTGGTAAGCCAAGAAAAAACTAGATACTTACAATTTATTAATTTTAAGATAAATTAACACTCTACTTTTTAACTCATTTAAAACAAATGCCATGACCCATAAATCACCTTTGATGTAAAAATAAACTGAGAACCATCCACGAAATCCACCCATGGTGCACGAGAACTGGAGGCACAAGGCTCTCCCTGCACACAGGACACATCCTGCTGGCGAATCCATTCCTGGTACTTTGTATTTATTTATTGTTTATTCAAAAAATTATGTGGGAGAAATTGAACAGTAGGACCTACCGCATGGGCTGCCTGTAACAGAGACCTTAATCCAATGCACTGGAATTATTAAGACCCAGATAAGTTGGTTTTTTTTAGGAAAAAAAAAAAAACCACAACAAAATATTCTTAAATATAGGTGTTTCCAATAAATGTAAGTACTATTTTTAAATTATAACATCCATCACGAACATGACAGATAAGGTACTTCAACTAATTACATTTATTTCCCCAAAGTTAATCACCACTGGAGAGGCAGCGAACATCACATCAATGCTCATGCCTGTAGTCAGCTCCCAGCCCAAGGGGCAGCACCTCTGGGGAATACCACATTAAAAGCTACCTTCATGCTTAGCTATCCATTTTCTTTTCTAAATCTTTCAATAATCTTCCCATGCCAAAAATAATATCATTTCTCCTCCTTAGGTACCTATGCCTGAAGTACCTGATTGAAATATATTTGATTTTCCACTAAAGATAATAATAAAAAAAATTTAAAGGTTCTATTTTTA
The DNA here is from genome assembly GCA_025920805.1 of Petroica traversi. Lineage (NCBI taxonomy): Eukaryota > Metazoa > Chordata > Aves > Passeriformes > Petroicidae > Petroica > Petroica traversi. Next base: position 5,658,339 of record JAHLSL010000073.1, read on the forward strand.
AAAAATGCTTTTATTCTGCTAATAATACATTATGAAACAGGAATCTGAAGGTGCTGCAATCTCCCTCAGTTACCTCAGGGCACTCAGCTCATGCTTCCTGGGAAGTGGCTCACTCCAGTGGCCTCTCCCACTGTGTTTTTAAGAGCTTGGCATCTCCTATCAAACCCACTATTGACTCCCCAGGTTTGCTTCAGAAGGAATCAGTCCTAAAGAAGAGAAATTGTAAAAGCCAGGCTTAAAGACATTCTCCCCAATTCTTGATACCACCATATTATACAGGCCTTTGAAGTATAATTCAAATAGACCTTGCCAAAGTTTACTGTTAGATCTTAGATATTCACCCATTTAGGAACTGAGATTGTAAGGACTCAGATAACAGATGTATCCATCTCTCCAGGTAGATTATTATGAATTCCTTGTATGCCAGCATAGTTGACACTATTTTTTTCCTGAAGAAAGATTTTGAAATTCCTAGATGTAAAGACTTGGAGATGTATTTGTCAGCCCTGGAATAACCTGAAAACAGGTGAAAATTGCTCCTATGGTGATTTAGAGAGAAAACAGGATTTTCCCTGTTTTGCAAAGTATTTCATGGCATTCCCAATGAAATTTGACCACTTGTGCTCTTGTTTCTTTAGGGATTTGTGCTCTTGTCTCTCTGAATTTTCACTTGCATGGAGTAAGCTCTTGGGAGGAGTCCCCATTTACAATTTCACACTGAGTCATGCACAGCACCTCCAGTTCTGTTCCTGGCTTGTGACCACAAGTACTAATGCCAAGAGAGTTTCTGCAAAGGCTTATCTAATAAAAAACAATGCCTTTCAGGCAAAATGGCAACTTAAAAAAAAAAAAAAAGGAATGGATTATAAGTATACTTCAATTCTAAGACAATTGCTATCGCTGAGAGTTTGGGAAGAGCCCTACTACTTAAGCCATCTCTCTCTCATCCTTCCAGGCATCCTTTCTAAATTACTTCAGTTTCAGTCTGAGAAAAAAAATACATCACAGCAAGTGTAGCCTGAGGTGACAGTGAGTGACTCAGGTACCTCTGAGAAAAGGCCACTTCCAGTAGAAGAGGTCACACATAACATGCCAGCTACATCAATAAAAATTGCTTGTTTGACCACTGTGGCTTGTGAATCAAGAGCAACACGGACTCCTCTAAGAGCCCCACACTGCAGATTCATGTTCCAATCCACAGCTGCCAAACAAGTGCATTATTCCTGGTGTGTTGTCCCAGCCCGGGAAAGCAGGACAAGAGCCAGCTCCCACCTGAGAGCCACCCAGGGCAAGAGTGGAAGGACTTCATACAGGGTGGGTGATGTCAAGGACATGCAGTCTGACCCAGGCAGGGCTGTTCCCAGGGGAATTTGCCCCGCTGTCCCCAGCCAGTTGTCTGCTGGCTAACTGCCTTTTGCCTCAATTGCACACACACAATTTGCAGGCTCCTTTCACGACCTCTATTCACATCTCAGAGGTTTGGATATAACCTTTTCCAGCCCTTCTGGTGGTTGCTCCCAGCCTGCTTGTGCTGTAATTTACTTTAATTTTCTCTGAGTTGAGCTGACCTAGCTTGTACAGATCTATTTTTTGTTTATTCCAGTGGTCGCCTGCGCAGAGGAGTCACTGAATGGTGTCTGTGTCCTACCACTGCAAGGTTCAAGTCAAAATTGCCTGTGTACCTTTCCAAAACTTAAGACCAACAGAAGTAAACCGTCCTGTCAAATAAAGGGCATCAGTTAATAGGAGAATAAGAATTCACTATTTTGACAATACAACAACAATAGTGAGGCTAAAAGACAAAGCACATCAAAGCCTCACATAGAAAATTATACTTTCTCATTCTCTTCATTTTCTAGTTCAAAATGTTAAGCACAAGTAAAATCCACATATGAAGGAAGGAACCACTGTGAAAGCTGCTGTGCTCCTCTCAGTCAGTACAAGACAATTTTGACCTTCATGCCACAATATTAAGCCAAAGTTCTTGAAAGGAGGTATTGTTTCAAAAGCCAGGCATTTTCTCAAGGGTGAGAAATGCCTGTTAAAGACTAGGCTGAAACCCCTGAGGTCACATTACATTTGACATGTGACATCTAAACTTCTTTATTTGAAAGGAGAATTTAGAAATCTCTTACTGCTCTGTGCTACTTAGCTGTGCTTTGAACAGAATCCAGCATAAGTGTCTACTAACAGAAAGTCCATGGGAAAGCTTTAGATAGGGCATTAGATATCCTTGCTATTTATCTAAATGTTTATCCTGTGAAGTGTGAGTACACCTGCTTCTCTCCTTTGGGCCTAAAGAGAATTATTTCTGTTTTGGATAGATCTGGCATGAAATAAACAGCAGATAAAGTGCTACCAGCCACCTGCCCCATCAACACCACAGGAAACAGGTTCCCTGAAATGGAAAATTATGTCTTTTATGATATAGTAGTGATGTCTTTTTCCCGGTGTTAGGAAAATGAAACTAGACACGGTTAAAGGGGTTGGGGTCTTTACCTCAGTATTTTAATCAGGATCCTGTTTGATGCATCCACTTCACCCAGGTGACAGCATGGCAAAATGCACACCCCCCCGTCAATCACATACACAAGTTATAGACTTTACACATCAGCAGATCTAACAAGGGGCCCAATAATGAGATTGGGGTGGGCTAACCCCTGGTTTACAGAATCTGTCCTGCTCAGAGACCTTGGGCTCCTGAGACAGTAGGAACGTTTGGTCTCCCTGGCTCTGCAGCTCTGGGCTGTTCAGTCTCAGGGCCTGCAGAACACTTACAAAACACTAAGCACTAAACTAAGTAAAAGGTTGCAAGTATGCATACTGCTACTTGTGGATACAGAGAACCATGTAAAAGGGATATAAAGAAAAGACAAAAATCATTCTGGCATCAGTAGTAAGAATCTAAATATCAATGCACAGGAACTTTTACTGAGACAGACACAATATGCAGAATAGACTCATTAAGTGCCTTTAATTGCCCTCACAGTGATAATTTGGCAATAAGAGATGCAGTGTCACTGGCAGGTGAAATTTCGGAAGTATTGTTTGGGGAGACACACACAACAATAAATGGTGGATAAAAGAGCAGACATGACCCAGCAGCGTGATGAACTCTCAGCCCAGAAACCCAACCCTATCCTGGGCTGCATCCAAAGCAGTGTGAGCAGCAGGGCAGGGAGGGGATTCTGCCCCTCTGCTCTGCTCTGGTGAGAGCCCACCTGCAGTGCTGCATCCAGCTCTGGTTCCCAGCACAGCAAGGGCATGGAGCTGCTGGAGCCAGCCCAGAGGAGGCCACTGAGTTTATCTGAGGGATGAGCACCTCTCCTGTGAGGAAAGGCTGAGAGAATTGTGTTTGTTCAGCCTGGAGAAGAGGAGGCTTCAGGGAGACCTAATTGTGGCCTACCCGTACCTGAAGGGAGTTACGAGAGAGGGTCAACAACTGATTATGTGGGCATGTCGTGGCAGGATAGCAGGGTTAAACTGAGAGTAGGTTTATTTTGGATATCAGGAAGAAATTCTTACCTGTGAGGGTGTTGAGGCTGAACATGAACAGGCTGCCCAGAGAAGCTGTGGCTGCCCCATCCTTTCAGGTGTTCAAGGCCAGGCTGGATGGGGCCCTCAGTAGCCTGGTCTAGTGGAAAGTGTCCCTACACCTGGTGGGGGATGGGAATTAGGTAAACTTTAAGGTCCCTCCCAAACCATATCGTTCCACGATTCTATTAAATGCTTGACGAAATTGTTTTCAGCCAGCCTGACCTCTTAAATCCTGAGAAGCACTGAGCTCGTATTCATTTCTCAGTGCAGATTCATTGGCGTAACAAAGGGCAAACGGGAGCACCGCAGGAAAAACACCGAGGTGTCGCCTGCCCCTTGGACACCGATTTCACGGTCCCTTCAGCAATCGGGATCCTGGAGCTCCATCTGCTGGTGCTGTGGGACTGGCCGGGGAGGAGGAGAAAGAAGGGATGAGGAGCCCCTGTTTCCCAGGACACACTCGGGATGAGGAGCCCCTGTCCCCGGGACACGCTCGGGATGAGAGCCCCTGTTTCCCAGGACACATTCAGAATGAGGAGCCCCTGTTCCCCGGGCACTGCAGGGTTAACGGGACCCTCCCTGGGCAGCTGCTGCTGTAGGGTCACAATCCCCTACCGAGAGACAGCACGGTCCCCACGCTCATCCCGCTCCCAGCCGGAGTGTCCCAGGATCCTTAGATGTGGAAGATCTCAAGTTCCTTCAAACGAGCTCAAAAGTCACTGATGTTCCACAATGACTTCCAGGTACACGAGGACATTCCAAAAGGCATGAGGAGCTCACCTTCAGGGAACTTGGTTGCACACTGGACGGAAAATTCTTGTAAGTGGCCCTATCAAATATCCTAACCCCAACATCCCTAAAATAGTTATCAATAAGTGGTAAAAACCCCACAAGCTGACGGCTTCTCATGGTCCATTTTTTTCCCTTCCCAATAATGTCTCAAATCAGTTATTTGCTCTCTCTCTCTTTTTTTTTTTTTTTAATACAAATGTATCTGTTTCACAGCCAGTTCATCAGCCCTGTCCCAGTGAAAATTGGCATCACACCCCTCTTCCACTGAGGTGTTCATCAGTTTACCCCAGGTGAGGAGAATCTGGTCAAATAATCGTAGAACAGCCAGGCCATAAGGGCAAGGCTCATTTGTGCATCTTCTCAATGAGAATTCAGTTTACAGCTATTGACAAAGCAAGTTTTATACCAAACAGTTTTGATGAAACCACTCATATTTTTAAGAAATAATATGTGGGATTATTTTATTGTTAATACCTGTTTATAAGGCCACATCTTTATTAGAAATATGCCTGTTCTGTGTTTTCCATAATTGGTACATAAGGGTTAGAGAGACTTGTGAGAAACTGTTGTTTTGACACTCTCCATCTACAAATTAAGCTCCTTTGACAAACACTTTCAGCTTGTTTTTCTCATAAATTTGAATTTAAGCACTATCTTTTTCTAGAAGGAAAATAAAGGGGGAAATTAACTTCCCTCTTTCCCCATAACACCAGATTGAGAGAGAGCTATCAAGAGATATAGAAGTGCTAACTGTTTTCTGCTTGGTACTTAAGGGAAACAGATGGGTGTAATTATGGTTTTATGGAGGTCTTACCTAAAATGCTTATGCTCAGCTGCCACATTACAGTTTGATTCTCGGTTATAAACACATATATTAATCTTTGTAAAGGTCTGTACAGGTTTTAAGCTAAGGGGGAACGTGGAGCCTCGTAGCTACCTCCCAGGGAAGGAAACCATATTAAAACCAGGAGGCGCAATGATACTGGAACCTCCAGGACTTGGAGGAGGAGAGTTCTCCTTGCTTAAAACGACTCAGATTGTGCTGAAAGCAGCAGAGGGAGCCAGCTGCCTTGCTTTGGAGGTACCAGTGCTTCTGATACCCTGCAGCACAGAATCCTCCACCTGCTTTATCCGTGAATCTCCTGTTTCCAGAGGCTGTGTCGTGGTACAGGAAATATTAGGAAGAGCTGAGCTGTGATGCATCATTAAAGTTTAGCAACCCATTCAGGCTTTACCACTGCCCCTGGCAGTGAGCAGCACCTAAATGCTTTCCAGCAACCTGGGAAAATACCCATTCAATTGCAAAATATAACTGACCGAGAAATAAAAAACACCTTTTCATCTCCCACCCTTTTACATCTGTGTAAACATTTTGTCTTTTCATATGAGCTGCAGAAACACTTTTGCTCAAATAGGTGAGGAAAGTTAGACAGAGGACTTAACTTCTCTGACAAAACCAGCAACAAGACTGCAGTGCCACCCATCCAGTGTCACCCTTGATATTTATTCACCTTCAATTCCAATAAAAGAATTCTCATTTTCTTACCATACGATGAGAGAGTGTGGAAAAAAAAATCAAAACACAGCTAATACTGCCACGTGCACTTTAAAATCTGAACCTCTGTTTTTGCAGGTAAACTAATAAGACCCCAAAATTCCATGTAATTTTTGGATCTTTAGCTCCAGAATATTTTTTTCTCCCCCCTGGAACTACAAGAAAACACCAACAAGCCTAAAAGTCCTTATCCTCCCTTCTCTGAGAGCTTTTTCCTCTTCCTTTCTCACCCTTCATAATGTTAAGGCTCAATTTATCTCTGAGTGACCCCAGTTAAATCAATCAGTCTTCAATGCATTTGCACAGGTGCTCAGGAGGAAAAACTTTGATTAGTTAATCACTTAATTACAAACTGCTGAATTAATAATACAGAAGAACCTGACTCTAAATGAGAAGGGCATTATATGAGGGCATTATATGACCTCTGGGATGAGGTGAGGCAACCTACATAAATTTGTCTGTAAATTGTGCATTATTTGGATGCAATAAAAGCCAATGAACACATAATCAGGCTAATTCTGCAGGTATCTTCTCACGAGTGGAATAAAAGGTTGAGTTCTGTGGCTATAAATATACTCATATATTTACAGTATGCCCTAATTAGGACCAGTGAAAGGAGGGAAATTACATATTCCCGTTCCATTAAATATCCTTTCACAATATGAGTCATCTATCTAGCAGATGAAGGGTGTGCTGGAGCAACACTTCTCCCAGCTCAGGGGCTGAATGTCTCCAGGGTGCTCCCACCTCTCCAGCACGTGTCCAGCGCAGGCTGTCTCTCCCTGACCCCAGGGATTCCCAGCTCCATGGCACCGGCCTCAGGCTGGAATGATGCAACACAGCCACTGGGAAGAGCTTGGAACATGATGCAAGAGCTACGAACACGCAGCCAGGCTGTCGCCTCAAAAGGTCATTGCTGTGATCTCCTTGTCCAGCAGGCTCACTCCAATTAAGAGTGCAGAGATTTTTGTGGTATTTAAAAGATCAAAAATAAAGATTCAGATTTTTCTGCTTTTTTGAATCGTATGGGATATTACTTCTGGGGAGCCTTTATGGGGTTCATTCTCTGGAGAAAATCCATGCTGTCTGTAGCATCCCTGAGATAACCTGGCTCAGCCAGAAGTTTTAGCTGTGGTATCTGCATTGCCCAGGCCACTGCTGCTGCTTCCAAGCAGTAGGGCAAAAGTGAGTTTGCAGCGTGGACTGAGTATTGTCTCATTGCCCCTCACTGATCAGAACTGCCCTGCAGGTGAGACAAGCTCTGTGTTGTTCCTGACTCTGCTCCAGGACTGGAGGTGCTAAGCTCAAGCATCATTTGCAGGACACTGTCAGAGCCAAATCCCCTTTCTCACAATGAAAGGTTTTAGTAGCCCAAACCTGAGATGTCTCACAATGCTTTCATTTCACACTGCTCCCTAATAATCCTGCAGCCAGGTCCGAGGGCTGTATTCAATTTCCATCTCTGCTGCTTACTCATTCCATCAGCTTGTCATGCTGTTTTCCACACTTATACCTGGGAAATATTTATAAGCACATCACAAACATGGATGAAAGCCAGTAAACCAATGTTTCTAAAGTGCTCAGATGCCACAGGGAAAAAGAAACAGAGGGGTGCTCAGTCTTTGCTTAAAGCATTGGATTCTTTAATGTTATTTTTCATAAGCCAAAGCCCACCTGTATATGTTAATAATATACCGCACTGCAGATGCCCGAGGTATTCACAATTATGCGTAAGATGCAGGACAGAGTTTGAGTAGGATTTAAAGATTAATTTGAAATTGATTTTCACTTTTTCCAAGCTCTATATTGTTCCTTTATTTATACCATAGAATAAAATATCCTATAAGGTTTTGGTTTAATTTCTGTGATATACAGAACCCTTGCACAGTCTGCTGGTTCTATAGTGATCATCCCATTCTATTAATACTTTCAGTATTAGAAATCAAGGGTGTTTTCCATTTGCTGTTCTGCCATAGGAAAGAACTGCTTAGCTTGGCCCAGAGGGCTGTAAATTCAGAAGACTTGCACTGTGCACCACAGGCTACATAGTGTGGTATAGACATGTGCATAAACTATTTCCTTGACTTAAATCTAGGTCTGTTTTAATGCTGTTGCAAGAAACATTAAAAGTGTAATAAATATCAAAAATGTGATTATTTACAGAATGAACATTAACTTATAGAGTACCATACAATCCAGGAATAACTGCAAAAAATATCCTGGCACAACACAGTTTATCTGTTTTACTGCCATTGTCTGAAGATATCACAATTCTGATACTTTTTAATGATCTCTAAAACTGGAATTTTCTGGGCCCAGTGTAAAACCAGATTGAATTCCATGAGTTTCTATGAGCATGGTTCAACATCTGAAGCCTTCTTAAGGATGTTGTGTTGGCTCATTCAGCCAGGAGAAATGTTCATCCTGGTGCAGGTAGCACAAGACTTGGCAACCAGCTAATTCTGCAATGTACAAATCTCACCATTTTAAAAGTACAATCCAAGAATTAGCTCTGATTTGAAAATTTACAGGGAGTACAAATTACATCCTAAACAGGAAGAAGTTATGTAAAAACTATCTTTCAAGAACCTCTTAACAGATATTTGGAATGAAAAGGGAGTAACTGGGCCTGGATATTTGACAACAAATTTGAACTTTGCAATTTCTCATCTCCACAGTAATTCTCCCACCCCCGCAAACACTTTTCCCAACAAAGCCATCCAAATACTGTGTTCCTACTGTGACATATCCTAATATAAACTTCTACAAAAGTCTCCTGCCTCTAAATGCTCTGATGAGAACACAAATTGCTACTAAAATGTACTCCCACAAGCATTTACTAACAGACAGGAACAAAGAATGGGGTGGCATTTCTCAAAAAAACACTCCTCTTACTTCTTGCTCCTGGTCTACAAATACAGCTTCAAAAGATGTGCATCCTCCTCAGCCTGTGACTACTGCCTATCTTTATTTCCCCCAGATTATCTCATTTGATATCTCAATAAAATCAGAGAAACTCAGCTGGTATTTAGCTTTTTGTCTATAACACAGTTTATTGCCTGTATTTAACACATCAAGGAATTTGCGTGCCCACATGATTTTCTACATTTTTCCTGCTTATACAATAAAAAATTTATCACTATCTATAAATTATCTCCTAATTATGTCTGAAGTCAGCACAACTGTAACCCTGAGAGAAGGATTCCTTATCCCTAAAGGTAAGGAATTTTTTTGGTTTTGGTAAATTATTCCAATTTTTGGCATTTTCAATTTTAGGCTCTCTCTTCTGATTCCTCCAGATTAATACACTGCAACATGTTTTTCCTCCCACTAATAAGTAGCATGTTCCATGGCACTTTATGTGTAAAGATATTTAAACTACAAACATTTTGTGCTACTTGTTCATGTCATGCTTGTTTCTCAATAACTTAGAGCAACTGAAAAACCAAGAGGCAAAATATCTACTTGGTACTGAAAATATTAGCACAAACAGCAAGCTGTCTCCTGCCTTAGCATAGCTGCTTTTATAACTGCTCTATTTTGCTATCAGAAGTTATGAGCAATTTAGCTAATGATATTATACAATTATACATGATTTTAAAGTAGGTGTACTGGGAGCAAAAATTTCAGATTGATATGCAGAAAGACATTTCACATGTTTTATTGTTCAGCAATGCACATTACACATAAAAACATGCAGTCATTTGTTAATCTGTGTGGTTAAACACCTGTTTGAATTAACTTTGATGACATTCTCCTGTCATGATACTGCAACAAGCAGGTCTTTGAAATTGTCTGGGGGTGGGGAGGGGAATGAAAGCCAAATCTGTCATTTCTTCTTGGACAGACCTATTATGAAAGTGCAATTAATCTCTTTTCCAACTATTTAAATACAGAAAGGATTTTCCCTTTATACATGTAACCCATTACATGTGGGGAAATTTTATTTTTCTTATAACCTGCACTGTATTGTGATTTTGCTGACCTAAGGATTCATGTTTCAAAATACACAAAGTCATACATAAGACTCCAGGGTTTGTTCTGCTTACCAACGTGACATAAGGTTTATGAGGGTTTTTTTTCAATAGTTACTAGTCTTAAAGTATTAATTAGAATCAAAGTTAGCCTTAAGAGTCATTCAGGTCATTCAGTCCTGCCAGCACACCCAAAAGGTGTTTTACTTATGACAACAAATTGGAAAACTTCTATTTTTAATAAAAGCATAATATACCCCGGATAAAATTTTATTTAAACAGGTGTTCTCCAAAACTAATGATACAATTAATAAACTGACAGCCTTTAAGAAATAGAAGGAGACTCTTGTTGACTCTGCTCTTCCAGGAAAAAAAGGAAGCCATCAAAAATATCTCACATTTCTACCACTGCCCCTGGATGAAATCTAGAGATCATATAGTTTTTGCACTAATGGTAAAAGACAGGTCTTTGGTGGAGGAGCTGAGAAAAAGTGATACCTGTAGCATAGATAAGGGTGATAAATTCAGTGACAAACCTGCACTCATCGCCCCCTGCCAAGATTCTTACTGTTTTGAGGAATTTATTATTTTGATCATGTATTAATTCACGTCTAGAAAATGTAAAGGCTGTCCCTTCATCTTGCAGTTTTCCAGTCAGTTTATAATATCCAGATTTTCATTTCTTCAAAGAAAAGATTAGCTCACTACCAAGTTAAGGGCAAACAGTAAGTTGCACAGATAGTAGAATATAATATTCATGTCTTATTATTGTTTCATATATAAACCTTTACTTTCAAGTGTTATCTAAAATAACATACATGGTTACCAGACAAAATAGCCCATATAAACTATGTTGAAAATATCATCTTTATTTACAGGAACCTAATTAAAATGAACTTTAATTGTATTTGAGGTCTGCAGCAACCTCCTCTCTCAGAGCCAGGTCCCAGCCTGGATTATTCTGCTGGGCAGAGCTCTAAGGGGGAAGATGCCCCTCACACATGAAGAAAGCACTGGCCATGTAGAGATGTGGCTCATCTGCTGCTGGAAGGGGTGGGAAGCAACTTGCAAACTATCCATGTCTGCTCAGGTGTGATGTCCTGTTACCCATCCCACCCTTCAGACTTTACACTGACATGCAACCTTTGTTCAAGTGAACTCTAAATCTGCTCTTGATGGTGTTCTGCCTATACTTTGTGAATTCAGAAAAAAAAAAAAAAAAAAAAAAAGGAAAAAACCAGCTTAGGCATCCTTTCCTTTTGTTTGAGCTTCTACATATATATTCATCATCATCATCTTCTTCTAGTACTGCTGGTAATCACAACTACAGGTGATAAGCAAAGAGAAAATCAGAAATAAATGATGTTATTTTATAGGCACTTCTATAACCATGTAATTCGCTGCATAGTTAATTTAGTGAATTCCAATATCTGCTTTATAGAAAAACAATTGCCTTGGGTTATATAAAAATGCTGCCTTTGAGAGCTACAAAATCCCACACTGCTTTAGCAAGCATGAATTAGATTCCAGAAGAATGATGCCCTGCAAGCAGAGCACCCAGTATGCACTGAGAACCAGCTCTCACAGAGCCCTTGTATTAGCACTTGTTCTTTCCTGATTTAATGAAAATGCTGAGCTTCAAAAGAAACAGCTAATCAGATAATCACATTACACTGTATCTCACAGGCTTTGAGCAGCCAAGCTCCCAGAAAAATCATTGGATAAGACAACAGGATTACAGCCTTAATGGCTACACGTTGTATTTGCCACAAAGCATGGCCAATATTCACACTGAGGTTGCAAGATTATTACATGGTTACCTGTGCTCTATAAAATAGAGATGTCACATTGAACAAATTATGAAACAGTACTGCAGTATGAGATATCGCTAGCATGTTATTTTTATTATTATTTATCATTACCTATGACCAAAACATTAGTACTTCAGTGTAAACACTGCAAAACACACAGATGGAACATTGACAGATTTAAACATTTTGGATCTGTTGTCTATCCACAAGATCTAGAAATAAGGCATAAGGTCAGCAGAATAGAAGAGTTTATTTAAACAGCCTGAGCATTTTGCTTTCCTCCCACACACCTTAACTGTGCCAGTCATGCTGCTGGATTCCTCAAATCTCTTATCTTGAGGAGGTCATACCTGAGGAAGGCTGTTAGCTGGCTGAAACATCCTTCTTTTAGTTTTTTCACTTTCCTGTGTACAAAGGAAACAAACAATCAATAGCTAAAGGGCTTAGTCTTTTTACAAACCTTGACAGAGCTTCCTGCTAGGAAAATAACTGTGCAGCCTGAGAGGCTTCATTGGCTCCTGCTCACACACTTACACACATCTAATGCTTTATTCCACTCAAGGGACCGTGACATAAAATTGTAGAACTGATCACACATCCGTGACAGAAGCTTGACAGTTTCCCCAGACAGCCCTGCCAAAACTCCCCATCAGTAGCCGTGAGCAGAGTTAGCAGGGTGGCCACTTAGCCACCAAATGCTTTTGCTTCTGCAATCTTACAGCGTGGCGCCGTTTCCTTTTGGGCTGCACGCACTCCTGCCCGTACGATGGCCACTGGAAATCCTGGGCTGGCACCTGGCTGTTCTGGCTCTCCACGTCTTCAGAGTCAGAGTCATCCTGCTGCATTGAAGGGAAATGCCTGTCTGGATAAATCTCTCTCAGTTTGTCCTCAAAGAACTCTTCCAGGCACCGTCCAGCCTCGGCCACCTCGGAATCTGGCTGTAAGGGAATGGATAGCCGTTCAGTGCTACCACACACAGAAATAATCAAGGATTGAACCCAAATAACCACCCAACATCTTCACCTTGGCTCTGTCTGCTACATATCCATTTGTCTCTGCACACTTTCTACAGCCCATTAGTCCCTCTGTATTTCCAGTGTAAGTAAAAACCAGATGCTGCTGTTAAGGAATACATTTGTGCACCTCTGAAAAGAGACGTGCAGTGAACTAGAAAGAGCAGCAGCCATCACTGCTTAGGAATTTCTATGCATTTTATTTTCCCTAGATGTTTTACTGGCTATGAATGGCCTCTCTCAGAAAATTCAACAACATTCCACAGAGCTGCCTGTGAAGATATCCCTCCTTAATTTTAGATCCATATCTATCTCCAGTTCTCAGATACATGAATAACTTAATATAAACATCATTTAAAAACCCTAACATAATTTCCAAAGATTAAAACTGATTAATACTTCTGTTTATCCCAATCCCAATCTGATTTCCATGGAACCAATAACTGCATCAGAGTGACAGCCACTGAAAGAGCCAGCCCCTGCTGTGTATTGCCCCACCCATGCATATTAGAAACATACATAATTGAACTTTGCACAGTTCCAAAACATGAGACGCACGTCAGTCACAAGTTCCTCAGGTGCAGAATAGTGGGACTTGTTCTTTTTTTGTAGCTTCTTTCTTATGGTGGACAAATCCATTGGCCTTTTGATGATCTGGTAATAATGCCGAGCCTGCAATAAGATTAAAAGGCAGGTATGTGACATTTTTAATTAAAACATTTCCTCTCCAGTGACTTCTGTGCAAGTTTGGTCAGAAGTCATTGCAGAAGAGTCCTTGCATCAGAGCAGAGAGAGCTAATCTTTTAGTGCCTGCACTTCCACATCATCTTCCTGGGTGCTTTTTGGTTTAAAACATGCTTGTTTGCAAGATTGATCCGGAAAATAGCACATTTCAGTGACTACTCTGCAACTTGCACTTTGTAAAGTTTATCCCCAGATAACCATAACCCAAATTTAACCATGATCAATAACAAATGTAACATTGATAATTAGCTGACATTTCCCCCAAGCAATTAAAAAAATAATGTGCTGCAATACTTTCAGCTGATAATGTGGGAAGTAGTCTGTCAAAAGTGGCTCAAAATGTGATACTGTGCACTGTTTTACAGAAGTTCAACAAAAATCTTTTTCAATGAGCATCAGTCACCAGGATATCCCACCCCTTAAATCTTTCTGGGTCTAAGCCTACTTGTTGGGTAATTTGTTCCATATATTCATTGCAAGCTTTATTAGGTGGAATGGATTTATATCATTATTTGAACTACTTCACATAAAACTTTTATTTCCACCCCCCTCCCTTCAACTTGTAGCACATTGTGCTCCACTGTTACAATAGTGGGAGCCTCCATCTCCCATGAAGCAGACAGTTAATATAGCAAATGTGGAGTACATGGATGAAACAGAAATCTCTGCATCTTCCCCTGCGCACAGTCACACTCACTCTCTTTGTGCCCAGTGCAAGAAAAGAGGGAGTTCAGGGTTGCTTCTAGAGCAGACCTCTCTTATGACCATGCAACAATCTCCATGTATGAAGCAAATCAAATTTTCATCACTGGAATCCCTCCTTTACCATTCTACCAGCATCTTAAATTGGCACCCAGACGTGGCCTGAAAACTGTTCAGCATTTACCTTCCTTGGACCTGACACCTTCCAGGAGCTTGCAAGATGCAAACACCCACCCTTTCCTAGGAAGCAATACTGTTCAGAAAAAAACCCTCATTAATATCTTTCAAGAAGACAAAGGAGAAACACCTGAGTTTCTCTGGATTCCCTCTGATCCCTGCAAGTGCAGTACTTACCAGGGGACTGACAGGTTCATGGAATGGGAGGCTCATACTGCTGCAGAACAGGGAAAGCACCAGCTTTTCACACTTCTGTGGAAACCAAAATCAAAATACATTTTAATTCAAAACAAGTGAGTTTCATTTTTGCCCTTAGTTGAAAGAGAATTCTCACGTAGGCTATTCATTTCTGATTTCACTCCAACCTGGGGAACATTTTGCCTCATAGCATTGTTACACCTTGGAAAACAAGGATTGTCAAAGAACACAAGAAAAGAACCATTTCCCTGGAAATTCTTGGGGATTAATCATTATCATTATTTACTTTGTGCCCTCCAGGTCTATTCCTTGGCTCTCAACTGAAAGAATGGTAGCAACAGTGTGGAAAGAGTTAAATGGGAAATATTTCCCACTGTTCATATCCACTCATGCAAACAGGTGTAAGTTGATAGTACTGTATGAAAGCTATTCCCTTAAATATCATTAACTTGTAAAACACTTATACTAGTCTTTGCCTCTTCCACTTGCAGGAAAAAAATGCACTACATAAACATAAGGCATATTTTCTCACAAACAATGGCATTTTTAATCAACTAAATTTTCTAAATATGAATTCACTATTCAAGACCCAAATCCCAACAATTTTTGTCCAGTTGTACCAAATCCAGTAGAAACAGGGCCAGTTCAGCACCTGTACTCAGTTGTGTGGACTCCTCCTCTCTGTCCAGGTGTCACCAATATATACAGGACATCTATTTTGAATTTGTGCCTTCCAAATACCAAGTGAACTTTAAGAAAATGCAATTATTTAATGGAAGATTCGGTAGAGAAAACTGGTAATAGATATGTAGAGAGATAAGCTTTCCTCTAGGCTGAGTTAAGAGCCTAAGTAACTTCAAGGGAACTAATGGGACATATGAAGAAGACTGTGTGATTATTTCAGTCCAACTCAAAGTCAAAAAGTGTCTTCATCACAAAAATGTCATTGTACTGGCATAAGTAGAAGTCTGAAAAGGTGCCAAGTTTTAAAGGAAAAAGATTCAATGTCACAAACCAGGCAAAACTGACACAGGAAAGCTCTGCTGTTGAGTGTGGCTTCCCTGTTCAGAGGAGAAAAGAATTCCACATCCGCCTGCTTCATCTTTCTATAACATGGCTTTCATTTTTTAACTGAACAGCAATTTCCAGAAAGAATGATAAAACCAAATAGTAACAATGTTTTTGTTGTATTTACTTATGTGTGTAACATTTGAGAAGCAGCCAAGTCAAAACTATCATTTTTCCCATGATAAAGTAAAGCTGCATGCTGAGGTCAGATATCCTGTTCCAAACGGTGCAGTGTAGTTATTCCCACCTTCTGGTCACAGTCACCAAGGCCATATTGTGCAGTGCAGCTGTGGCTGTAGCGTGTGTTCTCACAGTCATATTCCACCTCTGGCTTCACAGGATTACGGCAAAGAGAGCACACCCATTCACCCCTGCAAAACAAGAAACCAAAAAAACTCATGGGGAATTTTCTCCACGACATTGTCAAACAGCACTATTTGCAAAGTCTCATCCTTGACTAACATTATGATAGAAGGCAATCTGAAGCCCACTGCACTAGATACTCTTCATTGGATTTGAATCAAGTTAGAAGTATAATAATTTCAGATTTTATTCACTGCTTTCTTTCTTTCACAAAGCAAAAGAAAATTACAAAATTGTGTTTGAAATAATCTACCAACAGTGCATACTGCTGCACTGATTCAAGTGCTGCTTTAAAAAAATATTAAGGAAAAACAGGCAGTAATTGATTCATAAGACAAACCCAGACTCTTTTGATAGCAGAGATATTTATTATCAACTGATGTGATAATTGACATATTTATCTGAGAAATCAAAATTATCAGAAAAGTTGTGATAATACAGGGTATTCTTCAATATATATCCTTCGAATGCTAGTAGATGCATTTTCAGAAACCTCTTGAAGAATTTTGTAATGGCAATGATGCAACTTCTGCAGCACCAGGATCTGAATAACTACAGATGAAGAAGTACTAAAAAAAACTATGAGTATGGAACTTTAGTTAAGGAATTAATTTATTTCACTGAAGTTTAACTTTGCCTAGAAAGTTTATTGTAACAGGAAAACTTGGTTTTCATATTGCTTTGAAACTAGAAGGTAATAATAACTCCACTACTAGAGAAAAGAATGAAAAGCCAAGAGCTGAAAAGTCCTGGTTTTTTAACAGAAAGGACAAACCTGAATCACCAAATTAATACCTTACAACATATTTTTCTCAGCTGAGACAATTATTTGGGCTTGGCTCAAGCAAAGTAGACTTTGATTCCACTTAGTAATGATTTATAACAGAATTAAGATTTGCACACCACAGTAATGCACATTATTCAGCCTCGCTTTTAAGTTTGGTATGTGGACATAAAGCTATTTCTGGCTCATTGCATACTATCCATCTGTAACAAGCTGTCAGAGAACGTATCTTGGGGAAAACAATGACTTAAATATTTCCCCCAAACCCTGATAATCCTACATTTCCCATTAAATTTGCTAACAAACTGAACAGAAATTCACTGATTGCCCTTCCCTTGTGCTAGTCTCTGTTCTGCCAAGAAGAGCTGATGTCTACACTCCAGATGTTATATGAGAGTTAGGATTTTATTTTTCTCCAGTGAGTCATATGAAAGTTTTTTTTAAGTTCAGGTCTGCCACCTCCTTTGCTGTACTGGCCAGTTAACTGCAGAAAGGGCACAGTGGCTGGAAACAGCTCTTCTTCATAATTCATCTAGCTCCTAGCATGTAAGAATCCAAAAAGGCAAGTGAGAGATGCAGTCCTTGTACTTGTTTAAGGCTGAAACATCAATCCCTGAGGATATCTTCTGCCTCCAGGCAGTGAGCAGGAACAGCATGTTAGTGAAATGTCATCCATACTCACCCTGGAAAGCTGAGCAGGGCTGGAACATGGCAGGAGAGATGGAAGACCTTGGGGCAGTGATCACAGCACAGCAGTTCTCCTCCATTAAGACACACAGCACAGAAATCCTCATTTTCAATTGGACTGACTTCCTGAGTAACTGGGGATTTTTTCATGCTGGAGATGCCATTGCTGAGCTTCTGATCAACAGACAGAGATTGTGTCTGTCCTGCAGCCTGGGAGATGAGAAATCTGTCCTCTGAGTTCTCCTCCTTGGACTTCTGTCCTTCAGTTGGGCTATCTTTATTTATCTAGGAGCAAGAAAAATCTGGGATCACACAACCATCATTTTCACACATCAGCCTAAAGCATCATTGGTTATCCTCAGATAACCAAGTATTTCTTGTACTTGGAAGACACAACTACCAACAATTTTCCAAAAAGTGCTTCAAGTACTTCTCTGCAGGTAACTCTACTCGGAAGGGCACTTGCATTCAGCAGCCCACCCTGTTGCCACCTGCCACTGGCTGTCCCCGGTCACCTTGCTCAGGTAATTTTCTCCACATAACACAGTGTAGTAGCACTGTGAGAGGTCTGTGCAGATTCTACACCACAGGTGATAGAAACAGGATATTCTACAAAAATCACTTGCAAATCACTTGCAAATTTTACTGGAAACAGCTCAACCCACCCCCCACCACCCCACCACCCCCCAGAAACACCCCAAACATAAAAAATGTATAGGTCTTTTTCCCACAAGAAATTCCTGTTTCATTCTGTGGAAAGAAGTTCACACTCAAGACTCCATTGAAGCAACAGAATACAAAGCTTTAAAAAACCTATTACACTGTGATTTCTGGGATCAATTCCTATCACTCAAATACACATTCAGGCCAGTTGTAAGCTATTTATCCTGTATTTGTAACCAGACACGTGAGCCAAGTTGGTTCTTAGAATATGAAAACACTACAGAGACAAACTTCTCAAACACAGAAGATGCAGGGAGCTCCACAACAAGCTAAGAAGTACCCCAGGGTGAAACAAATCAACAGACTAGTTTACTGTTCAGTATTCCAGAAACCGTGCCTACAAACCAGTGGGATGAAGGGGAGAAGGCAAGTAAAACTTGGAGGAAATCCCACTCACCTTTATAGCCATACTTGAGCACCGTGTCCCACACTCAATTACCAGGAGGAAGTTGCCCTCCTGCTCATTGTCCTGTGGCTGGAGCTTAAACACTGGGAGCTCCCCTACTTCCGAGGCAGAGATTTTCAGGCGTTCCAGTCGCACGTAGGGAATCTTCTGCTCCTTAGGGGCAGCTCTAGAGTCAAAAGGACACGTGGCTAAATTCATCCACATTCCACAAAATTCTCCTCCCTACTCATCTTCCTGCAACATCGTTTGTTCTTCTTTTCCTTTGTAACTGGGACTCTGGTGGCCAAAGGCTGAAAATCTGGACATTTTTCCACAAGCCAACTCTTTAAGAAATGTTAATGCAATAGCTTTTAATTAATGATAAGCGTCATTACTAATTTCTGAGCTAAAGGTTTGCCCTGCTCTGTATCTTCTTAACTACCCTAACTAATGTTATACTTGATATTTTTCAGTGAGGCTGGCTTCAACAGGAACAGAGCACATCATCAGCGTTACCATATTATCACAGCAGTGGCGGAAAACCAAATCTTATAACATCATTGGGGTAATGTTAATCCTGTTCCCTTTATAACCTTTAGTTTTTATTGGGATTTAATATTTTCTACTTGTTCAAGTGAGATAAGTTTGAAAATATTTATGCATTCTGGAAAGTTACAGAGAAATACATGAATTCACCACTTCTTTTCCATTGTTGTTTTCAAGTGTGAGAGCACTTTACAACTTTCAGAACTATTATCTACAAGGAATCTGGAATTCTTTTTAAGTTCTCCATCATCATTAAGTACGACAGGTTTTCTAAATACATACATAAAATTTCCCAGCCAGTATTTTGTATAAAAAAAAAAGACTTTGCTACCTGACACTCTGATTGCTTTTCATATCCCTTTCAAAATGTTCCTTTTCACAGTTATTGGAATCTGGAACAGAAGATAAGAAAACAAATAAAAAATTTATAATATCACAGGCAGATTAGGGTAGAAAGTACTTCAATATTCATGTACTCCTGACTGGTGTTTAATATGATATCATAAGTGAATTATGGAATCATTTCATCTATATGTATAGAAAAAGTGCATGCTATTTTCTGTTCTGGTGCAGAGCCTTTGTCTTTCTTTTTTACTTTTAACCACAGCTTCTGTTCTAAATATGAGGAGCATATATTAAATATTTTGTGGAAATGGCTTCATTCCCAGGGAATTATATATGTACACAGCCATATCACGTTCCTCCAAATACATGAAACAATGTAAGTAATCCTCTTTGCTATACAGCCTTCACTTGAGAAAAACAGACCTAGTGAGGTCTGAACCCCCAAGGCTCAGGAAATTTTTATGGTCTCCAACTCCATGCTAAGAAGCTTCTGGATAATTCCAGTTACTTGCAAACAGGAAGAAAATTGTGTCTCCCATCTGCCATCATGGGGCAAAACCTACACTATAATTCCTTTCTTTCCTCCAACATCTGTTACCTATAAACTCATTAATTCAAAACTATCTGCTAAATAAGCATTTAGTTGTAGCTTTATGTTGCTATATCAGCATATAGCTGTAATTTTTGACTGATATTAAACATGAGTAATAACACACTTCTGGGGATTTGGGATAGGGTGGAGACAAATGTCCTGGTGGATGCCCTCATAAATACAAGTCCACTGAAAAATTTCATAATCTCACCTTCTTTAATTATGAATTGGTTTGACAAAGCCAATACTAACAAGAAACAAGCATAATATCATGGTTATCTCAAGATAAGAGAGGGCCAGAAAAAGGTGATTTTTACAAGAAAATCTAGCTCACGTCACTGCTACCTCAGCAATGGCTTGAAAGCAATGTGCCTGTAAGGTACTCTGTTTTTTTTTCAGCCACAGGAAACACAGTAAAATCAAGATTAACAAGGAAAGGGGCATTTCACATCACACATAAGGCATTATTCACTTGTGATTGCTGCTCAGGTGAAGGGTGGGTAACCCTGTCATGGACAGAATTACTAAAGGGAGGCTGCACCCTGAGGTGAAGGAGCAGCTCTCATTGCACACTGTCAAAGCAGAAGATGTTCCAGTGGTGCTGGTTTCCTACATTAACCAACATTTCTATCAGCAACTGAGCCCATCAAGCAACAGAGCCTATAAAATTTGTGGGAAACCCCAAACTAGAGGGGTTGCA
Source organism: Petroica traversi (assembly GCA_025920805.1). Classification (NCBI taxonomy): domain Eukaryota; kingdom Metazoa; phylum Chordata; class Aves; order Passeriformes; family Petroicidae; genus Petroica; species Petroica traversi. The sequence continues at coordinate 5,679,035 of JAHLSL010000073.1, forward strand.
CCGTGGAGTTTCAGTTAAAAATAGACCTTAATGTATCAGAGAAAAAAACCCTCCTAAATCAGTAAGATTGAATTGAGATAACTGTACTGTACTCATGAAGGGTCAGATGAGTTTAATCCCATAGGAAAACAACTAGCTAGGAAAATGCTCTTGTAAGGAAGGGGGTTTAAGGGTTAAAGAGAGCTGTTCACTACACATGAGTCAATCACCTAATGCTGCTGCTGCTGCAGAAGAGAGGAATCCATCCTGCAGGGTATTCCCAGCAGCAAGGAATGTAAAACACAAGGAGCTGATACCCTGATTCTGCATGGCACCCCAGAGGCCTCAGCTGAGCACTGCATTTGGCTGTGGGCAGCACTCCTTAATTGCAGAGTACCCAAAATAGCACAGAGGAATGAGGTGGTTTTGAAAAAAAAAATCAAACCCCTGACCCATGAAGAGAGACTGAAAGCATCAGATTTGTTTAGTCTAGGGAAGAGAAGAGGAGGGGAGGGTGTTTATGCAAGTCATAAGGAAGTAAAGTGGCTGTAAGAGGGAAAATAATGACATTTTGTACAATTTTTTTACCACATCCCTTGTGCATAGGATAAGAATTATTTTGTTTTAAATTAAGCTGAAATGTTTAGGTTTGCTATTAGAAAAGGATGAGTCACTAGAGACATATACAAGAAGGAATGAGGCTTGGCAGCACAGCATTGCTGAAGCCAGCAAGCCATACCAAGAGCCACCAGCAGAGCTGACATTACCTTTGCAGCAGAATTTGTGTTTTGTGGTGCACTGGTGACCTCAGGTATCCCCTAACTGCACCCCCTTAAACAGAACAGCAGCACAGGAATTTCTCACTCCTGATCCTTCCTTGTGAAAAGGGAGCAGCACTGAATTAAACACTCAAGGCTTTCCACCCCCTTGCACAACAGGGCCTGCACTTTATACCAGAAAATTTGTAGCATCTGCCATTGACAGGGAGATTCTGAACACTGGGTCTGTCCCTGTGTGTGGTGTCACACAACCCACACCAGACACTGCAAAGCTGCTCCTCCCCGAGTACTTCAGTCTGACTGAGGCACACGTTTTTAAGGTGCTCCTGATTCTCACAGCTCACACAAATGATTGTGGCATAATTGCCATGATTTGGCATGGGACACAGAAGAGAGGACAAATACATTCCCTTGGTTCACTGAGCTAGGCCTCCTTTGTACTAATTAGAATTCTCTGAATAAAAATTCAGCACTGAGAGAAAAATATTAATTTGTCTTCCGTAGAGAAATGCAGCCAAATATTGGCATAAATCACAGGATAACAGCTTGATCCTGCAATCCCTTGCTTGCATGAATAGTCCCATTGACTTTCAGAGTTTGCAGGAATGAGGCTTTAGAGTGTAGCACAACCATGTTGGCAATTTGCCCATGAAAAGAGTTAAGTAAAGTCTCCATTAGGGCTGAAGAAATAGGCCTTAGCTGAAGGGAATGTTCCACAGCAGACAGAGCCAAGCAAAGGCACACACTGTGCAAGGTATTAACAAAAATTTGGTATGCTACTGATGTGAAGGACTTAGCAGAGGCACATTACATTTCGGAAGTAATGTGGGGTTTTTAAATTGAATTTGGACTCTTCAAACCAGCTCTTCAATAGTCATAACTGCAGGTCTCATTAATAGGAGCATTCCTAAGAGAACTAATATTCCAGGTACTTCACACAGTCACACTTGTTTCTGGTTCACAGATGAGGGATGCTACAATTTCAAAGCATATAATTTCCATGTTTTTCCTCCACAAATGAGATCAAACACACTTTTCTATTGGATTAAGTACTCTGATAATATTTGAAGCTTGCTAGAAAAGCACATTTACATGTAAGTATATTAATAAGCATACTGCTTTCCCATGCTTGCAATGCACAGTGCTAAGAAAAAAAAAACAAACCAAAACCTAAAGGAAATAATTAAAAGCCTGGTACCTTCTTTGCTTCTAGGTTGTCTCATTCTGGCATTCACAGGCAGGAAAGAAGTGTTGCTGAGCAGTTCAGATGGAGAAGTGCAATGCTGAGACTTTTTGATTGAAAGATTAATAGGTTCTTCCATCACTTTTTGCATAGAAAGAGTTAATTCATTAACTACCTCTTGCTCAGGAGTAGCTAAGCTGTTTTCTAGAAGACAATCCACAGCACTGAGGTCTTCATTCTCCAGCTTCAAGGGGCGGGGGAGAAAGAAATGCAGAATTTTATTATTAATTGTCTTTCTTTCCATGTTAAGAAAATAATTTGTAATTGGTCCAAACACCAGACAAGGAAAACTTTACTCATTGAAACCATAATTTACTTTGACTGATTGGCCAACAAGGTCGTGCTGTAAATGAAAGTGGATTCCCTCTCAGCAGAGGAGTTTGAACGATCCCTACCTTGCATTTGGTGCCTCCCTGGAGTGCATCACCTGGTGTGGGGCCAGCAGGAGCCCCAGGGTTGAGGTCACTGGGAGCCCTGCCCAGTGCCAGGCTGTAGCTGGGCAGGGGCTCTGGTGCAGCATCACAGCCACAGAGGGCGTTTGGGGACGGGCCAAGTGTCACAGCAGCTGCACCTTTCGTCCCTGGGTCAGTCGAGCTGGATAACCTTGTTGGGGATAATTCCATTTCTGTACTGTTTGGAAAGCCCACAATGCTTAAGGATGCTGAACGCTGGGAAAAGCAGAGAGAAAAAAAGAATCCAATATGTTAATAAGCTTTTCAGCAGCAAAATGCTACTGTTCTTCCTGTAATAGATGGGATGCTCGGTTTCAGCTTGTCATAGTCAAATAGTTGTGTCACAAGGGCTGTGAGAACCTACTGTAATCCTACAGTATTTCCAAAAGCTTTAGATTTTCCACTATTAAAATTGAAAACTGGAAAAGGAGACAACTGGGTTAGTTTTCTGTGGCCTACAAAAAATTGTCTTCTTTACATCAATTCAAGGGATTCTGATTTTTAACTCCTACAATGATTGGGAAATCTATGTAGAACACTTTACCAAATCAATCCTTGATATAAACCCTATTGTTTTTCATTAAGTTTTCCCAGAAGAAATGAGATTCAAATCAGAAATTTTATTAAAAAAACATCAGACCATTCAGAAAGAAGATTCTGAAGAAATAAGATTTAACTCTGACACAAGTGGATGAGGACATTGTTCCTGTTAATGATGTTGAAAACTTTATGCTAGTAGCGAGCATTAAAACCTAAAGCATTTCCCCTTACATATCACAGAGTAAATCCAGAAACATCCTACATGTACTGATGAGGAAACATGTCCAGTTTCCAAAAAAAACTGAATATTTACCGAAGTACTTAAAAGCATTTTTTACTGTCTCATGATTTGTCACTACCAAACCCACAGAGACTGCTACACAAACCAAAGCAAATCCACCTATCCAGGTGACTTCTCCAAGCTGTCTCAAATCCAGGAAGGTGTGACTGTACTGAAAAGACGCTTCTAGCATCCATATGAAGCAAATACAAGCAGTTTTAGGAAGTGTACAGATCTGTGTCACTTGAATATACAATTTCCCCCTGACTTCATCATAGTTCATTGGTGTTTCACCCTTCACAATTGACTGACTGTATCCTTTTCATTTGACTGCAATACAGTAGGTAGCACTCATTGTAATATAAATCAAGACAATAGAAATGTGTCCATTGCATCTGAATTAGGGTTTGAATTTACTGTTGTACTTATTTCTCTGCTAGAGGCCTGTGGCTGAGAAGTGACTCTGAGACAGGACCCATTTCCTAAATTTAATATTTTTCTCAACTTACACTCCGTTTTGGAGTTTGATACTTTTCTCCATCTTAACCACACAGTGGTAAAGACAGCAGCCTAGACTGAGCTGTCAGATGTGTCTCTGTAAATCCTACATCATGCTGCCAAAGTCAGTCTTGAATTCCTCTGCCTGCAATGCACAGCAACTCTGTGCTGAGAGAACACTGCCCACAGACACTAATTTCCACCTAAGGATGTAACTTAATTCCCATTTTTTTTTTCAATTTGCAATAGATGCTACAACAGGAGCTTTGCCTGAGCAGTAACCACTTAATTTGATGAGACAAAATAAGCCTGCATTTGAGACAGAAAGAGGCCAGCTCCTCTGCAGAGCCAGAGAAGGTTTGTGCCTTTCTACCACACACTGCTCCACTGAACCTGATTTAAAGAGTCCTTCCCTGTAGAAGGCATCCCAAGCAGCCAGGGAATTGGTCATTCTCCCCATCCTGAGTCAAATGGGCCCCCTGGAGCTAAGCTGTCAGAGCTGTAATAACCTTTTGGAAACAGTTGGAAGTAGTCACACGTGTTCTTCCCACCTCACATTTAAGCTGAAAACTAGAACCCAGCCAATGAGGAAGTGCACTGGTGGAGGCCCAACTTGCCATATAGTCTGTGTGACAGAGCATTCCTAAGGATGCTGAGGCTTCAAACCAAAGTTATATACATAGGTCAGCAAGGAATCCACTTCTCATGGCCACACATCCTGAAGTCCACGAAGATCAAAAGTGTTTACTGGCCACCACAATTTGCTTGTGACAGGTTCCTGTGCATGCAGCGACAAATGTGACCTACCAAGTACACATTTTCCTTTTCATTCCATCACTCTTTTTTATCACAAGCCTTTTTCAGATGCCAAAATTAACACGTGAACTGTTCCTATATCACTTAGAAAAAATAAACAAGCTTGAGCTGAAGATGAACTGTAATCAGTCCTTTCCCCCTTATTTTGAAGTCCACTGTGAGCATTAATTAAGCCCCTGTGAGGTAGTTAAATATTTATTTAGCCAGATCCTCCAAAGCATGAAGCACTCACAAATTCCTGAGTCAATAGTAGATACCTAGAGTTGTGCTCCATTGGGAATGGGCATTCTGAGGCACACAGGTGGCAGGCACACCACCCAAATTTGGTCCCAAGTTAACTGGAGACCTTCTGGCCATTCATTCAGGTGAAATGTTCCCCCTCCTAAGGCAAGGTAGGATCACTCCTGGCCCCAGTAAAACAAATTGACTTACTGAGAGTAGTCACTGGGATGACTCCTACTGAAGGAAAAAAATATATGGACACACACACATAAGATTTTGTTACAGCTATAATTTTCAGAAAGGTGAAATTCAATTGCATGCTATGTCTATGTCCTTTTTACTCCTCTAGCTAGCATCAGTTTCTTCAGAGATCTTTTTAGATTATATAAGCCAATGTAAAACCTCACTCTTGTTAAAAAGAATAATGAGGCCATCAAACTGCCATCTGTCTTTCCCTTGGGGCAAAAGTTAATTTTGTGGTTATTTTAATGATGAAGCAACATTATGATCTTTCAGTGCAAAATATTAAAACTCACAGTTAAAGAACAGACACATTCCATCCTGATCCACAGAGCTGCTGTCAAGTGTGAAGTGAACAATGCACTGGGAACAAGGCTCATTAATAGACTATTAATTCACTCCCTAAAATAATCATTTCTTTTGCCATTAGCAAAAATTTCTCTTTTCCCTTGACAGTTCAGCTAGTTTTTGCAAATGGGATGCCTTTAAAGGATTTATCTGTTTTATAAAAGCGCTATTGCTTTTACATTGCAACATTTGAACAACAACAAGCATTAATTATGCTCTTGGGCAGAAGGTGACTTCAGCTGTTGGTTAATTTTGAACTTTTTGACATTTTAATGTACAGTCTGGCACATTGAACTACATCTGTGTCACTATAAATGGAATTCTCATTGTCTCATAATTAACTTTGGTTTGATGATCCTTATAATAGAATGGCAGCAGCATCACCACCCCAAAATGCCTTCTACCACAATTTTCTCAGCTATGGTAGTGAAAGATAAGAAAAAAGAACATGCAAAGTGCCTTCAGAGAACAAAAAATAAACATATGGTTCAGTTCAATTATTTCTTTGATCGCTGTTGCATTCAGAAAAGGTCCAGTGCAAACATGCAGCACCAATACAGAAGAATTCTGAGAAGCAAATACTTACCTTGAAACAGTGGGGTTAGGATTTGTTAGGACTGTTTTGGCAAAGTCTCGGGGCTGTTGACATTAAGTGTCACTGATAAAGGAAGCTAAGGCTGGGAACACAAATTCTCTTTGCTGTGGGAGAAACACCACGCTGCAAATGGTTGCAGAGTAATGAACGGCTGCTATTAAGTGGAGCAATCCCCCTGGCAGCTCATTATGCTGGAAGGTTAAACAAATGTACTACTCCAATCCAGTTGCTTAACACAGCAGCACTGATAACACAAGGCTGCACATGCTTCCCATTCCCAGTTTCAGAGCAGAATCCAAAGGATTTCCTTTCCGCTTCCACAAGAAAAAAATAATAATCCAAATCTTCCTCAACAATTTGTCTGGAATAAACTCGAGCAGGCTTAAAGAAGAAGGAGGAAGAGATTGCGTGGAGCAAGCGGCATCATGTTTTATTTATCTTTTTTTTTCCAGGTCAAAGGAAAAAGGTTTTGTAAAATTAACATTCTGGGAAATGTACCTAATTGCATTAAGCTTGAAGGCATTTGTGCTGTAAGCAGTTCAATTCTGTAAAGTAAAGAACATACTCTGTTACTTGAGAAATTCGTAGGATCCTAAATTCCAGGCTGTTATTTTCTACAACACTAATTCCTCTAAAATTAATAGTCATTAAGAGGAAAAAATAGCAACAACAAACTCATTTTGGTCCCAAGATCAGAGTTTAAGTTCTAAGGTTGAATGTTAAATTATTATTACTTTCACTCACTAAATAATCACAATATGCTCCATGCAATACTACCATCTAATAAAATCTGTATTCTGTCCTCCAGCCCCCTTTCCACAAATCTCACATCTTATAAAGCAAAAAAAATTTCCACCTCAAACTGTCACCATATTAGTCTTGTATTAAATGCCATCACACTGTATATATTTGGAATAAAACAGAAGCCTATTAGAGTGCTCTGAAGAGTGCACCTTGGATAGCATGGAATTTTTCCTAGGATTTCCTTATCTCAGGGACTTTAGGGTGCTTGAGACAAGTAGAGCCCTTTGACTAAGAAGTTGGGACTTGTTGCAAATCAAAAAGAAAAATACAACAATTATAATGCACTGTACAACATTTCCACATGCTTACACTTTCATTACTAATCCTGGTCATCCTGCCTCAAAAATGATTTATCAAAACCACAAAGAATGGGGAAATGGGGAAAATTGCCAAAGACATGAGGGACCAAAGTACAGAATGGCTTTAATGAATGAAAAACCCAGCTCCAGAGAGACAAGAGATCACTTTTAAGCTTCAAAAAGAAACTTTCAAGACTAAATTCAATGTATAGCTAGAAAATATGGATATTCTGAAGGTGGTGAATACAGAGTGGTTATTCTCTGTTTTTCCCTAACACAAGCACTAGAAGGCATCTGACTGAACTATCAGGCAAGCAGGGTAAGCCAACAAGAGGAACTTCTCATGCAGTGCAGAACTTGGTGTAGAATGCTGAGGAGAATTCTACAACAGTATTAAAATGGACTCAAAACAGGGAAGCAGACAAATTCACAGAGGAGGGCTGCATGAAGAGGTCCAAAACACAATTGTCTGGGTGGAACCTTCAGATCAGAAAGTCCCTGAGGTGCTGGCTTTCAGAATCTGGGACAGTGTACCATCATTTTATATTTGTCTGTTTCTGATGCACTTCCCTAAGGATCTGCTGTTGGCTATATTGATAAAGGATCAGATGCAGCTGTTCAGTGGTAATTTACTAATACAGGGCACAACAAATTCAGATATTTACTTTAAGCAGAAGGTGAACTCACAGAAGTAAGGGTCTTGCTCTAAAATACAGAAAGGGGTGCACATTATGGAGTGTGAGGAGGAGAGAGGTCCAGCTGGCCCTACATCAACACCAATGGCTGTTGCAGTGGTGCCTGAGGCTCAAATTACAATTTTGTGCTCTAGATTTACAGTAATCGTGACTTTTTTTCAAATGCTAGTTGCTGCCTTTAGACCTCTTACTGATCACAGCCAGAAATGACAATTAGGTACATGCAAGCAAAACAGAGACTGTATTCCTGTTATTACTCCTGAAAACACAATTAGGACCAAAACATCTTATTATTCTTGCCTCTGGTCCAGAAAAGGTGACCTCTCTAGTCCTGTGCACAAATTAATAACTGGATATCATACTATGTAAAAGCAACAAGATCATATCACTGCAGAAGGTTGGTAACCCTTTCCACAAAACTGTTAAATTAACTAAGTACTCATTCCTTCACACTGCAGCTTAGCAAATCTTGTGCAAAATCTGTTTGATAGAGCTTGGCACAATAACACAAAAGTTATTCAGAAATTCTCTGTCTTGCTGACATTCTTACTGGACAGTTGGGTTTTTGGCAGGCATGGAGACAGAACAATTCCACAATCCAAGACAGAGGTCCTGGCTATGTCAGTGAAGTATTCTGGCAGGGGAATATGAAGAGAAAATTACATCCATTTTCCACATCAACAGAAAACTTCCATTGCTAGTGTTGCATTCTTAAAAAGATGCTAATCGAGCCTAGAATTATACAAAGTGCAGCACCTGATTTCTATCAAACAAACAATGGTCAAAGTATAGAAACATTTATTCTGCACAAAAAAATTAATTCATAGAAAAAGATTAGTTAGAGGAATATACAAGAAGATTGACAAAATATCACCAAAAATGTTCCAAAATGAGCAAAACAAATGAAAACTAATCCAAACTATTAATAGTATCTCACCTATATTGCTTTAATTAATCTAGTTATCAGTCAATAATATCAAATTCATACCATAAACATATTTCAAAACTAATGCACTGAGGTTTATTGCATGAGTAATCAAGCCTTGCCCCATTCCAAAATAAAGAAAACGACTGAGCTACAGAAAGCTTTTATTTCTTTATTTTTTTGGACAGATCTCAGCAACCATATTACTAAACAGTTAATTGAGGTGCACACTGCTTTCTCTTAATGAAAGAATCCCAGCAGACAGGGAATTATGTTCTGTGCCCATCTGAAGGCTGTCAGAGCTCAGGAGAAACGTAACACAAGGCCAAGAAGTCCAACAGCAATTATTCTCCAAAAGACAGAACAGCGTTCTCCTTCAGGCAGCAGGTTTATCTAACCATTCTCTCTACCGTGTTTTTCAAGTATTTCAGACTTGTCCACATTCACTTCCTCCATGTCTTCCAAGATCTTGAGAGAGATGGAATGGTCTGAGTACAGGCCATGTGAGAGCACATGGACAAATACTCTGCAGAATTTTTTGTCTGGAGATGAGTGTGAAAACATTTAATCAGGTAAACCAGATGAGAATGAATAGACATATTCCCTTGTTCTTTAACAACAACCAATGTCCCATTTAAACTCAGATTTAATCCAGTTGTCAGCAAAAGCATTCAGACATCTTTAAAGAGCATTCATGAAGAATGTATTTCAAGGGTCGACTTGCTGTGCTGTTCTCACTCCATCATTTCTAATTTGCCATCGCAAAAGCTGTCAATATCTTCATCCCATCCAGATGTCTTCATCCCAAACAGCTCATGAGAAGAGATGAATACAAGCAAAGATGGGGCACTGTAGTTGTTGAACAATCTCACTTCTTGAAAAGGGATCAGGCACCTCACAAAAACAGACTCCCCCATGCTTTCTGCACAAGAGCATACACTTCTGAGAACTATTAGAAAAAAATCCCTTTTTCCCCTAGGATTATCCTCCTCTTGCCACCTTCTCAACTTCTACAGCAATAAATGAGCCCTTTTTCTTTTATAACTCCTGCTTTTCCCATCAGACTGCACTAGTCTCTCTCTCTTGCACATCTGCTTCCATTTTCTTTCCTATTTCTGACTTTTCTTTCTTAAACTCTTGGGAAAAATCTTCCATTACAGGTCCATAAAACAGATTTCTTTGTGGCTTTCAAATCTGATTTGCATGCTGCTTCCAGGCCCGTGGGTCTGCAGCTCCCAAAGGGAACTCATGCAATTCTCTGGATGGGTATTGCATCATAAATATGTTGCATCAACAAAGTTAAATACAAAAGAAGGAAAAATAACTTGCTTTTTGAGGATAGAAAGACAAGTACTTCCACAATATTGCACAAACTCCAAGAAAAAAATAACCATGAAAGTCTTCTACAGGGTACACAATTAGTCATGCACTGAAGTAACAAACAGATTCGAAAAAGCAGAATATGAAGTGCTGTTGGAGTGCTTTAAACAAGCTGTACAGAGAAGTAAAAGGCAGCTTCTCCTCTTCAAAAACACAGGTGATATCCAGAGCCACCAAGGGTCTAGTGATAACTTTTGGCCTTCCTGGCTGTGTTAATGCTGCTGCTTCAACAGTCAGAGCCTCATTAGGAAAGGAGGAAAGACCAAAGCCTGACTCTACTATGTACTAAAATATTCTAGATATAGAGAAACTGATTTTTCTGTTTATACATGAACAAAGAGAAGAAGTATAACAGAATTATATCCCTTTCAGGCACCCCACCTTCAGCAGTAATTGGTGGTGTTGTTTCTGGAACTATTTTGAAGACTGTTTCTCAGGCCTGATTTCATCAGCATCTCTGTCTCCTGCTTTACTTATTTTTTTCAAATTAACTGCTTCTAGTACAGTAGTTAGCCAGTTCTAGTAATTAAATCCCTAGACACAGGAGCTAGACAGAATTTAAGCGGCAAAGAAATAGAGCTCCTACTTATTTGCCAGTTTTTGCTTAACAATCATGCCAGCCAGACCTGAACACTTTAAGGCTCTAGAAGAGCTGCTCATCCTGGCACCTTACTGGGAGATGCACACAAGGTCTCTCTTCCAAAATTTACAAGCCATTTGGCTGACTTTTACTTCATTTTAATTTTTTTCTACCTGACTGCAAACTCCAATGCCATATTCAATATTATCAAACATGTTTTCCCTTTAATTTTTTTTTAATAAGTTCTTTATACCTTTCTCACTGGATGGAAAGTTGATTGCTGCAGTGTGCTCTCAGGGGAGTGGCTCCTGACACTGGCTTCTTCATCTAATGATTGTGACAAGGAGGGACTGTCACTTTTATCAAGAGGAATTACAGGCTTCTGGGCATCAGCTTCTGTGGAGCTCTCACAGACCTACAAATCACAAATGAGAATTTGTGTTTTCAACACCTCAGAAAGAAAAAACATAACAAATTTGCATCAACTCACAGCATACGGATTATGACAAGCCCAAAAAGACTCTAAAACAACAGAGATGTTCAACGCAACCCTAAGCAGTGAGATAAATGGAGAAAGATTCTCTCAAACTTAATGAATTACTTAAAAAAAAAAAAAAGGACTCAATAAAGCTGCTGAAATGTGCAGCTACACCAAAAGTCTGCAGTCTGCCCTTGCAGGTAATCTACTTTGAGAACTATTCAAGGTGGCAGCCCCACAGAATTTACACAATGGGAAGTCTGAACCACCTTTCCACCATTTTAAATGAATTTCCAAGCCACCTTGTTCTGCAGATGATCTGCCTTGCAGTTTGGATGCTCTCCCCCAAACACCGACCCTTTTTCAAATCCTTACTAACAGAGGAAAAGGGAAGAGATTAGCCCTGCTGACAAAGCTATAGCACAACAGCATAATTGTGTGGATAATGATGATAATCTTAAATGACATGATGCAGCAGCAAGAGCAGTCACTAGAATGGGAAATAACTCTCAGACCAAGAAGCTGTCTTCACTCTCTTCAATAATAATTCAGAATCTAATGCTTTTTAAGAACTTGTGGATTAATGTTTTCAGTAAAAAAAAGAGTTGAAATGGAGAGTGAAATCACTGCAGTCCTCCAGTCAACTGTTTACAAAGGAGGAATAATGGTGATAATGGTGCTTTGACTCTCCCACATTGCTGCTCACCCTGTCTATTGAGAGATTCAGATCTTGGGATCCAAGGTGGTTATGCAGCACTTCACAGAAAATTTTGGCCCAATCTGCATGAAGCCTCTCTGCTGCATACACAGACAGGACACCAACAGAAATACATGAAATCACAATGGTGTCCAGTTTCTGAACTTACACTCACTAAATTGCAGTAGGAAATGACTTTGTGAGAACTTACTTGTGCTTCCTCTTGGACTTGTTGCTGTGCTGGGGCTGGCTGCCTCACTATGTAGTTGATCTGACCAACTATGGTCTGTTGAACGTGCTGAGGTGGCTTGGCTTGGTTCAGCTGCACACTGGGATGTCCCTGGGCCTGCAGGAGAAGCTCCAGATCCTTCTTCATCTCCTCCAGCTCAAACTGGTGGTGCATGATGTCCAGGCTCTGCTGGAGGACTTGCTTGTGGGCGCTGTCCTCGTGACCTGGCTGTGGGGATGTCAGTGGCAGCTGCTGCTGCTGTAGGGATGGCTGCAGCACGGGGTTAGATTTTATCTTCTGGAGATGGCCTGGCTGCCCTCCCATGCCTGTTGTCTGCAGAGAAGCCTGTGGGTGGCTCGTGTGAAGCTGCTGAACCTCGTGGGACACACCAGCACAACCCTGCTGCAGCTGCTGGGGTGGGAAGGGCTTTCCCACCCTCCCGGACATGTTCTCCTGCTCTGAGCGTGACTGCTGCTCCAGCCCAGCCTGTGGGAGCTTCACGGGTTGGGGGGGCACCCCGAGGCTCTCTGTCCTGGTGCTGCAGGCTGTACTGCAGGGGGGAAGTGCTGCTGGTGAAGGGCAGGGGGCTGGTGGAAGCTTTTGTGGTGGTTCATGTCTTGGTAAGAGGGCTGGGGTTTGTTTGGGTGAGGAATGACAAGGCAGTGGGAGCAGCACACGGGTGCGGAGCATGGAATGGCAGGTGGGAACTGGCGTGGCTGGCTGCTCTCCAGCTGAGAGGCTGGGGAGTGGTGCCCATGGTACAGAGAGGATTGCAACCCTTGAATATTCCCGCAGAGTAGCACGTCTGGGTGAGAAAGGTGTCCACCTTCCATCGTGAAACCCCCTGGAAAAAAACAGCAAATTTACTCCCTCCCGCACTCTTGAAAAATTTACACAAACACTGTACACATGGAAATGGCCATCATTCACATTTCATATATAAAAGATATTCAAATATCCTATCCAAACAGTCTGCCAGCATATATTCAAGACAAATTTTCCAATGTTTATCTAGTTATTTTAATTCATACCACGCTCCCACTGATTTCAGAGGAACGCACGGTTAAATTATCCAGGAAACATTTTACAGAAATTGACCTTATTTTATCTTAACTGACGGATATGGCTTATACTTTCATTTTTTACTAAAGTATGAGCTTATCTCCTCATACATAAGCACAGGTACAACTGACAGCTTCCAGGGTGCAACTGACAAAAATAAAGAAGATTTATGTTATGTAGGGAGACTCATAAAAGCTGGAAATAGAAGTGACCTATGAAACGATCGTGTCCATGGCTTTTCATCAAGAGATTACACCCTGCAACACTTTTGATTGTGTTTAACCTCTTCTAGTTTTTGATACCTTAAAATGGTCTTTTAGATCCGTGATCAGCCCACTGAGCAGAATCTACTGTAAAAACTCATTGCAGTTGGAAAATCTGTAGCTGCTGGGAAACAAAGTCCCAGTATGGACATCTGTTATGTAGATAACACTGTAATTATTGTACAGCCAGTGTCTTAAAGCCATCTTTGTCCCTATAAATTGCAAGTGTTTCCACACTGCTCAGGTCCTTTGGCCACTAAGACAGTGAAAGCACCAGACATCTCAATGGTCTTTTGGTGAGTGGATATAAATGGAGAGAAAAATGGGAAAGTTCAGCCACATTCACTTCTCAGACCATGATAAAAACTGCATGTCAAAAAAGGAGAGCCCTTTGGGGTAGGGACTGTATTGTCTACAGTATTGCCTCTGTCTAGTCTAGCTTTGGGCATTTGCCTGTTAGATTTTTCTTACCCAAATTGGAGAGTTGTTTAGTCCAGTAGGAGGGATCCCAAGTGAACCTGATCTTCAGAGGAGGGCCCGTGTCTGTGTTACAGTTTGTCTCCAGCAAGCGCTGGATCTGAAACACAATCTGGTGACACATTAAAGGACAATGATTTTATTCACAACTCAAGACGGTGGAAAACTTTTTATTTGTGTAACATCAAATCCTTGAAACAGTTCTCACAATTACTGCACAACAAGCACTGCTCTTACCAGTTCCTTACTGAAGAGAAATGGGATGGTTTTTTTACTGCACACGGCCCAGCTGATGAAGTTCTGGACATGTTCTACCTGTCTGCCTAAAACCACAACACCTTGCAGTTGTTGCTCCAGCCTCTGCTTCCTCTCGCTGGTGATTTTCTGTTAACAATGTGAATCAGTAGAAAAGGGCTGTCATTCTTCACACACACATAAAGAATGCAGTCATAGGCTCTACATTATGCAGTATTTGCAGCAACACATTTCTTCATAATCTCTTTAAACCACCAATCACAGAAAGAAAGCAAATCCCACTCAGGAGATACATCTGAATTCAGGAAAAGCAATGACTTCCCCAGGAGCAAACAATCTGCATTTTTCTGGCCTTGGTTTACCAGAATAACATAACCCAAAAAGCTGTCAAAGTTGGATCAGATTTACACCTGGACAACTTGCTTGTCTGGAAATTCTGATCAGCAATTTTTGTCCTCAGCACATTTCAAAATAAAAATCTTATATACTTCAATTGGTCACTCAAAAATAAAAGAGTCAAAACTCAAAAGTTCTGTTACAGAAATTAGATCAAAGAATCCTTTCTGAAAGAGAAAATTGTGCTGCTAGTGGGGTCCTACAAATTAAACATTAAAATCAGAAGCTGGTTTGTTTTCTAAGTACTCACAAGGTGCACAAATATTCTTTGTAAATGCATTAAAAACTGTGTTTAACTCATGATAAGCAAATATTTTCCCACTTCATCCTGAATCTTTGTCAACCATTGATTCCACATAAAAGCCTGCAGGAAAAAAGCCCTAAATATTTGAAAATATAAGGAATGGGACAATAGCTCCCACAGTCTATATTCTTTCCACTGGCACCGGGATTAAATTTAATTTAGTTTAATTTCCCAGGGTATCAAATAAACTAGCCTTACTTACTTCCAGTTGTTCAAGGAGGATATTTGTTCGTTTATCAATTTCATTCATCAGAACCATCTTGGCCATTTTTATTTGGTTCTCCACCTTTTTGTACAAATGTTTTACTTCAAGCAACCTATGGGTAAGAGGCACACATCCCAGGATGAGTGAGCTGTAGTCATTTATTCACTGCTTCAGCAGTTATTTGCTACAATAACTGATCTGTCTACTGATAGAACTGCAGGGAAAGTTGTATCATTTCCCATTAGTTCTCCCCCATTTCTCTGAACTCTGACCAGCCCTCTCTGGATGTGACAGCTAATGCTGATGGATTCTCCCAAGCATGCCAAGAACAATCTTTAGTTCTTTGTCAACAAACACATTCATAATATATCCAAAACTTCCACTTTATACTGGAGTATAAACAGTAGAAATAGATTTTTACTCTTGAAATGTTTTTATTAATGCAGAAGAGAGATCCAACAGCTACTCAATGCATATTCAGTAGCTGAAATCCAGTTTATACAACTAAATATTTTCACTTTTATATTGGTCTTGACTGAAATTGCAGCTTGTTTTGTGGTTTCCGGAAGAAATAAGGTATTTTAAAAGTTATCTTTATTTCTAATATTACCAAATTCTCATTCAGAAATAGATTATACAAAGAAATCTTGACTCAGAAGTCAGTTGTCACAGCCTTACAAAGACTATGGAATCATGTATTACAATGCCATGGCTTGTCAGTACCACTTAAGCATGATTTTGACATTTTTAATCTTCCTATTCTTTTCTACCCTCCAGAAAAAAAATATATCAGCTGCATTTAATTCTGTTAACCTACATTTTATGAAAATATTATTTTTACAGATCACCGGCTTTCATGGAGAAAAAAAATAATGCATAGCAATTACCTGTCTTCAATCTGTTTAGCTGAAACCTGAATCCCATTTTTTTTCTCCTCCACCTTAGTTACGACATTCTCCAGGATAATTCTCTGATTGTGCAGAGCTTCATCAAGATGCCTGAACCTGTGAAACACGGAGAAATTGGCACACTGTGCTTTTAAATGTCCAGGAGTGAAAGGGTGAGAGCAGGGAAAGTTCCTGTGAGGGCAGTGAACCCTGTGTTAAATCACTTGGGTTTCAAATTCAGACCAACTTGCAGATGAAACTTCTTAATTACAGAGATGAAAAGTGTTAAATGTCTATGAGCTCCATCAGCAAAGAGGTACCTGTGCTCCTTGTGCTCTGACAGGAGGCAGCTGTGGCAGGTGAGGGTGTCACAGGTCTCACAAAACACCTTCAGGGGCTCTTGGGGGTGCACTGGACAAAGCAAGGAAAACTCCCTGGCTTCATCTTCAGCTGCTGAGGAATGCAAAGCAAGGATGTCATTGACATGGAGGAGAGCTCAGAAAAGGAGTAACCAAACTCAAAGCTTCATGGAAAGTCTTGGTGATATTTTTAAAAGGTGCAGAACCTGGAATCATCTGGTTATGTGAAGCTGGGTTTGTTTGTATTTTTTCCTTATACATCCTACAAACTGAGCACACCAGGAACTAGCCATCAAAACAAACCATACTGTCCTAAACTCTCATGAGTTTGAAATATCATTATTTGGAGCACCTGCCCCACAACTTCAAATGCCATGGTCCTTTAAAACCACTCAACAAAACTATTGTAAAAGGTATAATAGCAAATATATTTCATAAACTTGCAGTCACAGCAGAAGTAAGGAAATGCTACGTTCTTAAAAAGTCACTTGAGCAATCTTTTCCCAAATTTGTGTTTGCTGCAATGCTCACCATAAATTTCAGCAGCTGGGCTGGTATTAGGCCCTAAAATCCATTCTTAAAGGGATTTCTAAAGAGTAATGTGATGAAGAGTAAGAATGATCAGTGGGCATGCAAAGTGGAAGCGTTGCTTCTGTACTATCTATTCTTGCCTTTTGTCTGAATGGTAGAATTGAAAACAATTCTAGAAAGAAGGAACACTGTCAATAAAAGATACCAGAAAAAGACAAAGATAAGCCATGGCAAAATCAATTCTCTACCACCAAAGCAAAGCTCGTTGCATCCTCACAAAACTCCAACAAAGATACTATCCCGTTTTTCTTTACCAACATGTGAGAAATTAAACTAAACAACCATTATTTGATAACTCTTATCGATAAGAACTCTAAAGTGCATAAAAACTTTAGCTATTTATGTATCATTATCTGCTCATAGGATAGGAGAAGGAATATTTCCATTTTCTCACACCAAACACCACTAACCTATGCATCAAAAAAACTCAACCTGCGGCAGAGACCATGCTCTCATCCTGTAGCAAAATGCAACCTTTCATAGATTCAGAAGTGATAACTATTGCAATAACACAGCCCCACGGAGTGTAGCAAGCTTTACTGCCGCAGTCACTTCATTTTCAAATTGTAAAATTCACAACAGAGAAGTAGAAAGGCTAAGAAAACCTCATGGCTAACAATGACCATGCAAATATGGAGAAAATTCATGCCACTCTTAAAAAAAAAAGGTCAAATTGCCCATTTGTAGATTGCTATCTACTCTAAATATTTTTGAGGAGGTTGATTTATTTCCTACAGTTCAATTTACTTCCTTCTGCCTTCTTAACAATGTGCAAGAAGATAATTTGTGACATATTAGGCTAAGATTTTATGTAACAGCCTTATATATCTTACATTGTTATGAACTATTTACTGCAGTATCATGCTTTATTCTCAGGCTAATCAAAGGCTAATAGATAGCACTAACAAAGGACAAAATTAGATGAGGAATTTTTTTCACCCACTACAATATTTTCTACCAGAAAGGAGCAAACTGAACTCACCTTGAGAGCAATTTTTTTCTGATTATACTGCAAATATGTACTTTTGTATTGAAACCTTCAGCTGACAAGCAAATAAGGAGGTTGTACAACCAATAAATACCCAACATGGATGTCAAAGATCATCATTTCCTCCCCTGTGTGATCAGATTTTACATCTTAAAAGCAAAAAAAATAAAAAAGACCACAATAACTTTGTGAAGGTTTATGGACTGGAAAAGCTTTTCAAGGTGTTCATTATCTGCAGAGCATAGAAGCTGTTTTTCTGCTAAATTCAAAATCAAGTTTTCCATATTAAACTTATAATGAGGTGTGGTCTTTAATGTCCATGTACCATGAAGTCACAATCCCATATAATCATTCCCCCCCCTTTGCTCCCTCTGAAGTTCTTTAGCCTTTGGGTGACTGCAATCATCCCAGAGAATTAACTGGGGTTTTTCAATACCATGTCAGATTTACGAGAGAAGCAGGTTTCAAATGCAAACTAAGAATAAAATCAATATTATCTAATTGCAACACAGACCCACAGCCCCTGCCACTGGTAATCCCCAATTGACATATCAGTGAGAACTGCCAATGAGCCATGGCATTCTTGACCTACATTTTTCTCAGCTCAGAGCAACACTTTTCAGTTTTGAAATAAGTTTGATACTTAGAAATCAGGTACTAAACAAGAGCAAAACCCCATTTTTTCTAGAAGAAGATATTTAACCACAACTATCCATTTTAGCTTCTTAAGAACAACCTCCCTTGGTGACCAGAGAAAGCTCAGTTGCCCTAAATTTTGATATTTCATCATTACAGCCATCATTTTCTACAGCCTATAATTTCTTTATCTCAGGTGGATCTCTTGAATAATTAAAAGAAAGTTTTAAATCTCTGTTCCTCTGATCAGTTGATGTGAACCTTGGAAAAGCAATCTCAGCTAATAAAGTTCTCCCTCCACTTGCACAAATCACAATGACCCAAACTTTGGGTTTATAAGTACATATTTTACCTTGAAAGAAGACAATAATATAGCAGAAAGGTTTCCCAGGAAGTCAGGCTCCTCTAGTTCTATTGCTCAATAAATCGTTTGTTAAAATGAATAGAAACAGGAAGAATTTACTGTGTGTGGTGAAGGTGTTTTGCTAATTTACTTCATTTCTGACCCAAAGAATCAAACACTTGTCAGATGACAAAAGGAGGTCTGGCCCTTACAAGGGGAATGGCAAAAGATAGAACAGTTTAAAGGTGCAATATCTCTTAATTGTTACAAAGAAAGTGGCTGTTTTCAGAACACCATGCTCAGATTGACCATGGTGTGTTTATTTCCAGGAGAAAAAAAACAAGCAACAGTTTGAGTTCTAGGATATCCTAATATTTTCTTTCTTTTAACTTTTCTTTCTGAAGGCATATCTATGTCCAAAATAGATAAAATGTATATAAATAATAATAAAAACCATAAATTACATTCCAAATAATTTCTGTATTAACTAGACTACGTATGAACTATCAACCTCCATGTTCATGTTTTGTTCAGCACATGGAATTTAGTATTAAATTAAAGTTCTTTCTCATGCTCTTGTGTGTCTGCATACTTTTATTTATATAGCACACACAAACTCTCAGCTAAACCACGCATATAATTTCTTAGCAGTATTTGTCAACAATATGAGCTGGTAATCTTAGCTAAAGTGACATGAAAATATAAACAGTTGGAGCCTCAAAACCACAGTCCTTATCTTGTCATCAGCTCAAGAAGAAAACCATATTGTCCATCCAAGGAGGGCATTTGAGGGAAGAGTGTGGGACCTTCAGTTTATATTATTCTCTAGAAAAGACCCCATAAACATTTAAGTGTAATCTGTGCTTTTTTTGTCATTACCATTCTTATGAACTGCTTTTGTTTATGCTCTATTTGGCAATAGCATATTTTGTCTCAAGTGCCTCAAACTCTGTTTGATATGACCACCCAGTACTTAAAAGAGCTCCATCTATGGCAAGTCTAGACTTCTAGATGAAAAATCCTAGAGAAAAAAAAAGAAGAATTACCAGTGGGCTATTTTATTCATTTTTCTGTCCTATATCTTCCTTATGAAGGAGAATGAGCATGCAGCACAAATTCTTATTTTTAGTTAAAAATTGCTTACACAAGTTAATGTTAGCGTACTCTGCAGCAGATTTCTGACATGTGAGTAAAGAAAATAATAATAGGAGATGGTATTACTTTCTGTAGATCATCATTGTGTAGGGATGAGAAATATTTGCCAGAGGGCTTTATTTGTGCTTGCTCATAAACACCCAGGAGATATTTCTCATTCCAGGCACTGGAAAGGAACAACCTGAAGTGATCACAGCCTTTTGCTGTCTGTGACTCCATCACACACCTTGTCCATATGCACAGGAATTGCTTTGTCATGATTTCCTCAATGAAATCACCCAAACTGGGACAGCAATACTGAAAGGGCAAGGCTGTTGCTGTTGTAGCTCTCCTAACCCTGTCCCAGCACTCTGTAGATTAGAAAGGCATGAGGAGAAGGTCCTGTCCGTGAAACACAAATACCCAGAATATCCAAACTTCTTTCCAACACTGTGGAATGCTGATCATGGCAATGGCCCTAAAGCTGGAGAAAAATCACATAATCTCTTGATGACATGTACATATCCTTCTGAGTCACACTGAGCCTGATGTCTGTGGCACAGAGCCTGCACCTGCTCTTTTTGCAGCAGAATAAGTGGGTCAAGAAGAAACAAAACCCCAGCGTGCCCCCAGTACCTGTGCAGCCTTTCAGGGATGCAGGCAGGAAGTGGTCCCCAGGGTCCCTGCCGTGTCTGTGCTCCTCTGTGCACGAGCTGCACAGCCACTTATTGCATCTCGTGCACAGGCTGTGGGCTGGCCTCTTCTCCTTGCACATGGAGCAGCTCTAAGAACAAGAAGGGCAATCACAAGCGTGCATGACAAAGATTATTGCAATTCACAGATTATTATTCAGATAGGTAAGCTTAATATTTTTTGTCCGGGTTATTTTAAGAGTCTGGTTGTAACTGTGTAACATTCAGAAAAAATACATAAAACATCCCAGTGGTGAGACAATTTAGAAATCAACCCACATATTATCAATGAAAACCTTAATTCCCATCTTCTAAAGAGTTGACCAGAAATGAGCTCAATTTATATCCTGATATCACATGTGATGAACTGGAAACATAACGCACAGGAACATGAGAAGAACTGGAAACTTTAGTTAAGTATTCTCTCTCTTGATTCAACAATTTAGGGAATGCCCTTTGCTATGGAGGCCATGCCCCCTGGACACGTCACTAAGGGGGAAATGAACAGAGCAGCATATAAATGAAGTAGCTAATTCAACATTTGGTATACAGAATGAACTCGAGTACTTTCAAGATAGCTACAGTGATAATTTTTTTTGTTGTTCTGCTAAAATTAATTTTATCATTCCCTTCCGTGAGTCTGGCATTTCACAACAGGTTGCTTATCAAGCTATTATTCAAGAGTTTCTAAATATTCACAATCATTCTCAAACAGATTGGGCAATTCTTGACAGTAAGACAACAAAGCAAAGTTTTGAATGTGTTTCATTGTCTAGAGAGGGAATGGTTTATGCAAGCCAATATGCTGTTTTAGCCATTTGCTTATCAGCATTGTTTTCCAAAAGGTACATACAAAAATTTAAACCAAAAAGCCTAATAAAACTTTTTATATAAACAAAATTCAAGGCTATTTAATTTGGGCAACAAAGATTGTTACATGAAAAAAAGTGTCTAAGCTAAAATGGTCCAGCTTAGGAGTCAGGTAAAAAGTTGAGGGAGGCTCTACCTTCTCTACCATGACCAAAACCTAAAGCCCAGGTTTACCTGCAGCAGTTCAGCTGCCATCTGACTGGAATTTCTATTGACACTGCACTGTGTTAACATCACTTTCAAGTTGCAGAGTGTTCCCAGAGTTACATTATTTATGATGTGGAAATGGGCTTTTGGGCAAGAGATTCTGAATTGCATATTTTTGAAGGTGCTGCTGCTGGCATGTAGCACATTCTATCATTCATGCTTCACTCTCTCACACACTGAGAGACACTTTCCTTCCAAACACTTTGTTACAAGCCTTGACAGGTTCCCATTTGAACATAAGGAAAATTAAGATAATAATGGCAGATCAGCCAGTCTCAGGTGGATGATCTGGTGCTTCTCTTTTTGATGTCACTGGTGGTGAAACTGTGGCTTTAATTTGAGGTGTGATTGTAATGGTTAAAGACAGAAAGCAAGCAAAGCTACATGATTTGACTTAATAAAAAGGAAGCCAAAAACTCTGAAGGTTCACAAGCTGCTCAAGGGTACCCCTATGCTCCAGTGAGAAATCTGCATTACTGAACTGCTCTTAGGAATCCTGAGGGATTGCAGAAAAGAAAAACCTTCTTTTAAGGATGGTTTGAAAAAATAATCTAATGCTTTGAAGACATTAGATACTCTCATTTGATTTCCCCTCTATGCAAATTCTCATTGAAAAGTAAATGATGCAAGTCACAGTAATTAAGAAGTCCCAGTAAAATAAGTGCATTTTAAACACTCAGCACTATCTTATTAATTTTTTTCTTCTCTTTGGAGAGTGCATGTGAATACACTCCTTCTTGTTTTAGATCAACTTATGTTGCAAACTACAAGCAATGTACACCTGAAGATATCAATACACTTTGCTTGCCTTAATTAGTTTTATTTTCCCAAAATACTCTGTGGATTAGGTTACACATTCTTTACTTTTTAACAATACCCAGCTTTCCCTGCCCCTCCTCTCTATCCAAATTAGTGGTGAATGCAAAGCTGTGAGAATAGTCCTGCCTGTTCACTGGGTATTTAGCACAAGTTAAATCTATCTATGTACAATGCCAATTCACGTCAAATTAGAAAAGCAATATATCTTCCTTTGAATCAATTCCCCAGTGGGAAACTGCAATATTATGTGGCTCTTTTTATCGTTAAAGCAGACAAACAGAAAAATATAATTGCTCACAAGACCTAATGGGTGATGTTGGTAGAACCATTTAGTCAAGGGTAGAGAAAGGGGAACCTCCCCATCTACGCAGCTCCAGAGAGGTCCCATCCAGAGTACTGTGCTCAGTTCTGTCTCCACAGCTCAAGAGAGACAAGGAGCTACTGGAGAGGGTCCAGCAGAGGCCACAAGTGAGGGGAATGAGGGATCTGGAGCATCTCTCTAATGAAGAGACACTGCAGGAGCTGGGTCTGGTTAGTCCAGAGAAGGCTGAGAGAGGATCTCATTAATGCTAATAAATATCTCCAAGGTGGGTGCCAAGAGGATGGTGCCATACTCTCTTTAGTGGTGCCCAGGGACAGGACAAGGAGCAATGGTCACAAACTGAAATACAGTTCTCAGCATGAAGAACTTAACACGGAGGGAGGCAGAGACTGGAATAGAGCCCAGGGAGATCGTGGAGTCTCCCTCTCTGCAGGCACTCAAACCCACCTGAATGTGTTCTGTGTCACATGAAGCAATTACAGTGCTGCATCAGCAAACTATAAGAGAACCTTTGTTGTTCAAATCGAGATTTGCTCTGTTGTCAGTGTTCATCTGGCAGTGTTTCAACAACCCACAACTCAGTGGCTTTCACTTACCTTTGCCATGGCTGAATCACCAATGGGAAAGTCCTTGAGGAAGAAATTCTCAACTACATCCCTTGCAAAGCAGGTCTGTTTGCACACAGGGCAGGAAAGGATACCTGAATTTAAAAAAAAAACAAACAAAAAAAAAAAAAACCCACAAATTTTAAAAATGTACACCAGCCATGCAAACCAGGAAATTATATAAACCTCACTTCAGTATTGTGGCTTTTTATATTTCATGGGCAGTTCCAGGAAACTAAGGTATTCTCCAAGCCCTAAGTCACTAGACCATTTCAATACATAGAAAAGAAAAAGCAACAAAATTCCTAGAAAAACACTATGTTTCAGTTGACTTATTTCAGTGTTTATTGATGAAAGCTGCATGTCCAAATTCTCACCTGGCTTGGAGATTATTAAAACTGAGCTGCACTTTAAATTATATTCCCTTGTTACAGATCTGCTTGTGCTTTCTGAGATTTTCTGTGGTGCTTCTAGACCAGCTTTACCCCACCAGAGGTGTACCCAAGCATAAAACACACAGTCCTTAATACCAGTTCCACAGTGCAGGATGCAAAACAAGTGAAGTGACAGGGGAGTAATAAACTGCTGGCAGAAGCAACAAGTCAGAAAAAAAGGATAAAAAAAAGTTTCATAAGGAAAATTATTACAGTAAATCCAGAAGTGGCAAAACATGACCTCCCCTAAAGCAAAGCCAGCAGCAAAACCTGGCTCCTCCCTCATTAATAACTGAGCACAACTGGGGGTGAATCTCAGTGTCTGCCTGGGCTGAGAACCAAGGGTTCAAGGAGGTGTCCACACCTGTAAACCTGCATTTTTACAACTCTGATATTTCATTCCTTGACTTCCTGGGCTAGGACCTCTATTATATTTGGCCGGAAGCAGTGGTGTGTTGGTTTGGGTTTTTTTTTTGTAAAAAATACTGCATTTTTCTGGCCACATTCCTGCAAACTTCTGTACATGTAAAAACAGCCCTTTAGAGAGGATGGTGTGTCAGTCTGTTTCACCTTATCAAGGAATGTCTTTTTTTTTAACCCAAGTTTTTCCATTCTGTTGAGAACAGAATTTCAGTGCTATGCTCACCTTGCCAAGTCATCTATTTATGATAACTGACAACAGTATTTTCTATGATTAACTGGCTTAAATTCACTTAAAGCAAGTTTTTAAAGCAAGGTCAATGACAACATTCTACTGAACTAAGTTCAATGTGCTCTTTTCCTTAACTCAGAATTATTTTTGCACATAGCAAGTGGCCTATAAGTGAATGAAACCTTAAGTTGCCTATCACACCATTACCAGAGACTCTCATGTTTCCAGGTGTTTGGTATTATCTGTCCCTTGGGACTTGGCTCTTGCAGTCCCTGGCCAGGGGCAGCATGCAAATTCTGAATGTCTCCCAATTTCGGAGCTGGGCTACTGTAGCTTTTACAGCAGTATTTACATTTGCAGGGACACACAGACCCCAAAACATTCCTACATTTCCACTTCTGACAAAACCACTACTGAGTCAGATGTCTGAACACATTCACTTCCATTCACAGATGTTTGAAAGAAACTCTGAGTTCTGGTGCATCTCCTTTGAAATGCATCCCTTTCTAAGAACCATTTCCATGAGGTTTAGGTCTATTTTTAGCCCAAATAGTGCAGAAAAGCAAAAGCATAATTGTTTTCTATTTTTTCAAGGTTGCATTTACAACAGAACTGTGGTTTGGGAGCCCAAGTAGCAGACTATGATGAACCTAAACTGTTTGTTTTACTGTGCATTTCTCACAGCCTGAGTGTTCATGCAGACACGAGAAGGAACAGGCTGTGCCCACAGGTGCTACTCAGCCTCGAGTCACCCCAGGGGACAGGGCAGCACAAGAAATTTCCACTGCTCTGCTCATCAGGCGTGTAAACTGAGCCTTGTTTAAGGTGTTCCCTGGCAGGAGTTACAAGGGTGTTAAAAAATTCTTTGATAAAGATGCCCACCATGGCAGAAAGCTGGAGAAGTCTTTTGAACAGTTCCCCTACGTTGCTTCCTTCCTATAAGGGCTGCAGCTAAAAAAGTATCTTGAATTACCTACAATTTTTGTGACTAATCACATTTTCACATATTATACATGTGAAAACACAATTCTTTTACATTGGTGGCACTGAAACCTCTCCACGCTTTCCCAGATTTCAGGATGTGAGACTTTGAGGTGTCTGCTAGCTCTGTCACCTGGAGAGATGTAAAAGCAGCAGCAGGTCAGACAAGCTGTGTTACACTGAAAATGCCTGCTCCTCCTTGGAAATGGTGCTCACTACAAGCACTGCTGAATTGCAGCACTAATTTCGGGGAGCTGAAACACTCCTCAAGTTTCCCCAGCAGCCCTGAACAGAGTACAGGAATAAAGAGATGGATGCACTCTGATTGATAAGCTGGGAAGCAAGATTCCTGCTCTGCCAGCAGCTTCTCCAATCAGCCCCATGGGACGGGCTCTAATTCCCAGTGCAGTCGATAGGAAACAGCTCCTGACTTCAGAGAGTCACCCTGAGCCCCTGGAGACTTGGAATGAGCTTCTTTCTCCCATGACAGCATTGCCAGCCCTGGATCTGGCTAACACAGAGAAAACCTCCAAGCTGAGGCTGCAAAGCACTGTGCACGTTGACCAAAAGGAAAGCAGCAGCAGGTGACTTTCTGAAGTGAGAAACCCGGGACTCTCACAGTTACTCTCTCATTGACGTGCTGGGTGAGCACACACAAAACATTTCTGGGAAACAAAGGCAAGGACAACTCCTGTGGAATACTACATAAGGTAAAAAAGGTTACTATTGAAGTTTCTGTTTCATTATGTTCCAACGCATTTCTGTTAGTGCAGAATGTAAAATCAAATTAAACCAATTCAATGGTACTTCATGGACTGTTTCTGGCCTCAGGCACATGAGCTTTAAATTCTGCTAATTTGTTACAAACCAGTGAAGTAAGAATACAGTGTAATTTCATAACCAACCAGACCATCTTTTTAATGTTTTTAAAGAAAACTTCAATAATTTTCATGCTTAGAAAACATAAATCATGCATGGATTTCAGTTCTGTACAAAAAGCTCCCTTATATACGTGCTGAGAAATGCAATGAACTGGTTGAAGGTAAATGACACTACTGACAATTAATGTTAAGGAACAGTTAAAAATGATGCCCTGGATGGCACAACACAATTTTCTCCCAGGTTTTATATCCAAATTATGCTACTAAAACCAGTGTTGTTCCAGAGACACACATGGAGCAAGCCACACAGGTCAGAGCTTTGTTTTGGATTGACTACCACAGACCTCCAAGTACAGCTTTGATTGAGTAAATGTCAGAGTGTGTCTTAAATAGCCAAGTAACTGTAAATTATAATGATTTCAAATCTAAAATTCCCTTGAGATGAACATAAGATATGCAGAGTCATCAGCTGAATTTAAAAAAATTAAGATTCTAAAATTTTTAAATGAGCACAACTGTTACCAGGAAAAATAATGGAGACACCATGGCAATAGAGTATTGGAAGTCATTTCCTACTCATACATGGGCTAATTAAAAGCACCTAATTCTGAATTTGGTATCTAAAACTTTATTAACAGCACAGGACACAGATTTGCATCTTGCTAAAAGAGGGATTATCTGAGCACAGTGGCTTTGGAGATCACACTTGTTCAGCTAATTGGGCTTATTTGATACCTCTTCCACTTAATAAAAACCTGTGCCCTCTGGAAATGCCCAACCTTTCTGAATATGAATTCCCCAAAGAATCAAAAGTCAACTTGGTGTAATAAATACCCCACAAAATGAACTGTGGAGCAATTAACCTGAAATTAAACAAACCTTACATACACATTTACAAACAGCCAAAGCAGCATCACTCTGTGCTTGTGCTCAGAGTGAAAACCACCAATAAGGCACATTTTCCTGGAAACCCCTTACCTGTGCTCTGGAAAAAGAACCTGAGAGCTGCCCACAGAGTCACCTGTTTTGGGGCAGGTGGAGGTCAAGACTGCACAGACAGGAATTCCCTGGGATCAGCAGAGCTGTGGTGCAGACTGAAGTCACTACAGCTCTCCCTGGGGCTGCTCCCTCTTCTTTGGCCAGGAATGCTGGCAAATCAGCACGGAAGAAAGGTGTACTGAGCCAGCACAAGGTGCAGAGGTTTTTACCTCGTGCCTTCTTCTCTAGGATTCATTCAGGCCTCTGGAAGCTTGCTTTGGTTGTATTTTTCCCAAATAAAAATCCCAGTCAAAATGAGCAGTAGTGTCCTACTCCCTTTCTTGATGGGTCTTCAGCCAATCCTCAGAAAAGGCAGGAGCAGAAGGAAAGAGAGGAGCTTTTCCAGATCCAGGCAGCAGCAGGTCTTACCATGCCATTCACTCCCACAGTACTTTTTACAGACCATAACCAAAATATTTTTCTTGCCTTCTTACCTTTCCGCTGCCTCCAAACACCACTGTTAATCTGCTTTAAGAACCTGCACTTTGCAGACAGCTCATTTAAATATATCATTATTACAGCACTGTGGGTTAAGGGAAGAATAGTCAGAAGCCCTGGAGACTCAGTGTTTGTACGTATGAGAATGATGCAATTTCTGGATCTAAGAAGCAACTCAACAAGGAATTACAGGACTCAAACAAAAGTTTACATATTAAGAGATCAGGTACAATCATGATGACTAAAGGGAGACTCTTATTGATATCAAAATCTCTGGAAGTAGTAAAAAGCTGACAGAGAAGTTGACACATTCTATTTTTTGCATGGAAATTAAATTGGTAGGAAGGAAGTGGGAACATTTGCATAAATTATCTTTTAGAAGTTCAGTGCCTCCTGCTGTTTAGCACAGAAATTTTTATTTGTGACACCCCATTTCACTGCTGAAGAGATGACCATCAGTTTAGAAAGGCTAGAAAGGATCCTAACATTGGGTTTAAGCTCTGTTTCAATGTGATACACAGAATGAAGCCCTGCTACAGAATTATATGCAGGTTAAACCACATATAAGCTGATTTCAGTGTATTTGAGTTGTCACCTACGGAGGAATCTCTGGAGATCAGGTTGTCTTGAACAGACTCCCAACAAAGAGTCACCATGTGAGGGGTGTGGAAGAACAGTCCTGCACTCTAAATCCTTCCAGGGCCCCACTGCTCCTTTCACCCACATCCCCTTGTGCATCTGAACATCACCACAAAAGGCACCAACCCTGGAAATCTGCCATGTGTGTAACTCTGAGTGTGGCTGTGTTTATGTACAGGCACCTCTGAGCCCTGAAAGGCTTCAGCAGCAGATGTTTACTTGGCTGGATTTGTTTCCAGCCTTTATTCAGCAGCCACTACGTTTTAGTTCCATTCTCACATCCTCACCAGCAAAGTAACTCAACAGAGGGTTGGGGGGGAAAAATGGAATTTCCAAGGCAGTGCATCCATTAGTCAGACACAAATGCCCAGTCTGGACACTCCAACTCCACACCTGGGATGTCCAAAATCAGCTGTCAGGAAAACCAGGTTCTGCCTTACCCTTATCCCAGCTCCCCTCAAGATGGATCTCTCACATCCCACAGCACTTTTTCTGCTAATGGAAGCTGCCACACTGATTTGGACCCAGCAAAAACAATCCTTTGCAAAAGTACAAATAAAGAAAGAACTGGGATTTTTGAGTGCTTTCTAGGTTTTTATTTTTTACTCCACCTATACTGCAGCAATCGAATTTCCAAGCAACTGAGCTCTGGATCATTGAGAGAAATAATCTCTGAAATGTCAACCACCCGAAAAGCCACAGCCCACAGTTTTGTTTCAAGGTCTTCCAGTCTGATCAGGGTTAAATAGAAGGAACCCTCAAGCTGGCTGCCTCAGAAATAAATCAATGCAGATAATTGACTTATTATTATCATGAGAATCGATTAGCATAAAGAAACAAACAGTGGAGCTACCACACACACCACATTTGTACTTGTTGTCCACATATTGCACCTATTCCTCTGCTCTTTTTTCCTCCAACAACCACCAGAATAATTATTCTCAGAGAGCAGTAACTACAGCTCTAGCTGCAGGCATAATTTACACTTCCTTGGAGACCCAATTATAGGTTATAGGAAACAGTTCTGAAGACAACCTCCCACTCTACAGTTTCATATTTATATAACTAAACCTCTCATTGTTTCACTTGCCTTTTGGATCTGGCAGCCAAACAACACAGAGCAAAGGGCTGACTAACTTTAAACCCATTTCAAGTTGACTAAATATACACATTATGAAGAGTTTCTCTCTTTAGAATAACCTTTCTAATTCCCTTTTTAGAGGTAAAACAAGCACTTGGTGCTAAGTGGCTCTAATTAAAGCAAAAGGGTGTTCTCCAGAATTAATAGATCATTGCATTACATTACTTGCCTCAAATGAGAGCATCAAAACAAGGTTATTGGGTATCCTGGAGATACCACAGCTGTACCAAGGCAGCTAAACCGCCTCACTGTAAACTAAATTGTGGTTTAAAGAAGCCTGTAATGGGTTTTTTTTGCCTGTGTGTTTTTTATTATTTAAATACAGGCTGAATACAAGCTAAGGCACTGTGTGCTGACACCTGGAGTCTCTTGAAGCCAGTGCTCCACTCTTCCAGTGTCACAACTTTATACTGAAAATGAGCCCAGAGCCAAAGCAGTCCTAGAACTCAATTCTTTCCCTGAAATAAAACCCCCTGAGGATCTCTCTGACCAACACGTTGCTGACTTTTGGATGTACCTCACTAACAAGTGCTCACAATTACAGAGTTAAATATATATATATAGCAGCAACCATACAAGCTGAAGAAAACTGTTTAATTTCAGTGGGAAATAATAAAATGCAGGAAGTTGGACATTGTCAATAGTTGATGGCACATTTGATCTCTTTAAAACTCTGGTTTTCTCTAGGTTTTACTCAACCAGTTTGCATTTTTCTAATACATATCCTTATTATATTTCTTGGTATTAAGTTAACACAACACAAGCATGGACAGCTTTTGACTCTTGCAGAGAATATGAGTAGAAATTATCCTGCCATTTTCCAGGATTTTTGTTATCCAACCCAGAGAAACAGAAAAGGGCAAAAAAGCTTTTACCATGAAATTGCAGAAAGTGATAGCTCAACACACAAGTTCAGTACAAAACCATAATACAGTTAAATCCACCACTTCATAAAGCAATTTACAAGGCTGAGCAACTTCTAACATTCTACTTTACAGGTTAGGCTAATTACCCAATTTAGTCACAAAATGTAAAGAAAACCAGGGCTTATAGGAGTTAGCAGAAATCTGCAAGGTGTTTCTGTACATCCTTTATGATCTGCCTCGGGGTCTAAACTGTGATTGAGCAGCAATTACCTGTGATTTTTCTTTTCTTTAAAAAAATAAATAAATAAATTTTAAAAAAGAGAGAGAAAGGAAAGACTTAGAATCTTAAAGTTCCCATCATAGAAAATCATATTTAGGAGCCAAACTCACAAAGATAACTTTCTTTTTCCACTCAAATTACTCCCAAGCTCTCAGTTCTCACAGCTATGGATAAATCCTCATGTCTGGGCAGCTTTTCCATAGGAGCCCTGGCTGCTGTCTCAGGGCTTTCATTCATGAGTAACCTCAAACACACACAGGAATAAAAATCACAACACAAACCCCCAGCAAAAGTCAGGAACCCCAACCTTCAACTTCTCAGTAACTTCAATACAAAACAATAAACTAGAAAAGAGCCTTATGTTAGCAGAGAACTACTTGCAGTAAAGCATACAGAAACCTGCACATTCAAATATTCTTTTTGTGACACACAACAGAACTACTTCACTTGCAAATACATTCATTTTTTTCCATCCTTACATTTTGCTTTAGGAATTCATAGTGAATAAGGAACACATTTTTCTTACAGGCAATATTTTATATTTGCTCAGCCAAAATGGTTTAGCACTTGCACTTACAGTTCATCACTGGCACCTGCACATGATCAAACTTGACACTGAAAACTGGACTTGAACTGCCCATAACTCAGCAATCAGGTAAGGCAAGCAACACTCAACATTATGCCATCAGCAGAGTTCACAAATTTATCCTGCCTGACCTATGGTGGCTGCAGTTTCAGTCATTGCCTTAATTAAGAGACACAGATGTTTTGGTTTTGCTGCTTTCCTTGCTCATAGATTAACTGGGTCTCTGCACCTGGTGTCTCACTTCATTTACTGGGTCATCACTGTTCATTATTTCTTTTCTCTAGTCTTGCTCTTTCCCACAGAAGCTCCCTATCTATGCAAGAATGAAGAAGTAAATATAGAACTTCAGGAATACAAAAATAAACTAATATTTATTCCATTTTGCTACAGACAAGCAATTCCTGGTCCATTTGAATTCCTGATTCCACTTTAAAAATATCCAGTACTTTAACAACTCATGAGAACCTGTAGCTGCACTTCATCCAAGATCAGCAAGTGGTAGAAATTCACTTTTCCACCTGGGAAACAGAAAAAAGGAGGAGAGGAATGGCTGAGTTGTCAAATGAGGATACATAAAAAGTTATGGAGTGGTTTTTCAACTATATTTTATTACACAAAGGTACCTCAGACTTTGGGCCTACTATGACTGAGCATTAAAATTAAGGAAATATTACTGGCAATGACTGCCCTGTTCTCTTTCTCTCCTTTTCTTCCCTTCATAACTTTTTTCTGTCTGTACCCTACACATGAACAGCCTTTTTCCTTTGCCTTTTCCTTTAGTTTTGTGTTCTGTAGCCTTCCAACAGTGACCTCTTTAATACTGATTCCATTTATTCTCAAGCCTGAAGAACTCTAATTTATGTCATCTCGTCCATTCTGATCACCCTCACCTCAGGGAAGGTATCTTCTCTTCCTACATGTTTCTAAAATCTCCTACAGAGGAGATAATAAATGATGCCTCCAACTCAACTGAAGTTCCAAGGCTGTGAAAATACAAATTATCTGCCTTTGGTCTTCTTATAAATTAGCAATTATTCTGGAATGCTTCCCTACAGCAATTATGATTCATTCAGTTAAGATTACTATATTTTGTCCCTAGGTTTAATTCCAAAATAAAGTTACACATTTTCTATTAACATCATGACCAAAAACTGTACAAATAATTTCAAGATTTCAAAAGGCACAGCCAAAAAATGCTTCTCGTTCTCACCAGTTTACTCAGCTTGTTAGAGTGAGTTACAGCCACAAGGGTTCAGGTGGAGAGAAACAAAATTCACAACGAGATAAAAGGAAGAGTTTCTATTATTATAGTACATATATTCTAATAATTATTACCACCATTAGAAACAAAGAACTGGTTGTTTTTGTGTTGTTGTTGGGGAGGCACTGAAGGAGGGGGAGAAGGGAAAACAAAACTATCACCACAACCAGTACCATAGGAAAGGTCCAGCATGACAAAAAGATTGCAAAAAAGATTTGGTCTGGAAGCTATCCTGTAGCATTTATTCACTTGTTAAGCTAAGAAAACCAAATATTCATAATGCAACTTGATAACTGAAACATTCATTCCATTCTGAAAAAATGTTAAAATGTTGCCTGTGTAATTTCTCTTCAAAACACTGCTGTTGGATGAAAAGCATCACAAAGGTGGCTTCTTCCAAATCCACTCTCTGCTCATATGAATTCTGACTCTCCAATTTTATCTATTAAATGTAGTGCTGTAGAAGAATGAGCTTCAAAAAGTACTTCTCAGTCCATCTCTTTTTATATTTTTGTATTGCAAAGAGCACAATCCAGAGATTTTAAATATTACCTTCGTAGAGAACTTCATACTCAGTGGGAATGCAGCTGTATCCTTGGATCAAATCCGGGAGGCAGTCCTTGCAGAAGGAATGGAGGCAGGGCAGCATTCTGGGTTCCCTCCTCTGCAGCTCCCATTTGCACACCAAACAATTCCTCAGCACATCCAGGGTCTCCATTCCTGCTGGCTGAAGTCTGGCCCTGAGAGCCCAAAGAGTCCCAAAATGGCTCATGACAAGCCCTGCACTTCACAAAACTCGATCACCAGAGCCAGAGGGCAACACGGGATGCACGATCAGATAAACAACATTCACTTAGACCCTGTGAAAAAAAGAAGTTCCTTGCAGCTGAAAATCACATACCTGCTTTACAGAGGAGATATCTTTGCAGATTGTTGTGCAGGAAAGTGTGGTTTAAGGTCTACAAACCATGATCCCACTACCTCTCTAATGTTTGCAACTTCTGTAAAAACTGAACTAATCTGGTCTATTGATCTACTTACAAAGCTGAATTGTCACACGCTGTACATTTCCTGCTAGAAGCACTGAAACTGTGCAATTAAAATGATGAGATTCTCTGATTGCTTTTAAAATTTCGCTCAAATATTTTAGTTCTCAGGTAAAGAAAATAATACCCATATGTCCATTATTTCAGCAATGCATGTTAGAAAGCTGCCTTGAAAAATGTACAGCATCTGCTGATAATCTTTACAGAAAATGCACTTTGCAGTAATCAAGTTTTGACTATCAAGATGACCACAGATCAGACTATAGACCAAATCTGAGCTTCCCAGTGCTCCTCCCACCAGCCTAAGCTCCCCAAGGTCAACTGAGTTCTGCAGTTCATGTTTCATCCTGTTCTCAGGCTGTGGGAGATGCTGATCATATACAGACTGCAAAGGAGAACTCCTGCAAGTTGTATCAGAGGAGAAAAAGCAAATAAAGCCAAATTTCCTCTGGAGCCACTCCTCCAGCTGATCCAACCTCCTGGGAACAGTCCCATGTAGCTGCTGATTGCCCTGGCATGGTGGCCCTGCTACCAGCAGGATGTAATTGAAGCTGCAATCTCCCGATTTCCCCAGCACAGAGGAGCAGCAGCTGCAATCTTAGGGCTCTCTGTTCTCCTGAGGGATTTTGTCTTCTGGTAGATCCAGTGGAAATGGTTAATAAGCAGGTCTGGGTTTGGAAAAAAAAATTAATGTCTCTGAAATAAACAACCAGCGGTTTTTTCAAGTGTTGTATCCTGAAATCAATGGTATTTAAAATATTTTAGAAGGAAAAATGGATCCTATGTAAGTCTGCATCCTATTTCATACCCAAGACCCATTCAAGTAGGCATTCACCAGCTTGACTGAGAAATTACTTAGATAAATTCAAACCTACCACTAAACTTCAGATTCCAATCCCAAAACCAGAGGTCCCTTTGGAAATGAGCTGTACAAGTTGCACCTGTGGTTTAACTAACATTTTATCAGTGCCTGTGGCACAAACTCACTTTTCACAGTGCATCTCCCTCAGCCATCTATCAGAGGCAAATGCCACTAGAGCAGCACAGCTCTCAGCTCACTCCACCTGACACTTCTTGCAGCTCCTGTTGCTAAGAAGGCAAAGCAGCACCTACAAAAACATGTCATGTCTGCAGTAGGAAGTTGAGGTCTGAAACAACCACACTGTTGACACAGAGAAACCACAGCCCAAGGCATCCATGCAAGAGAATCAGTGCAAACAAAGCCTGATGCTGGGAAATGCTCTGTCACCTTAAAAGCCAAATCTGGGGCTGGAGGAGCAAAGCAGGTTACCATAAATTTCAATTTATGCCTTTTGAACATGCAAAACTGTGTACAAATTTTTTGGTAGGAAGGGGAAGAGTGAAAAAATGTGGCTCTGTCTGCCTGGACTGCAGTAAAGCCTCGGACACCACATCCCACACATTCTCCTGGAGAAACTGGCTGCTCCTGGTGGTGGTGGATGGAGCTACCACGTCTTAAAAAACAGCCATCCCAATAACCAGTGAGAGGCAGCTCCCAAATTCCTCTGTATTTTGGAACCAACTATTCATTCATGCCATAGCTGTTCACAAGGAACAGCACCACTGGCTAAGATGAACTATTCCCTAAATGGACTGCACATCAAACTCACCCTAAAAACCCTCTAAATTTATTTATTGCCGAACACTAGGCTAGAAGTTGATTAACTAGGGTTCTATCACACATACTAGAAGGTAATTTGCAACTATTAACAATAATTCAAGACTTCAGCAGTGAGTATAAATTGAGTGTTTACAGGTTTTTGGTCTGACTCTTTAAGAACCAGCTCACTGGCATTAGTTATTTGATTTTTTACCATTAAATCCTGCTTTTGCACAAGGGTCAAGCCTTGCAGATACCAGAAGTCCTAATTTGGTGTTACAACCAAGCAAGGATCATTGGAGACAGTCATTTCAAACCAAATACATCAGAACTTCACACACAGCACTCACTGCTCTGCCAGCTGTAAGGAATGTTAAGGAGAGCTGGCACCATCTCTGTCCCACAGGTGGGAACTGCAGGAATTGTGTACCCAGCCTGGGGAGAGATTGCAAATGTTAACAGTGATGGCACACTACTGTCACTCTGCATTTCTTTGTCCACACTCCATTCCCACAGGCCAAGGCACCATCCCCACAGATTTTCCCTGGATGTCATTTTAGGGTACAAGAATCCCCACCAAGTCTCCTTTTTGCCGACGGCTGTAGAGGATCACCAACAACAGAGCAGCACAAATACAGAACTCAGTTTTACAACCCAGTAAAGACAGACCAATGAGGTACCCGCACATGGAAGTACTGAACACTGCAGTCAGGCAAGTTCAAAATGGAGCCACTGATCAAAAACTGCCAGAAACAATGAAGGAGATAAAATTCAAGTGTGAACAAGCGTGGATAAGTCAGGAAAGAAGAATCAGAATAATCCAAACTTCTGTAAATGAGCTCATTTTATGCATTGTGTTTATTCAAAAAATTTGAATAAAACAAAAACTTTTATGCCACAAGCACACAGGCACCACCAACTTCTTTGATCTTCTCCTCTGCTCTTCTGCTGAAGAACTTTGCTTTCACAATGACAGGCTGCTTGGGCAGCTTCCCCTTGCCCAGCACTTTGTAGTAGCCCTAGAGAGATTTTAAAAAAGAAGTTCAGTGATTGTATCAGCTTGTTGGTTCCTACATTCAGGCCAGCTAGCACACACCAATTAAAAACATAACCACGATCTTACACAGTCAGTTCATTACATAAAAGGACAATGATGACATGAAGACAATTAAAACAACCAATGCAAGTTACTGGTGCTGAGAAGTGGAGTCTAAGTGGTCAACAGAGGTGTTTGCTTTGGGAGGCAGAGCACGAGCACCTGGCAGAGGAGTGTCCCTGATTCGGTGGCTGGCTGAGACACAGCACATCCCAGCCAGTGAATATGGATCAGATGTTTCTGTCCGAGAACTATAGCACACCAAGACAATAAACATGTGGAGATGTGACTCTAGTCTCGAGGGTGGAGTGGTGACACAGTGTCAGACAGGTTCCACCATGGTTTCAGAACGTTTCCAACAAGCCATCTTTCACCACCTACCCAAAGGAGGCAGTGCCTGTCCACAAACACACACCACTATGGAAAAATGTAACAGCCTAAGTGCCTCTGTAACTACTCACAGCCCAGGAGATCTGTCTGTGAGCCCCTGAACACTGAAGCACTGGATCTGATCTGCCTTCAGTGTTTCCCCAGAGGGACATGCAAAGCTCAGTCACAGGTGGGACAGCAGGAACACAGGGCTGAGCCCAGCAGGAACTCACCGAGCGCACGACATCGATGACGGGGGCCAGGCCGGCCTCGTTCTTGGCGTAGTTGAGCCTCGTCTGCTCGCTGACCAGAGTCCACAGCTTGTCCAGGTTGACAGTGGGACAGAACTTCTGGTTCCTCTTCAAGTGATAGTGCCTCATGCCTACTTTCCCAAAGTAACCAGGGTGACTGTGGAAGGAAACACATTCAGAATTAGGTCACATTTTTAATTCATCCTGAACAAGCAGAACTATAAACGAACACTGGAACAAGCATCTTACATGATCAAAGTCATCAAAATGTCATATTACACCCTTTTTCATATCAGTAAGTGTAGAATTTAGCTGTAATAATGATTAGTATCCAAACCAAGAGAAAACCACTTTCTCTGTAAGTGTTTCTTCTCTTTAAACTCACAGCTCAGTCCCCCTCACTGCCGAGTCTGTATTTCCAGGGAAATGCCACCGTTAAGGACTCGGGGAGTTTTGGCACTGCTGTCACTAACCCGGTGACTGACTGAGCCAGGAGTGGCACAGCCAGTGAATAGAGATCAGTGCTTGCTGTCCGAGCACTCCAGCACACCAGGACCACAGGCAGGGCCCAGATGTGACTCTATAGTCTCGGGAATAACACAACATCCCTCACAGGATGCAGCCAACAGGATGCAGTTTGGATTTAGCAGCACATTCTGAATTTGCTTGTGCGCTGTCAGGCAGGGACCACATCCTAACAGGCAAATTTACCCAATGCTGCACTGAACTCCAAGAGGCCAAGCGAAAAAGCCTTTGATTTCAGGGTGAGTAGCTAAAGTGCCACACTTCCCATTAAAGGACAAAGCATGTAGAAAGCATGCAGGAAACTTTATTTATTCCCTTAAATAAGTTAGTTATTTCTACTTCAGGAGCATGCACGTTGCTAGTAGGTACTTAACACATTAACTTACTATTTATCAAAGTTAATCCTGTGATGGTGCAAACCACCGGCATTACCACGTCCTCCAGGATGCTTCCTGTGTTTCCCTGAGAAGAAAAATTTTAAGGTTGTTACATTAATATTACACATGATACTGAAGACATACTTTCAAGGCCAACTTAAACTAATTATTCTATCTTGTGATGTTGACGCCAGAATGATTTTTGTCTTTTCTTTTATATCCCTTTTACACAGTTCTCTGTATCCACAAGTAGCAGCATGCACACTTGCAACCTTTTACTTAGTTTAGTGCTTAGTGTTTTGGAAGTG
>JAHLSL010000073.1:5717718-5763088 GCA_025920805.1 Petroica traversi
GGGCAGAGCGCTGAGGGGCCGCAGGCGGGCACAGCTCCCGGTCGCTCTCGCCGCGGAAAAGCAGCGCTTTGAACAGAATTTAGGAAAATTTGCAAGTTTGGTCACTTTATTAAACACCCATAACCATGGGAAAATGAATGCTACGTCCTAAAACACAATTATATGCCACACTGTAGTGTGGATTCCTGGAGTGTTATCGTTTCTAAAGCTTGGTTTCTAGGCGGTTTTTAAGTGGATTTTATACTG
This sequence comes from Petroica traversi, assembly GCA_025920805.1. Lineage (NCBI taxonomy): Eukaryota > Metazoa > Chordata > Aves > Passeriformes > Petroicidae > Petroica > Petroica traversi. The sequence goes on from JAHLSL010000073.1 coordinate 5,717,965, forward strand.
TTAAGATTATAAACGAAACTTCAGCAATTTTAAGCAGAGGCCTCAGTACTGATTTATTTTTCTCTAGAATTCCCCTGGTGTGCGTATAATATTACATGCTCAGGAACAGCATTTGTTTTAACAACTAATTTAGTGTAGAAACTAATGCAGTCTTTGGTTTTTGTTCATCTGATCCTTTGAAACACAGACCTCAGGGAAACACAAGTGTTGTTTTATACAGTTCAGTCTGAGGATCAAAAAGGCACCTACAGATTTTCTGGGATATGATCTCACCTTGTCCAGTGCTCTGATCCACATTACAAAAGCAGGAACATGTTGATGGATAATACAATGTTTAAAAGCTTTCTCCTTTAATTTTTTCAAGTGCAGAGGAGAACCACTTTGGCACAGATGGGTTTTACAGCACCACATTCTCCTCCATCAGCATTTTGTGGCTTTGTCTTGCCTCTGCAGTAACTCCACAACACGTCCTGATAAGGTTTTATCCATCATTTTCTTAAGAGGAATATGTATTTTCCCCTACATTCACTAGCAGCTGTTGTTTATAAAAATGCCAGAAGCCACCTGTACAAGTGACATAATTCCTTCCATGCTGAAGAGTTACATCTAGGAGTCATTCTGGAACTTGGGGCATAGTACAGAGTAAAACTAATGCAAGTTATCAGTTGTGGTGTGACGTTTCCCCTGCCTCAAAAGCATCTGGTATTTTACAGACACTTCATGGACACTTAAGGAGCTTCTGTGTGTTCTGGAGTGTGAGGGACGCGACTGAAAAAGGAAACGGCTTCACCTTTTTAGTGAACAACCCCTCGAATTTGCTGTATGAGGCTGATAGCAAACCAGAACCACTGTCAGGTTAGGAACTGCGCAAGCCTCAAAGCCGATCTAAGGACAGCAATCATGCTGCAAATTACAAACACCAGAGCAAAATGGGTTTCCTTGCAACACATTAAAGCATTTTATGTTTTCTTCTTCAGACTGTGGGAAATGAACCTCAACAAGAGTTCTGTTTCCAGATCAAGGATGAATGTGACACTTGAGTACCACGCACAGCACAAAACCACCTGAAAATACCATCATTCTGGAGCAGTGTCTGTGAAACAACGATAAAATAATTTGCTGCTAACCCACGAAAAAAATATTTTAATAGATGCTTCTGTTAGGATAAATTTTTTAAAGGGATATAAAATGCCTCAGCCCCAGTGAAAAGCATCGAAGAAATCCAAACTACATGCCATGAAACAGCAAACCTACCAAAAGACTGGTTTGTAATAACCACTTTACATTTTAATTACAAATTCATTTAAAAATCACAGGCAAGTTGCTGGGTTTGTACCTGCTCCACACGAGGAACTGCAGAGGTTTGCAAAGAATATAAACAAACAGGTCTATTTACAGAGTTTATTAGGATCCATACATACATACATTAGGAAAGGCTGTACTGTACCTACTCGCTGCAGCTTGCATGTCAGAGAGCTGAGATCTCCCCAGGCTTAGCAGTCTTAGTGCAGAATGGGTTACAAGGAGTTTACTGACCAGAGTTCAAACCGAGTGGAGGTTTTGGAAGGTGAACCAAGTACCTTATTATTACTTTGTTATTTCTCCTTTAGAATTTAATTAGAAGGAAACAAACAGACAACCTCTCCCACGTACCCTAGCTCATTCACCCCGCAGTGTTCAGGCATCCAGCATCCCTGCAAGTCAGTGGTTCTGCCGAGACAGTCAGCTGCACATAACCAGCTACTCATTTTTGCACCAAGCATGAACTCAACTCATACTAAAGGAAGAAACAAGCACCTGTTATTCTCAGGAATATACAAATATTTACCACAGTTTTCTCGCTCATTACAAAACCAGTTACAAAAGCTTACAGCACATTATGTACAAACACGGAGGAGCCATCACTGGCACTGTGTGGCAGCACAGGCGTGGCCGGGCGCTGCCTCAGCTCACTCCGGAACGCCGCAGGTCTCTGTGCAGAGCCATGGACAGGCCTGGCGTCGGTGTTTCAGCAGGAAGGAGGAGCTAGTTCTTCTTGTGGAGGAACTTCATTTTGTTACCTACAGGAAGCACACCGTCAGTCTCCAGCAGACACCAAAACTCGAAGTGACAGCAAACGGGTCTAACTTGTAACTCATGTGGGTAACTCTTCTACTCAGCACCAGCAGGGAGAGCTGAGTTACACAACTCCGACTGCTTAGACAACGTCCTGTTCCACTCCTCGATTATGGTCTGCTTCCCTCATCCCCACGTGAAAGTAAGTCTTAACAAGGATGGCAATTAAATCTCGTTTTAGCACCTTTAACTATGTGTTCATTTTTTTCCTTTTTGTAATTCCTATCACGCTGAAACCGCTTGACTACCTGATTTCACCTGGGGGACGGCTTTTTAAAATTTAAAACAAACAAGCAAACACACACACTAACTAACTAACTAACCCCACGACCACCGCGAAAACTCATTTCAGAACTACTTCTGAAGATGTTCCTCACCGAGGCCTCGCAGGAACTTGTTTACTCCGCTTTGTTCCGTGTCCGGCAGCTCTTCCAAATACTGCTCCACCCTCTGCTCGAAGAGCCCTGCGGCAGAGGGACACCGGGGCTGGTGTGAGCCGTGTCCGGCTGACCCCGGATCCCGCATCCCTTGCCCGGCCCCGCTCCCGCCCCGGCAGCTCGCAGCCTTTCCGGTGCAGCGGGCAGGATTTCAGGGATGCGGTTCCGCTTTCCCGGCGAGCGCAGGGGGATGGGCATGGCAGCGAAACCCGCACCGCCGGGGAAACCCCCGCCCTTTACCTTTTGCCCTGCATTTCCTCAGCTCTCTGTCCTGGATGAAGCCAGCGAACATTTGGGATTCCATGAAAACTTCCAAGAAGCGGCGGATACTCTTGGAGGCCACAGATTTACGGAAAGCCTCCCTTTGGAAGGCACGCTCTCCTTTTTCATTCTGGGTTAGGAACAGGGAATAATGGCCAACTGTCTCCACAAAGAATCGGATAAAAACCTCAGACACTAATCCATTCAGGGTGTTACATTCTGCAAAATAAGGCGGCAATAAGACACCAAAATGAGCTGCTACCAGAGCTGTCAGCATTATCCCCACAGGGCCAGGTCGAGCATCTCCCGGTTCCCTGATGCCGTGCTAACAACTGGCAGGAGGCGCAGCGGCTCCCTGCACACCTGGATGCACATGGAGAGGGTGACAGTGCCACGACCACGGGTGCCAGTGTGCAGAATTGGTGTTCCGTGACCAAGAGTCAGCGAGAATTACAAATCCTCACGAAACAGCTCAGAAAATGAAACATTTGATGGGTGTTTCATCAAAATTAGACCTATTTTCACTCGAGTGAGTTCTCTTCAGTAAATTCTGGATGATTATTCATTAAAATATTTCTCCCTGAGGATAATAAGCCTGTACTAAAAACTGATCAAAAAGGGTCTGTTGTAGAAATTGGGGTTTCATCATTTCTGAGATGTTAAAACAGTTTTTTATATGTAATATATATGACTAGAAATAAATTTCAAACTGAAAAGGGGCCGGTTTCATACCTTTAACCACAGGCATCTCAATTTACCCTGGGCTATTTTTATCACTTCTGAAGAGAAATATGAACCTTCAGAGGAGACCCAACCCATCTTGCACTAAAATTCTTTTCTGTGGTACCTGCTTCTCTCCCCTGAAAATACCGAGTGCCAAGAGCAACTCTGAACTCAGACACACCCCTAAGGCTGGAGAATTATCTGGATTGAGTTAGGGCCAAGTTAACTGCAAACCTGTGTTTGAGCAAAGGTTCAGAGGGACACACAGGAGTCCTTGTCATTTACAAAGAAATTAAAATAAATCACAGGTGAGGTATTTCTGTGGGTTGATGCCGTCAGTCTCATTCCCCATGTGCTCAGAGACAACCTTTGATGCCACCAAAGATATTTGGTGACAAGTCCCATCTTTGTTTCTCCTGCATGGAAAGTCACAATTCTACCTACGTTTGTTTACACAGGTTCCTGTTTCCAAATGCACTTACCATCATCTGAGTCACTATCTGAATCCTGATTTATCAATTCATTCTTTCTCTCTAGAGCCTGCTCCAGAGCAGCTTGCAATTTTCTAGGTAATAGTGTGTCTTCATCATCCATCTGATAGAGGAAAAAAGAAAATCTTTAAACCACAATAATCTATGCAGAAGCTACAGCAAACAGGTTTAGAAGGTTTAAAATTCAGATGAAAAATATTTGTATCTGCTATTGTCACGGCTACATAAATAAAATAATGAGAATCTATGTGCAACTAACAAATACTCCTAAATAAAACTTCTTGTCACTCTTAATAAGATTAAAGTCAGGAATGATAATCCAAAGAGCAGGTAAACACAGAAAAGTGGAATCAGCTCTTTACATGACAAAGCGTCCAAATAGATGTGTTTAACCAAATACACATCATGTGAAGCCTTGCTGGGTGTACACACAGCTGCTGTAGTTGGTTTTAGGCAGCTGCTTTGGTCCTTGACAGTTGTTTTTACTGGTTGTGTGCATCTTGTTTTCTGGCTCCTGCCCCTGTTGTTCTCTTCATCTTACTTAATGCTTGTTCAGCAGAATCCAGGTAGACACAGGAGCCTTAGCTCTGCAGCCACTGTTCCCCAGCCATATTATCCAGGGAATGATACACAAAAATTTCTTCATCCAAGCTGAAGATCATTGCTTGAAATTATTTACTGCTACGTGACTGTCAGGAGATGGTGATCCCTCATCTCCCTGTTTACAAGGCTCCTGGTTTTCCTATCACATTAAACTATTCTCCACCTTTGTGCTCTCACTCAGGAATTTGCTTTGCAATTTTTGTCCTTTTCACCTCCAACAGTGTGACTTTTCTTGCTAAGGGGATGTTATTATCTTTGGATGTTTTCTTTCCACTGTGAACACACTTCTTGATTCCTTCTGACAGTCACAGCCTAAATCCCTTGTGCATACCTGAGAAGTTCTTATTTTGCAGGTGGAACAGAAAATGAGAACTTTTTTTTTTTCCCTAATTGCTTTCCCTTTGCACACACAATTCCTGCCAAATCCCTCTGATCAAAGAAACCCAGTCACACCATAGGAGTAAACAGCTTGCCAGACTGCATGGCAGCATTCTGAGCTGTACTTTACCTGTCTGATGAATCGATCAGATCCCAGGTTAACCATCAAAGCCTAAGGAAAAGAAAACACTGATGTGAAATATATCTGAAGATACAGAAAACATTCATTTGTTCATTGCTTTTTAATAGCAAAAGATCATCTGCTGAACAAGCCTCAACACGAATCAAATTCCTACTCTGGAACAAAAGGTTGTGAGCTTTATGAAACAACACAAAGGTTTTCTTTAGAGCTACAAGTCTAATTTAACAGAGATACAACAGGTCTCATACTAGAATAATTTATAAAAAAAGCTAAAAGGGATTTTTTCTTAAATCTACACAAGTTATTGGTAATACTTTTTGTTAACATGCAGTTGAAAAGTGTTTCAGAGTGGTTTAAAGAAAACATTATTGAGGCAGAGGGGATTCCAAAGGGCAAGAGTGTGAAATATTCATGATAGCAAAGCAGCAAAGCTGAGACATGGAGCTGGGAAGATGTGGAAGAGCAATGTCAGGAAAGTGGAAGGAAAACAGAGCAGAGATTTACATGAGCCAGAGGCACACAGGGTCTTGGAAGCGAGCACAAGAAAATTCCTTAGAAAAATTACAGGAAACTAATAGGAGCAAGAGAGAAGAGTGAGCCCTTGAGTATTTTTGTGGTATTTTACTGGAAGAGCTGATGAAGTGCAACTCTCATTTGATTTCCAATATAATATCAACAAAGTCTTGGAAGTTAAAATTGTTAAAGGTTGTGTTTCCTGTGTGGGCTACGGTGTGTGGTCAGATGGTTTATTTTCTTTAAGGTGTGTGAGGCACACAAAGTAAAGCAACAGAATAGTCAAAGTTAGATTTTCATGCACAGCTTCCATTAGGATTAAGATTTTCATGCACAGCTTCCATTAGGATTAAGAGGTGTCATAGCAGATGGCTTCTTCTTGTTCCAGAACAAATCAGCATATTTACACCCTACTTACTGGTGGCAGGTAAATATTCACCTGTCTCTGACAAGGTGCCAGGTATGGAAGAGGGGCAGAACAAAAGAGAGGAGTAAAGCTACTGCTGCAGTTTTGCCAAGAGGCACTTGTCCATGAGAACCAGGCAGAGGAGAAACAAAGAGGCAGATTAAAAATTAAACATGTGAGGACGCTTGTGCCAGTGGCCTCCTGGGAGAGGCCAGCTTTATTCCAGGCAAACAACTGTGGTGCCAGCTCCTACCTCCTCGACGGGCAGGTCCTTGAGTTTGGGCAGGGAGCTGGAGAGCAGTCCCACCAGAAAGGGCGTGGGGCAGCACACGATGTCAATCATGGATGAGGGAAGGACAGGGATGAAGGTGTGCTGCCAGGAGAAGGGATACAGCAGGGCCACTACGGCGTGGGAGCAGCTCGACAGGGTGCTGGGGAGAGAGGAACAACCCAGTTAGCAAAGGCTTTTCGTGGTTCACAGCACCTTCCACCTGCTGAGAAACTCAGCCTGTTGAAATACAAGTACTCAATGTGCTGCCTCTGGCATTTCTGACTTCACACAGCTTTGGTCCCCTTCCAGTCCCTGCCCTCTCAGTGTGGTAGTTCACTGCAGACTTCAAACTAAAGGTAAAAAACTAGAATCCATTTGCTTCACACCATTTGCTTCAGACTCCATTTGTTTCAATCTCGAATCTATCTGCTTCATTGCAGTCGGGAGATGGTTTGATCTCAAGATTCAACGTTCCCAAAAGCCCTCAAAAGCAGCCACTTTGAACAATACTTAAAATACAAAACAAGTTCAGATCTTGGCTGTTATGACCATGTCAGTAGTAAAAATGCATGACAGTAATGTTCTTAAATCAAGCATTAATGCAGGAAACAAAGGAAAATGAAAAGTGGGGTTTTTTTAAATCCTCAAGAAAAAACTCTACCAAATCACATATTAAAAGTCCTCAATAATCAATACTTATTCCAAAGGAGAGCTGGTAAAAACAACGTTTTTCAAGTTTGTGGGGTTTTTTTTGACAACAGCATATTTTTATTATAATACATTTTAAAGGGCTGATTAACCAACTTCAGTGATAAAGGTATTGATCCTTCCCAGCAGAGTACTCTAAAATACACGTTGATATCTCCTAAACTTTAAGGCTTGATATTATCATGGAAAATGTCATGCATATGTTGTCCTTCCATCTACTGAATTTGACTCCCTTTTGCAGTCAGTCACATGGTTTCCAAATGTTAAAAATTAAGGAACATCATTAACAAGCAATTTTTAGCATCAGGGAAATAAAGACAGGCTCTCCATATCACAGCTACAACGTCTGCCTCTCACAGGCTGAGCTGACAGGAATTTGGATCCAACATGACTGAACTAATTTTCTCACATTGCAGACTTCTGATGTGCTTAATGTAGCCACAAAGAACTATAAATAATAACTGCAGAGCTGTCACTGCTTTAAAATGCTGGGAGAGATGCTCATTTCTTCTACTGCAAGACTTGGTGGAGACTTTAGGTGGCATCAGACCTCCACCAGAATAACCTTCATGAGAATTTTTACTTCAGTTGTGGATTGTTCCAAGGCCAGAGGAAAGGTCTCACCTGTTTGTTCCTGTCAGTGATTAACCTTTGAAGCCTGCTGAATGGGAAAAGTGAGAATTAGAGGACAAAGAGAAAAAGTGTTGGGGAAGAGCAAATCCTTGTCTTTTAGTGCAGATAATTTGCTGGCTTGGTTTTAATTGACACTTCCTTTAAGATTTGACAATCCCAGCTTAGGTTTATAACATATGTTGCCTGACACAGGGTTCTTGTAAAATGATGCATTTCTCTAATTTATATTTTTGTATCTAAATTTTGGTCTCAACCATCTACCACAGCAAGCACAGTGGTGTATTTTGGAAGACCTGAGGAACATGGTACACTCTGCCAGCACTTTCTCAAGATCACTTCAATGACTCCCTGGCATTTTCATCTACTACAAATTCAGTCATCTTACATGAGCAACTAAAAACAGAGCCACATTAAGCTAAAAACAGGAAGACAAACATTCTTCTGCTCTTCAGCGAGTACTTTTCCCCTTTCTATAAAATGCCCTTTTGTAACATGTTGTTTTACACGCCGTGCTGTGACGTAAATCAGCCCCTGCATCCTCTTGTGCATGCTATTCCCACGCTGGGGCAGGCTCCAGGCTCCAGCCCAGGATGCTGGAATCTCCTCCTGAGCTTTGCCAGGAGCCAGCTGGGGCAGGGCAGGGCTGAGCACAGGGAGCAGCCGTGGTGGGGGTGCCCTGCCAGCACCCCAGACAGTCACACCTCTGCCCTGCCAGCACCTCAGCCTCTGCCCTGCAGGGCTCTGCACACAGCTTTGCAAATCCAGCCCCAGAAAATCTGACATCTCATCCCCATGGAACGTTCCCTCTGAGCTTTCAGCCCCCAGAACCTCCTGCTGCCATCCCTCCTGGACACCCCTCTGCAGGACTCCCACAGGTGTCACCAAACTCCTGCTGGCACAAAGTGCCCGTGTCTCTGCCCTACCAGGAGAGATTCATATTCAGAATGGATACACACCTTCCACTTCAGTGAAATTTCATACTTTCCAAGGTAAAATTCAGAGATGATGGGTGTAAGGGAACCCCCAGCCTAAATTTTTAAAATATGGTTCAGATCCTTTTAAAGGGATGTTATTGATGGGAAGCATGTTTAGCAAAGTAAAAAAAGAAAGGTCTACCCTGGGAAACCAAGTCTGCTCTAGTTTTTCCCTTCAAAATGTGCAACCCACACATTATCCAACTGTCCTTGTTTATGAGAATTAAGCAGTAAGGTCAGATGGTTTATTTTCTTTAAGGTGTGTGAGGCACACAAAGTAAAGCAACAGAATAGCCAAAGTTAGATTTTCAAAATATTTTCACTTTTAACACTCTAGGGCAGTTCCAGGGAGCTGGTTTGGAAAGTGGGCTTTTCCATTTGGTCTGTGCAGTTTTACAGGAAGGCTGCATGATGTTCTAGCTGTCATTCTACTGGAAAACACTTCTTTATTTCCATGGTTGTCATCTTATAAAAAAAATTATTTGGAATTTGCAAAGGTTTTGATTCTTTTTATGCCTTTTATTCACTAGATTTAAAAAAAACCTTCAGTATTTGATCTTCTCCCCGTGAAGGCAGAAATACAAGATTATACAAGTATATTGAGACATTTCTTAATGACAAATTTCTCTTGAAGAGATCCTTTATCATGTTACAGGCAAAATATGACATTACTTCTTTCCCACTCAAAATTGATTTATGTTCCTCTGGGCGATTTTGTTTCCCAAATCATTTTCTCATGATAGCACACAGTACCTTTTCCTTGTTGTGTTGTTGGCTGGGAGATGCAAGCTCAGACTAAGAGCTGAGGGACGGTAATTTCAGGCATAGCTGTGACTCAGCTGAATTTTGAAGACTGCTTATGAACATGGTTTAAGTCTACATCAAAAAGCAAATTACTGTGATTTAAGAAGAATCTTTTCTCTCCTTTGGATAAGGGAGGATGTCTGGCAGCAATTTCTGGTTTGGCTAACCAACAAATCCGTATCTTATCACAATTAGCACAGTCTGAGAAGGACAAGCTGGATGGACACTGGAAGGACAGGGGATGGACACTGCCCTGGCTGGGATGTTGGTGCTGGCTGTGTTTGTTTCAAGGACTGTGGCTTGTTGCACACTGAAAGTCACCAACTCTCTCAAACTGCTAAAATCATATTCAGTTACACCTTCTACTCACAATGGAAATATTCCACAAATACCCTTGATAATTCTGTTTTCTTTCTAACAACAGTCAACAGTCATATTCCTTCCCACTTCCCCCTCACCACCTAGAATTTCACACAGAGCCAACGGAGCCTCACATATGGAGCATCTCCCAAATCCAGGATTAAGCCTCTAGCACAGACAGCCACTTGCTGATTTGAGTCCCTGGTCCCACCTCACTATTCACATGCACTTCCACAGTCATTTTGGCATTTCCATTGAAGGAGAAGGCGAGAATATCCCTTCCTTTCCTCCACTTCTCCCAAGGGACAGCCAAAGCTTGCTCAGCCAGGAGAGGAGGGAGGCCACCCCTTACATCCAGGGCCAAGGCACACAGCAGCTCTGTCACCCGGGGCTGGTGCCAGCTCTGAGCTGTGCCAGTGCTCTGGACCATGCCCTGGACTGGGACCAACTCTCCAAATCCAGGCTCCCTGCTTCCTCACATAGCCAGAAATGTAAATTCACAAAAAAGTGTTTCCACTGTTTACTTTTCCACAACCTGTTTGTGTTCCTCATTTTTCCCTGCTGATTAAATGAAGTTGCTCTGTCCACATTTGCTGTTTCATCTGCCCTGCTGATGCATTCATGCTCCAGCCCACAAGCACCGTGAGACTGAGTTACCTCCCTGACACTCATCCCTTGTCTGCTCAGGAGAGCTTCCTCCCACTTGAGGTTGGAGTCTGGAGGCTCTGTCCTTCCCAGGTGTCATCCCTTGACTCACAGGGTATTACACACCCAGCTGTCTCCTCATCTTTTCTGGCCCTGCTTTTCTGGGACAGATCCTACCCTTGGGCCACTGATGAACTGCGTAGCAAAAACAGATCCCTGACACTTCCCTCCTACACCCTTCCATGCCTTTCCTGATCCTGGATTAACTCCAGTCTCTGACGAGACAGAGCTCTGTGACAGCTCTGCAAGATAAAATAATCTGAGAGGTTTGCAGAGGACTCTGGGGAAAGGCTACAGGCCAAGGACTCAGCCCATCTCCCCTCCAACACTCATAGACTGCAGAGGAGAAAAGGACAAAATAGAAAACTTGAAAAGCATCAAGTAAAGGCCAAGTGGAAGTGAAAACCATGGCAGACTGATGCACTTTAGGTGGAGATGAAGTGCAGTCAGCACTGCTGTTGCTGTGCTGGCAGTAATTTGGAGCAGAACTGTGCTGTGCCAGATACAGTGCCCTCTAAGGCTCTGAAAAAATAAAGGTTTCTCTGGGTACATAAGAATAAATAAGAACAGCATTATTAATCAGGTTGATAAGACTAAGTAATAACATCAGAGACAAGATATAAATGAAAACTTTGAAGTGTCAGAAGTGACAGTCTCCAAACCCTATATTTTTGTTAACCCAGATACCACCAACTACTCACCAAAAAGGGCAGAGAAGAATAAAATAAGAATCCAAGAGTTCATTTGCTAAAGTAGTGCAGGATGTCTCCGTTTTCCAGCCAGTATAAAACTATCAGACATGACAGTGTTTATTCCTATACAAAATTATAGCTGTTTCTCTTTTACCACTTCTAGGACATTAAAAAAAAAAAATCTTCAATTCCTGTCTTTCGGCTCAAATCAAAGAAATCCCATGTTTTTGCAGCTTTTTTGAACAAGAACTACCCCATAAGATCTGCAGTTCCTGATGGCTCTGGAATACCTCCCTATTGTAGGATTTGTAAGGCATTGCATTTGTTAGGCACTATTTTCACATGATATGGATGAAAAATTTGACTTGTTTTCACTGACATGTCTGCCTCTGGATAACCATTTTGTTTTCCAAGCTAAAGCAAAGTTATATAGAATCAAAGTAATTCAAGAAGAAAGAAAGCTCCGGAGATCAACTGATCCAGTTCTCTCTTGCTTGACATCAGATCAGTTTGTTTCCAAAACCAAATTAAATTATATGTAATTTTGTTCTATTAAACATTTTTTCTGCACTTTTTTTGTGACGGGGTGGCATCCTTTGGCAAGGACTTGAAGGTTGGCAGGAGGGAGTGTCCTGTGTGCCAAGGACTCCTACCAATGATGTCTAAACTCACTATGATGTTAGAAGCCATCTTAAATTTTTTAATTTTTGTGCATACTAAAAAAATACTTATTCAGCTGCTAATTTCTTCAGAATAAATTGTTAGCAATTAGCAGGACCTCCCTTTGTAGCCCTGGGCTACACTGAGAAATGAAGGCTCCTCTGGGATAAAGAAATTATTTTCTTCCTGCAGGAACCTGAGGGAAGAGAAGAGAAGAAAAGGAAAGGAAGGCAGGGAAAAGGCTGAATTAAATGCAAGGAGGTAAAATTAAGATTTGTGAGGCAGAACTAGGAGGGGAGGGAGACAAAATGAGCCTGAAGAGCAGGTGAAAAGGAAACTGAGGGTAAAGGGGCCAGGATGTAAAATTAAGGGACAAGACAGTGACTGGCTGGGCTGAACAATGCAAAGACCAGGGAAAATCATTTAATATGAAGATGGTTAAAGCTCTGTCATACATGTGCAGCCAAATCAGGTGAAACTTGTTGCTCTCTGTTGCTTCAGGCAGATGGAAGGACGTGAGTGTATCTGATGCAAATTGCCCCTCCTCTGTCAGTACCAGGGATGCTGAGAGGGGCTGCAGCTGCAGGAGGGGAGGTCACACACCAGCACAGCTGGAGGTGACAGAAGCTCAAAACCCACTGGTGGTACAGATGGAAATCAAATACAACCAATGCTCTACACTTCAGCCACTGCTGCTAAGCAGACAGACACAAACACACAGCTTTATCAGGAATAATTCTCAAACTGAAAAGTTTCCTCCACAACAAATACCTGTACCTGAGAGGAAAAAGATTGTGACCAAAACAAACACCAGAAGCTGGGCTTAACATATTGTTGTTTGACCCAAATTAATTATAATCCAGTAAATGATCTGGGCACAAATAAAATAATTATTTCCAATGATTAGAGAGCAGCAGGAGTTACAATCAGTTCATGCCTCACCTCACCAATTAAAGCATGAGGGGACAGGAAAATTACTGGTTTAGGCTTTGATTCAACACAGTATTTCAGCACAAGTTCCAGCCTTAATTTACTTTCTTTGTGCTGGAATAGTTTGCTGAAATGAAGCCTCAAAGACCTTTATTTTCCCACCTGTGTTTTAATCAGACCAGCCCTCAAGACACGATAGCACCTTCTGAACCACAAGTTCCCTGACTGCTGGGAGAGGCTGCTGCAAAGGCAGCTTCTCATCAGCAAGGCATGTTGAAGCTTTGGAAATTTGAATAATTTTTCACTTTTCTAGAAGCCCTTCAGGGGCTGGGCAAACTACAGAGATTCCTTCAAACCTTTCTAAGGTGGTTTGGAACCAGAGACTGTAATTTTTGAAGTTAATAAATATTGTAGTTTCATTTTAGTGTATTATTAATACTTTTTTTAATTTCAAGACTATAATTTATTTTAAAAGTCAAATAATTAGATTTTAACATCCACGATTGAGAATTCCCTGTGGCAGAATCCTTCTGTAAAGGGTCCAACTCTGTGCAGGGGTACACAGGGAGGAGGACTCCCCTGATGCTGCCAAGCACTTCTCCTCACCTGACCTTCAGGGCAATCTGTGAAAATCTGGATGGCTGCAGGAAGTTTAGGATGGAGTGGTTGCACATGTGACTTAAAAGAGAGTTCTGAAGTTGCCGGACTTCCTGTTAATAAATCTGATTTCTCTAGAATAATCAATGAGATGTTTAAAATCAAAATAGTGGGTTCATATTACATGGGAAATTGCATGAGTTTAGGCTGTAAAAGCCAGAGTAATAATTTTCACTGTGATTTATTTTATACAGCAAACACTTAATAAGAGGTGAACTAAGAATCACCACCTGAGGTCTTTGGTTGGCCTAAAGTATGCAGCTAATATTGTATCTCTGATCAGTACCTGATATCCTGCTTTTCAGGAAACACTGACAAGTCCGTATGTGAATATTTTAGGTTACTTTTTCTCTTGATGTCACAGAAGACCTGCCAATGGAAGGCTCTGCTCCTGGTGTTGGAATCAAATTAGGAATTCCCCAGTGTAAATGTGATGATGGATAGGAACAGGTACAATTCACCTGAGGATCACGGTGAGCCAGGTCCATTCAGCCCATCTCAAATTCAGCAGCCAATTCTGAATATTTCACAACTTAACCATCACACACACTGCAACAATTATTGCTACAATCAACCTCTGGCACTGGGTAAAGAGCTCCCTAAAGAACAAACAACAGATCTTCCCTGCCTGTTATGGGCTCTTACATCTATTGCCCAGACTATACATATTTTCATATATTACCAGCAGTGAGATTACTCAGTCCAGAAGCAGGTGAAAATCCCTCACTCTGCACAGGAAGAGTGAGCCCTTCCCAGGGTGGGTGATTGCTCTGCCAGCCTTGCAGCACTGCCAGGGCACCCTGTGCCCTCAGCCTCCAGGTCCTCCCAGCCTCTCCCCACCCTGACAGCAGCAGCTGATGCAGAAGTGAGAACCAAACTTGGCTTTTGCCAGGGGTGAGGGGCAGAGTCCAACCACAGATTAGTGGCTCCCCTAATTTGAATGCTGACACATTTGCTGCAAGTGACCTTTGTGATATCTCGTGGAATGCAAACAAGTGATAACGCTGGCAGGGAGAGGGGGGCACTGAGACCAAGGAGGAAATGCATATTTTCCACATCACATCAGCCCAATTATCAGTTACTGTCCTTTGCAAAATGTTTTAACTATGCTTACAGCTCAAAGAGTGAATCTGCTTAACCCTCACACCACTCAAATGCCAGTTTTGCCCCATGAAAATGTGCTAAACCCAAACCCAAGCCTTCTGTTACATGAAACAAGTCACACTTCAGGTTTTATCTGGTGCTTTCTACAGGGCAGCAGGAGAACAGCCAAGCTTGTAAAACTCTAATGAAGGAATCCCAGTATGTCCTCACCTGTGTGGCAAAAGCAGTACTGCAGTTCCTTGTCAGTGGGGCACCAGTGACACACTTAATTTTGGGACAGGCTCCAGTGACTACTGAAAGTGACTTATGGAGAGCCCAGGCAGCAATTCTTTTGTGCTACTGATGATTCCTGGTAGGAGATTGTTTTTATGATGAACCAAAGGTTACAAGCCTGTTTGTGGAATTGTTTTCCCTGCCTTTGATTCACGGAGCCCTGGTTTACCTCGCTGCAGTGTCAACGAGCACAGTTCATGGAGCAGACTTGCCCAACATTTTGCGTCATCCCCTGTGTTCCTTTTCTGGTCCCTCCTTCTCATATTTCCCAGAAAACTGAGTTGGAAACATCTTCATTGGTAAACTCTTCTCTGGCCACATCCCCTTCAGGCTAAGGTGTTGCAGCATCCTCTCATGTTTTGTGCTGTTTTACCCTACCAGCATGGATCCATCATTGACACTGAACACATTTCCACAGCTGAACAGAGATGAGTACCATGAATGATGATGTGCCCTCAGAGGTTCCTTTTTAAAAGCCAATGGATTTTTAACTTACATAAAGTAATTCATATTTTCAAAGTTTGATAATTAACTCTTTAGGGGATATCAAAGAAGTACGTGCAGGTTCATTCTGACAATACAGGAGGCTTTTGTTTTGGTTTTCATCCAAATTTTGCAAAAATCTCCAAAAGTTCCCATAACTTGCCCCATTTTCCTTCAATAAGAGCTGCATTTTCAGAACCCGGCCCCCACCTTTTGGGAGCACTCAAGTGACAGACAGTGTGAGGTCCCACAGAAAACCTGCAAAGATCAAGGCTGATTCCCATGGAGCTGAGAGCTGCAGAGCAGAGAACACATTCAGGAGAGCTCTGTCTCTCTCAGAGAGTAGCTTTGAAGTACTTAATTTAAAAGAAAGCAGAGAACAGTTGATTAAAGGGAATGTGGTCTTAACGAAGATTATTTTTTGCTCCTGTAATACTTGTGTGTAAGGCCCTGGAGAAAGATAAATGCAAAGTTCTCTACAGAACCAGGCCTTGCCTTTTCAAGAAAATATAATTTGGGGAAAAAGCTTTGACACATCATCTACCTGCCCAAGCTTTGCCAGGTGGTTGAAAGAAAAAATAAATCCAGCATTTCCAAGTGTAAAGTTGTCCTTTGTATCCACAGAGTTATCCAATCCCTTTCCTGCAGGACAATTTGTTAGCGTGAATCCATAACCAAAATGGTCTGGCCCAGGTGCTCCTGAGGAGAATTAACTCCTCGTTCTTTCCATACTGGGAACTTTGCTCCCACCAGTCCTTGCTCTCACTGGGGGTTTCAGATTCCCAAGACAGCAAGACAGCTGTAAAGCAGGACGAAGTATTTTTCTAGGTAGTAACCAACGAGGAGAGGAACAATCTCTCCCTAATCCTTCTCATTTGAAAGCTGAAAAGAGGGAATCTAAATCGTCTTTTAAGGAGTCAAGTTGGGAAGATGTTGCAATTTACTGCCATATTGTGGCAATAAGCAATCCAAAAGGGAATCGCCAAGCAGCACAGACATCTTCTTATCCCATTTCCTTTCATGAAGAAGGGAGAGAGAATTTTTTTGCACAAATTGAAAGTGGAAAAATTATGTTTTCCCATTGTAAAGCACTGGCCAAAGCCTGGAGTGACATAAATAAATACCACTG
Source organism: Petroica traversi (assembly GCA_025920805.1). NCBI lineage: Eukaryota > Metazoa > Chordata > Aves > Passeriformes > Petroicidae > Petroica > Petroica traversi. The sequence continues at coordinate 5,734,417 of JAHLSL010000073.1, forward strand.
GAAAGTAGGGGAGGAGGGAAGGAAAAAATGGAAAATTATACAAGCTCTACCCTTTCTTGGGACATAGCATATTAAAAATGCCATTGGAGTTTACTGCACATTAAAAATGTCACTATTAGATTGTCTTCTCTGGGACTGTGGCATATTAAGCAAGCCAGAGACTTTGAATGTTCATTTTGTCTCTTGGGCTGTCCCTTTTGCCTGACACACATTTTCCTGCTGTCCATGTACAGCTGCTCTGTTGGCATCACACAATCTAAGTGCTGGAGAAGTAATCCAAGTGGTACAAGATGTAATAACCACTTGAGAAGAAGGAGTAAAGTGCAAAATTTCTCCCAAGAATCTTGGGAGACAGCTCTGATAGCCCCCTCATCAGGTCTGGTCTGGCTCTCACTGAGGAAACCAAAACTCTCTGATTACTGACAAGAAAAATGGATGTTTTTGTTGTAGGATAAATTCTGTCTACTAGGCATGATTGCACAGTGGATAATTATACAAGGGTTCATTCCTTCCACTGCAGAAATTAGTGAAAGAAATTCTCTAGCTTATCTTCAACAAATCAGACCAGACAAGCACAATAATCCTGACAATATTAACAAAGTGCTTCAAGTTCTTTGGATAAAAATGCACCAGAAGAAATGCCAGCCATCCATACTTCTCCTGGGTTTAGACAGAAGATCTGTGAGCTATTACACATTCCACAGGTGCCGTAGTTTGCATCTCCAAACATCCTCTTTAATTCAAAATTGATAATCAAAAAACTACCAAAACCCTGGAGCCTATGTTCAGAAATGGTACAGACCAGACAGAGCTGGCAGCAGTAAATTCTCCCTCACAAGCTGGTTTCTGGCATGTATTTGTTGTCAAATTTCTCTCACCTTTCTTTTCATGGAAGTTTTTGTGATGGGAAAGTGAAGGAAATCTTTACTGCTGGCCAAAGCTCATGTCTGTTTACCAAGCACACTTCTCTCTATGCTAATACATGAGTTTTCACCTTTTAAGCTTCAGGCAGGCAGACTTTACAAGTGTTACAAGGTGACAGCTACTGGAAAGGAGCATTCCAAGGCAGCTGGTGAAGCTGTTCAGACCTGTCATTGCCATGATTTGTTTGTAAGAATTAAATCCTACTTTTGTTGATAAAAAAGAAACAATAAGGATATAGAGAATGAGCTTGTACTTTAGTAATCTGCCCCAGGGTTTAGCTACTCTTGCTTTTCCACTTGACCTTGCTACTGGACTGAGGAGCAATGATTTACTACCAAAACATTGCCACTTATCTCTTACTGAAATTTGCATATTTTAGCTGGAGCTACATGATTTTGGCTGCTAGGTTAAAGGATGTTTTCAGGGATGCACTGAGAAATGGGGACCAGGGAAATGGGGAACAGATTCAAACATTAGGAGAAGCACTCCCAGTCCCTGAACATCCTGGGCAAAGCAGAGACAGCCCTGAGCTGTGTCTGTGCGTGAGAATAGGGAAACACTGCTGTGTGTTCTGAGAGCCTTTGCCCTTGACTACAAGTACACTCTGCTCCCCTTTTGCTCCACAGCTAACAGAGACATGCCTGTGGGATGACTTCCCCACTATTTACATATTTATGCTCTGTCCTGTATTAGTCAGTGTTTCTGTCTCCAGCCTGTAACCTTTGGTCAGGTCTGGGATCCGCCTGGGCTTTCTGCAGTTGTGCTGGGAGACAGATTCCTCCTGCAGTTCAAAATACTGTGGGGAGGCATGGGGTAGGGTTTTTAACCTGAGGGCCATGCTCCTGCTTCACTGAGAAGTAGCTGAAATATCTCATATAAAGCCAAAATTGACAACAATGAGAAGATGTTTTGTCTTTTACAAGAGCAGGGGCTCTATAGCCTTTCACAGCCCCAAAAGTTTTCAAAAGGTCACTGAGAGGAATATTGGATGATTTGGACCCATAGCAAAAGAAGCCTCATCCAAGCACTCCCACTGACTGTGGCTGATGCTGGACTGGACCCATATGTGAAATGTAAGCAAAATATCCTGAGTCCTTCACAATATAGTGGATTACAGCAAGGGCGTTTTTATTTATAACAAAAGGGGGTTATAACAAAAGGGCATTGCATGTCCAGGGCCTTCCTCTCCCCCTCTCCAAACATTCAGGGGAAAAGGCAAAGAGGCTGTTCTCACACGCATGGATACATCACATCCTCAGCAAACACGTCCACAAATTTGTGTCCCCAGCATAAAACTAAAACAAGCAGAGAAATATTTTTCTTCCAGTGTTTGCTTTCTATTTATTTTCTGTTGCTACCTTTGTGACTGCAGCAAGGCCAATGTTCCTGAGCCCCAGGCCCTGCTGGGTTTGCATCTGCTGCCTTTCAAACCCCAGAGGATGGCACCAGGGCAGCTCCCCCTTTGCAGCTGGCAGTCACAGGGCTGTTCCAGAATTGGGGTAAACAAGCAGAATGTTTGGAACATAAACAGGGGCTCCCAGTGGGATGAGAGCTGGGATGGGACATAACCCCTCAGCTGTGCTTTCAGTAGATTTTTAAGGAATTAGAGCCTTAAGTTACCTCTTTAAGAGTTGGGGTATTATTACTCCAATTATTATTCCAAGTTTCCCTGTTGTTGTTTTTGTTTTCCTGTTGTCTTCTTGACCACTTACAGAAAGCAAAATTCTGAAAGGTCACTGGCAGATTCACATTCGTTTTTGAAGGTGAGTAAATAGCTGCAGGGAATTATCTACCCAATTTCAAGCAGAAAAAAATGCAAAATCAACTTATTGGGGGGAAAAATACTCAGACCTGACTGCACATATCTAACCAGTGCATTCTCACAGTGCTGTCATTCAAAATTGCACTGTTGTTTCCTCACTGCTTGGGAACATCACTCTCTGTGTTGACAAACGACAACCTCCTCCTGCAAAGATCAAGGACCATAAATTTTGGCACATTCTGAGCACTGTAAGAGCCATAAATATCAACTTATTGAATGAATCTCACTTCACTAGGCATGACTTTCCCAAACTTGTATAATGTGTGAAATCATTTATTGCTGGAGACTTGTTACACAGGCAGCCACAAAAGCCCATTGCATCTTATTGTTTGAAGCCTAAACCTCAACATAATTTATTTCTAAGCTAGTTTTTGGGTACATACAGAAATCAAACCCTTGTAAAATCATTTTAATTTCCTGCTCTCGTTTTTTGGGCACAGAGTGGACCTGTAAGATATTTCAATTATTTTTTTTCCACATTACTGGTAAACTCCAGTTTCAGCCAGGATGCCCATAAACAAAACTCATGTCAGACAAGGCAAAAGTTCCAAGACAGACAGTTACTAGCTCAAAGCCAGAGTGTTTCATTTTAGACTTCATCCCCATTTAAACCATGAAAAGCTCAGTAAGTATTGAATTTAAATCCACTGTCACTTTCTCCAGTCCCTTGTCAAAGGACTCATTATTAGTTTCTGGTTTACAGTACCTCCTAGATCCCCATGCTGAGAGGGACCACACTGCATGAAGCAGAGCTGCTGCAGACACAGAACAGAAATGGTCTCCATCCCAGAGTGTTTGGGATCCCAGAAAGAAGATAAGAAAGAAATGCTTCATTTCCAGCATGTGACACACAGCAGGGCAAAGGGTTCAGGATAGCACAGGAACCAGAAGTCTGAATCCAGAACCTTATCTACCACATCAGATTCTGTCATCCTCTTCTCAAATGAAACCAAGTATGTACATATAATGAAGGGTACATGTGGATATAGTAAAGCATATGAACATAAGCCATTATGTAAGAAAGGTTCTGTCTCATCTTACACGGGCAACCACAAAACCTCCCAAGCCTCTCAGATCCATCTGAATAATCTCTTTTCTCTTGTGTTATGGCCCCTATTCCATGGCCCCCTCACACAGGAACAACAGCTCTCTAGAGAACAGTTTCTGCAGGAGAGCAAATATTGGGATATCTGTTTACCAAAAGGGATCTTTATAATTTCTGGTTCCTGTTGGTCCTGGTGCCCTATTTCTGTGTGCCAAAAGGATGAGCAGCATGCTGCCTGTAAGCAGAGCTCTCATTCCCTGCTCCAAGGCCCTTGAGACTAGGCAGCTACCATGAGAAAGGTAATTGCACAGGCAAGCCTGAACTTCCAGCCAGGGCTGCAATGTGTGTACAACCCTGGCTGCCTGATGCTGTCCTGGGTTACCACAAGCCCTCAGTATCAGCAACACGATTGTTTTCCATGCCAAGCTACCTTGGGCCTGTCAAAGGAGGTTTAGTTGTTGATTTTCTCTGCACAGTGCCCAGAGCATTATGTGACATTGGCTAGGCCAGGTGTCCCAGAAAAATGCTCCAGGGAATGGCTGCTGGCTGAGGATCTCTCCCACAGCAAGCCATCCCTGCAGGACTGCCCGTGGTCCACAGAACACTAAAGAGGAGCAACTGGGAACTCCAGAGAAGAGCAGCAGTTGCAGGAGCACAGCAGAGCCCTCACTGCACCATCTCAGTGAATTTCCACTCAGATCACTGTGCCATTGGAAGGAATGCAGATCTGTGTCAGTCTGAATTACAGTCAGACTTGTGGGTGCTGAAAGAATGGTCAAACAAACAGACGAAATTAAGTGAGTCAACAAGCTGTAGGAAAAGTCAGAAGGACTGAACAAAAAGTATTTCTAAAGCTACCAATATTCATGGTGTGATTCATGTATCTTCTAAAGCACTGCAGAAACCCTGGACTACTTACACAATTCTCATCATAGATTTATGTGAAATTAAGTCATCCTAAATGGTCATTCAAACCAAGGGTTACTGACAAGAGAGGGAATCAAATAAAATGTTCCTGTTGTTCTAGACACAAAAGACTGCTAAGGAAGTAACTTTATAACCTGAGAAGGGTCTGCAGCTTTAAGAAATTCTCCCCTAAAGGTTGTAAAGCTTTTACTATGCAAAGTATTTTTGCTATTATATACACTGGCGGCCACTAAGTGCAGCTATTATTTCTGGCGGTCATTCAGAGGAGGTCGGGACTGATAAAGTGTTTAACAGAGTTTGTTTGGGTAGATCCATCTGTGTTTTTAACCTCCCATACAGTCTCTGGTGTCCTTTTAAAAGATGCTGGATGTTCTTGTGTCTAATAAATGACAGCTTTATTTTTATTTGCCAGTTTTTATTATGTATCATGCCACAGAAGAGAATGTCTTCTTTACATTGCCCACACTTTATTGTATGGATTACACGAGCATCTAAAAAAATAGGGTGTTTCTTTGCTGTGGGGCAGGGGTGCAGCTTACCCAGAGCTCCCATTTCCTTGGGAAAGGCAATGTGGGGTTGTGGCCTGTTGCTGTCACTCCTTACAAATTGGGCTGAGTTCTTGCTTCAGAGGAACAAAGAGGGGAGACTGCAATCAAAGGGCAGGGAAGCAAAAGGTGTGTTGAAAGGCTCTAGCAAGGAGCCCAAGATGGAGCTTCCAAAAGGAAATGTTTTCAGGTCATGTGAGCACCAGGAAAAATATCCTAAATAGTTGGGAAGGACTGTGATAGCAGTTTAGCACTCCCACTGGATGGGTTTGGTAGAGCAGGAATTGAAACATAGCCTCAACATAAAGTCTCAGTACTGCACAGAGCAAACCAGGGGAGCTCTCAGCACCCCACTTCCCTGCCTGTACTGCATGAGCACAAGGTGCAGCACCTCAGTGACAACTTCTGCTATTCATTATGAGTACTCTGCATCCAAAACCAGAAAAGAAACATTCCTGACACTACATTGCTTCAAAATGCTGTGCAAACATTTGTTGACTGTGAAGCAGGTGAGAATTTGTATTATAGGATTTAACTCTGTGGGATTTGGTTATGAGGGTAAAATAGAAATTTATTGTGAAAGAGTGTGGGTGTGAGAGGCCTGCTGGGCTGCAAGACACAGCGCAAAGCAGGCCAGAGAAAGAGAGAGAAAGAGGCAAAAAGAGAGAGTAAAAAAAGGGGCCAATTTGCCATTTACAATACAATAAATCATCTTCTCTGTTGAATATTCTAATTCTCTTTAACCAATCTGAGACAAGTTACAAACTCTACAATATTTACATGTAACCTATAAGAATCATCACATTACCATACGGGGTTATATTTTAAACCTTAAAAAAAAAAACCAAAACTGCTTTTTGGAATCTCCTACCAGGCAGGCAGGGTTTGTTCTGACCTTTGGACCTGCCTAGGCAGAGGGTATTGCTCTATCAAGAAGGAGGATTACCTTCAGTCAGCTCTACCATTGTTTCTTAGTTACTCTTCAACTCAAACCTTGTCTTCATCTCAATTTCGATTATCCTTTCCATATTTTCAGCATCTTTTGCAAGGTAATCATATCTATAAGGCTTTCCTATTTCATCTTCCCCAACAGATATCACCATTTTACAGATGGGAAAGTGAGACACAGCACCCACAGACGTAAAATGACATTTAAATCTCCAGTGAGGGAGATCTGATCTCACATCTGAAAATCCTTCTGTACATTTCCTAAAGCTTTTGCATTCAGAGCCAGCCCTGCGTGCTTCAGGTGGCTGCAGCACTCACCTGAGCTTGTCAGCCACGAAGATGACGCGGCGCTCGAGCAGGAGGGAGGCGAAGATGCGGATGATCTGCCGCACGCTCAGGCACCTGAAGAGGCACTCGAAGTCCACGTGCTCCAGGCGGGAGTCCATGGGCCGGCGCAGCTCGATGACCTGGGCACAGCAGAGTCAGCATTGCAGGGCCAGGCTGGCACTGCCAGGGTGCCTGGGAGCCCTCGGCCCTGCCCCGCGCTCGCCCGCTCAGGGGACACAGAATGAACCCCAGCCCCGCGTGCAAAAGGAGGCTGCAGGCACAGCACTCCAGAAAAACGGTGTACTGCACAATTCCTGTCATGCCATTCTTCCCAGAATACAGCTGTGTGCACTGGCTGCTGTCATCTCCAAGGGATACATAATTCTCCCTTCCAAACATTCTGTCAGAGATGTAAAGCTTGGCTGAGTCGAGAGTATGAAGCAAGTAACAATCAAACACTGGAGCTGGAAGCTTTCAGGGTTAAAATAGCCATGAAGACAAGGTAAATTGGGTTCTAAGCTTGGCTAACAATTCACATTAACAGATAGGAGCCTGGGACTCAACTAAAAGGCCAGGAACACTTTAAACCAAATTTAGTTCCTTTCCACTCATCTGTGATATGCAATTCACTAGATAATGTTTTAAACCTTTCTCTTTTCATATAAAGATACGTACATATATATATACTTAACTGGGGAGTCAGGACAAGGTCTTAGATGGTGAGTTGTGACATCCCTTTACAGTCTAATTTTCATACTTCATCCATGACCTCAGGCCCTCTCCTTCCTTTTCTCAAATGCCTTTTCCTTGATTCCTTTATAATATCTTCCTTTTATTCTGCAATTGACATGTTCAAATGTGGAACTTGAAGGCAGAGGACAGAAAAAAGAAGAGGGAAAAATGACGTGAAGAAGAGAGTAACAGAAGGAGAAAATATGAAGCACAAGACAGCAAATGATGGACTAAATTTGAGGAAACAGAAGGGAAAGGGAAAAAGTTGGCCAGCTTGAAGCTGTGTTGAAATCTCTGAAGACAAATTAACAGGAGCATATATGCATCTTCTTCTTTCCATGTGTCAAAAAAGTCAACATTACTTTATTGCTTTAGACTACTCTTATGTTTTCATGCACATGAGACCACATTTCACTAGCAGACTGGATCAGGATTAGACTGAAGTAGCCCTTACAAAATTCCTCACAAAAAGTATTTTAAGGATATGCCCAAGATCCCAGAATACTGTAAACAAAATAAGTTCATATTAGTTTAGTTGTGATACTGTTTGTGATCAGTAACACAACTGTTAAAAGAAAGTCTTAGAACAGTACCTGTATATAGACTTGATTTTTTCAAGCCTGAAATACAGTAACATTATGATGTATAGACACCCAGCACTCAGCTGCTGCCCAAAAGAGCAGTAAGAAACAAATTGTGGAGTGACCGTACCAGGAATGGCTCCTTGGAAATGCTGCCTAACTCTTCCTCACAATCAGCAAAGGTGCCTACTTCCATTCCTTAGCACTGGGATTGCAAGCTCAAATCAAGTGTATGTGCCAAATTACAAGGAGCTGATTCTACTGCAAACCTGCCAACACAAAAATCTTGCTGCAGGGTAGGGTGCAATGCAAGTTTCAGCAGCTTTTACAAATACCAGAGATGTTTTCTACTGCCTGGCAAAGCCTGCTGCCTCAGTCTGCTCATCACAAAGAAATACACTGTCTGCTTCCCAATTAATCACCATCTTTGTTTAGGCAAGAGGAGCCACAATGGAAGGACGAGATTCTGTTCCTAATTAAGCCAGTGCATTCCATTTAAATAACGAGTTTGTACTAGCACAACAGAGAGCAGAGCTCAGCCAGAAGAGAGTTGTTTGTTTGTTGGAATTATCTCAATGTTTTTCTCTGGGAGAGTTCAGAAGCTTGAGCAGAGGATAGAGAAGCTGCAGATTCATGACTCCCAGATACATTCAGACAGAAAAAGCATTGTCAGACCTTTCTCCTGTTATGCCAATCAACCTTTCAGACATTGCCACTCCAGAAGAAAATGCAGGTGACTTTAAACTGCCTTGCAAGTCACTTATACAAGGAAACCTTTACATTTCATACCAGCTTCTCCATACATTACAGACCCACTCCACTGAAGTGGCATTACATTTAGAGAAAATATGATTCAATTCAAAAATAACAAAAGCACTGCAAAACTAACCCTAAGGAGTGTAAAATAACCCTAAAGCGGAGTTTTTTCTTTCTGCTTTCACTAACTGGGACCAATTCTATTCCTGTCTTCAGTAATGTATCCCCTGTATATGCTTGCCCATCTGAGTGGAGCTACTGTATTCTCACATAGGGGCATGCAGAGAGCAGAATTTGATACAATAAATGGCTGGCCAGCCCCAAGTTGCAAAAGCCTTTTAATTAATGATGCCATTTTCCAGTAAGGCACACTGTCTAGTGGTAAACTCCCAGCTACTTGAGTCAGGAATAAAAAGAAGTGACATCAATTACATGTGTGCACACAAAAGTTTTACATGACATGCTTTTCTTTGAGGGCCAGTTTAAAGGTGTTTATTACCAAAGAGAGCCATTTAAATGCTGCTGGTCACTCCTACCAAGGCCAGCACCAGCAGTAATGAGGTTTGAAATAATAAGCAGCTGCTGAAGTGCTCAGGTACAGACAGCATGGGAAACTCACACTTGCCTGTTATCACACTTGCCTGTTATCACACTTGCCTGTTATCAGTGATAACAGGCAACTGCACCAGGCCAGGCTCACTGGGACCTTTGTGTTGTGTGTTTTTCTTACACACAACTTATTAATAAACATAAAATGATAAATACATAACCATAAATTGGCTTATAATCACCAATGGGAACTAGCATTAGTATATCCACAGTGGTGCAGCTCCTGCTCTGCTCATTTTGAGGCTGTGCCACCCCATATCCCTGCAAGATCTGTTTGTCTCCTCCTGTTTTTCATTTGCTGTTTTGATACTTGAGTGGTAAAAGGGAAGGCTTTGACTTGTAATGTTTGCAGTTGCTTTTTACCTCGTTTCCAGCTCCAGGCAGGAAGGTTTTGACTTTGATTGTCTTTCCAGGTGCAGGAAAAGGAGATTCCATCAGACTTCTCATAAATGGATAAACCAGGGCAGCAGATATTCCCCTTCTCCTCTCAACCTCATCCAGGATCTGGTCCATTAGTAAGACATAAGAGAGAGGCAGAACATGTCAGCATCACAGACTTTTGAAGCATCTCTTGACTTGCATGTGCTTAAACACATGGCAGATCTAAGTTTACATCTCCTCTGTCATGTATTTCTTCATTACCATCAATCCACATTTTCTGGTTACAAAATGAAGCCTGTTTGTGAATGTGATTAACACAGAGGCAAGGAAGAATTAACCAATCTGGAAAAAAGGAAGAAGACTCAGCATGACTAAAGGGATCTATATATTGTTGGGATTATGCCTGAACAACAGGGTGAGCTGAGGGAGAGAAAGATGAAGATAAATCCCATGATCATAGCCCAGGTCAGCATCACATCTCAGTGGTACATCTTGAAATTTGTATCAAAGAAAAACTTCCTTTTGCACTTGGCATGTCTTCCATTTCAACTGAGAAGCCAGAGCAGCAGAGAAAGCAATGCTGCCTGCTGATAGCAGGACAGAGCTCCTGAAAAGGTCCCAGCAGTGGCTGTCAGGTCAGAATCTGTGCTGAGCTGGAGACCACAAGCAGCCCCTGAAGCACCTCCAGCAGTTCACCTGGTGCCTGCATTAAGGTCATTTTCTCTTGGACATGAGGCACAGCAGGCAACCTAGTCTTGAAATAAGCAGATGGAACTTCTTAAAGATAGAGGAGACTATTATTTTCTTCTCTCTTTGGTCACATGGGGCAATATAAATTAGATCACAGCTAAGTTTTCCCACATTAGACAGAGCATATAGATGATAAAGCTAAAGAAGACAGAAAGCAAGGTTCAAAGCAGCCAGGGGCTTGACCTGCAATGGTGATCTTTTAACCACCACTCCAGTGCAAAAGGCCATTACAAGAGTTAGTGGGCCTGAGCCAGGCATTTTCTCTTGTTTCTCTTGGAATGATTTTTCACTGAAGCAGAACATTAAAAGACACTTAGGCACGAGCTGGTGACCTGTAATGAGAGCTGGTAACAACAAATGCCAGCAGAGGCATTCACTGGTGCATAGTTTCCCCTTCCCCCTGTGACAGAGTGAAGGCCTAACTAAAGCAAAGCTGCCCCTGTGTACATAACTTGCATTCCAGTCCATGGAAGTGGCAGATATCTGTAAATGAGGACATGAATTTCACTCCTGGTGTAATCTGCAGCACAACCATCCTCAGCAAACAAATCCAGCTGCCCAAAAGGGAAGCAGCAATGAAGGAGGGCTGTGCCCCAGGTCCCTTGGTGCTCCAGCACTCAGTTGTGTTCCTGCAGCCACTCTTTGATGCTTTCTGTTGCTGGAGTTGGGTTCATGTGTGTGTCATATGCCTGCCCCAAGGACCTTCACAATGCAAATAAAAGGAGCATTTAAACCAAATAAAAGTTGAACAGAGATCCCAAGAGATAAAGTGGTCAGAAACATCTGTTGAAACCATGACCAAATGAACTGGCTGGAAGTTAAGATATCTGTGGTTCTCAAGTCTGTCTCAGCAATAGGTATTACCACACTAAGTGAGCATAAAAGGCTTTGTGGAAGACAAAATTAATGCATGTTATCAGAAATAGGATGATAAACATTTTAAAACAGAGGAATCTTCTTGCTTTTCTGATGTATAATATCCAAGATTTAATATCCCATGGACTTTCATTGTTCACAGTGTAAGGTAGAGACAACTATTCATTGTATTGAGGACCTTATCCCTCAGCTGCAGTGATACTTGGTTATAAGGAAGTTACTTTTTTTTTTTTCCTTGTCCCAAGTCTTCCTTTGAAAAAGAGAGTGCTATCAAAATTAGATAAAAACATTATAGCAAACAAAGAGCCTCAGGAGATCTGTCCACACCACCAGTGTGGTGAGCTGGTGATCCTCCCAGAACAATGCATTCCATTTCACTCACAGATATCTCTGTTTAGATACATATTATGTCTAAGAGACACTGTTATAAACCCTTGATTTCAGAGCTTTTTGAAAGATGTCAAAGCAGAATTACAATTAACTATTGCCACCCCAACTGTTCTTCTTCTCACAAGGCTTGTGTTAAACAAAGTTTTATCTAGAAAAGTTTGAAACCTGCTCTAAAGATAATATTCTGTATGAATATTAGATCATATGAACAATATAAATGCTATGATTTTTATTAATGTCAATTATTTACATTTTCTTTTCAACTTTATTCCTGTGAGAATGAACAAGTTAAAATCTTTGGAAGTTCTGTGAGATTTCCCATATCTGAAGTGAAAACCTCTGGTAAATTTAAACATAATCAATTAAAATTGGGCCAGTTAAAAGGTCATCTGTGCTTTATCCTAGATTCCTAGGATGAAAAAAAAAAAAAAGTGTGACTAGTGTTAAGTGTATAGAATTCACATATCCATTAATCTTTTTTCTCAACCTCATCATTCCAGAGGGTGTTGGAGTAAAAGTGGTACTGGCCCATCATCCAAACTATGAATGCCAAGAATTACAGCTCAGCACAGAACGGCTGTAGAAAACAATGGAAAAACCTTCAGTCAGCCAGATCATACAGACACCCAGATGTTTTCTGAATCAATTCCTGCCTCAGTCACAGAAGTAATAAGACATTCTTTGATGAACCAAATAACAGGGATGGAACATCCAAAACAGCAACTGTAAAATAGTTATCTGCCATCAAAGGAGGGAATTCTTCCAGTCTGGTTCATCACTGTGGATGTATCTCAGTAAACAATCGAATTAAAAAGCAATATTTAAAAATATCTCCTTACCTTGGAAAATAAGTCAAAGCACCCCAGGCGGCTGATGACACAGTAAACTTCAGGTAGGCGTGGGCCTTTTCCATTGGGCTGATAACAGCAAAGAAGAGATGGGAATTACACATTAATGTGAGCCATGAGGAAATGCACTTCTCTCTCTGACCACACAGTTGGCCATCATGTGACATGTCTCACTATCTGCCTCTCCAACAAATAGCTGCTCTTGGAAAAGCATCATATTTCTTCCATAAGACAGGAAACCAAAAAGCACAGATAGAGCTTATCCCCTTTGGAAATCAGAGCGTGTTGGAGCTGTGTCCCAGCATCACTCCAGCTCACAGCTATAAAAGCACATGTAGCCAGGGCTGTAACTCCTGCTCTGCTGTCACTGCCCCTGCTCCTGCTGCAGTGGGGCCACCCTGGGGCTGGGTGCTGCAAGGGGACAACTGCAGTGCTAAGGGAGCCTATGACAGCTTTAGGTCCCCACTGCCTCACTCCATGGTGTTCAAAACCTTCAGAAAGCCAGCTCACAACCTAAACAAAGGCAGGATGCGTGAGCAACTCATGATAAACATGAAACTCACATAACTTAAACAGTGGCAAGGATGAATCAGTGATGCACATCCCTCTCACCCCTCCCCAAAAGAAAATGTAAAGACCGTCCTCCATAAGATTTGTCCTGGAGGTGCATGTGGTACTTCCTCAGCATACTGGACTCTGCTGCCCTGCCTATTCCACTTATCTTTATCTCTTTGTTAGACTCTACTGGTACAGTGATCAACTTCCCCGTGGAGTGTTTGAAATTCACATGCCACACAGATGACAAAAAAGAGAAACTGAGGGGCAGCTGTGCTTTTTAAACCTGAATATTGCACTCTAGACTTGGACAGTCAGCAGGTGCCTGCCTGTTATAATAAAGACCACCAAAAAAATACCAAAGCTAAGTGAATACAGATGAGTCTATTTCTGGATCCAAACCTGCTCACTACACGTCACATCTCTGAAAAAGCAGAGCCCTTTTTTGTCCATATTAGGTATAAAATCCTTTCTAAAGGCACTGAGTGATTATATCAAGCATGTGGGATTTTGGTTAAAATCATTGTGTCAAATCTGCAGGAATGCCGAAGCCATGCCAGGAGCCTTGGACAGCTCCCAGCCAAGAGCTGTCTCACTGAGTGCCAGTAAAAACATCACATTCCTGGGTCATCTATAAGACCAGAAACAATAACTGCTTAACGCTTACTCCAAGTTTCTCCTTTATGAAATATCATTGCTTTCAAATGTCTTAAAAGCTACATGTCTGTGGGAGCTGGGATTCTTCCCTGCCTGCATTCACTGTGTAGGACATCCTTTTCTGTTATTTCAGAGACCTGTTCCTGCAAACTGCACTGCCTCTCACATGCACACACATCAGCTGTAAGAGCAGCAAGCAAAAGCCTCAAGCAGAGCCATTCTGAGGGGCAGGACTTCTTGATTTTATAACACTGACAACCCTCCCCTCTTAGCCATCAGTTTAAACCTCACAGATTGATCTAAAACTCCCCCTGTGCTTTAGTTTGCTTCTTGCCCAGGAAAGAACACCCTATGGGACACAGCACTCCTGCCTGGACTCCTCTCTCTTCCGTAGGGGAGACTCGAGCCTTGGGTCTGCCCATAAGTACCAGTGAAACTCCTCTCTTCCCAAAAGGGAGCTCTCCCAAGCTGCAGGCTGTGCTCTACACACTCTTAGATTCATGTCCTCCATCCAAGGCTCACTCCTGAGCACAAAGAAAAGGTGCAGATCAGAACACAAAAATGCTAAAATAGCCCAGCTGAGGGGCACTTGAGTGATTCTCCCTTGGTGCACAGCACTGATCCTGAAAGAGAGAGGGAGGGGTTGATGTTTCAGGTTTCATTTGCTTTCAATTTGTTTTCATGGAGCCCAGGCTATTTTCAGCCTTAGTCAAGTATCACGAAATGAAAAGGCTAATGAGTTTTGATGATAACAAGACAGTTTCCCAGTATGATGAACACAAGCTGACAAGAAATTGGCTGAGTGGAGAAGCTGAGTGCTGCATCTGGGCTGGACCGCACGTGGCTCAGGACAATCTTCTTCATGGTGAGTTTAATCTGAATTTTACTGAGTAAAGCCCACTCCAAAATCTTTGGCAGGAGAAACAAGAAGCTTTTTCTCCAAAAACTAAGCCTGCCATTTTTCTCTTTCAAATTCCACCTCCCTGTCTATGTGCTTGGAATCTAGGGGAGCTTTCAGAGATCTCCTCCCAGTCTGCCATAGCACTGAGCTGTGTGAGGGAAGTGTCCTTTGCAAAGCACATGCACTAGCCAGCATATCCAGAAACAGAGATATTCCTTAGTGGTGCCAGGAATCAGAACAATTCAAACACTGGGAGGCTCAAATGAATAGTCAGTGACAAGCCAGTTTCTGTGGAGGCTCTTGATTCCTCGTTAGGGCCAATCCAAATTCTGATCATGAGAAAACTGTGGGTGTTGTAAATTCAAAAGCTCTTCTTAAAGACTGCTTGTTCTGTAAACATGAATGTTGGGTGCCAGAGCACTCAGTGTGCACAGGGCTATCAAACTGCTTGGGCAAGGGCAGGATGGAAGGGAGCAAGGAGAAAAAAGGGTTTTCCAATGAGCTTTTTGCAGCTCCATAAACAGTCTGCACCCCACAAAAGTTGCTTTCACAGTGTAACAAATTCTCTTCTCCTGCCCCCCAGCAAATGCTTTCCATGTTTTCAGATACACACTTCACATTCAGGCATCTGCTCCTCTATGGACTCTTCCATGAGGCTGGCTTGTCTTAGCCTAGAAAAGTGGTGGAGGATCAAATTTTATGTGAGAGAGAAGAAAAGTAGGATGAAACAGCCCCTGCAAGGGTGCCCAAATAATCTCTGCTGCTGACGTGTGCACTCACTAGAAAAGCTGTTGCAGGATTGCCTTGGAGGTATCAAGATGTGACTGGAAAACTTCATGCTATCTATGGAAATGCAGATTGTCTGCTGTGGGACAATAGGTTACATTCCATTCTAATCCTGTTCCAGAATGAAACAAAACAATATAAATACATTTAAAGGGGATACTGTACAGGATTTGTAGAACAAACAAAGCATAATTGTCACTGTATCCCTTGAGGTGCTTTTGGCACACAGACCCCAGAAAAGGTCTGGAAGAAGCTGAGATCTGAAGGCAAAAAAGTGGAACAGTTTGTTCATATCACAACATGCCAAAGGAGAGCAAGGCTGACAAACACAATTGTTTCCTAAATGCAGGAATCTGCACACCAGACCCTGCAGAAGAGCAGCCAGCCACCCTCACAGGATCAGGCTGCCTGGCCCAGCCAGCCATGGAGCTTTTGCCAACGAGGCTGCCAAATGCACCAGAAGGTGTGAGACACCTCTTGCTGGGGATTACAAGAGCATCCCTCACCAGGACAGCTGGGGAACATTTTTCAAGGAATTAGCCTCACAGCAGTTGGCTTGGCTTGAAGTGGAGCCTTTTATAAGAATTTCAGGGGGGTTTCATGGTTCTATGTTATAGTGTGGCCTTGCAAGAGAAAGCTCTTACATAATGTCTGCTAAAAACCGCATGCAGTTCCCAAATTATGTTTATTGCATTTGACAGAACGTGCGGGTCAGGAATGGGAGTAATTGGAGGAGATGCTGCGCCCTTCTGGATATCAGAGCCACCCTGGCATCAGTTTCCAGGAAATTGGACCCCCAAACACAAAAATCTGATGTTGGTATATAAAGAATGCCTGCAGGATTTACCTGCTCTTTGCTGCCTGTACAAAATCTGTTTTTGCATATATGAAATTAGAAAGCGTGCACATATCTGGAAGCAGATACATCACACTGAGGCACACACCAGTGAGGCTGCCCCACATCAACATCAACATTTGCAGGGACATCAAATTGTTACTCTTTGTGAGCACAGCCAAACCCTATGGAAAAGGCACTTCAGCTAACCACCCAAATTCCACATTTCTCCCAGCAGGACAGAAGGAGGTTGCAGCACCCAAATAAAAGAAGATCTCTGTTATTTTTGCTTTTTCCACAGGTGGAGGAAATGCTGAGATGTTTCCCTGCAGCTTCCAAAGTCCCCTCTCTTTCTAAGGCCTGGTTTTGCTCTCAGAAGAGCATGGCTGGATTTGCCCCACAAGGGGCTAAGCTGGTGAAGTGCACTGGCATCACTCCTTCCTTTCCCTGGCTGGGCGGGCTGTACCAGTGGGATGAGAAATGTCAGCTTCTCTATGCCAGGGTCTGAAATGCAGGTTAAGCAACCTGAACTAAGTGATCACCCAAGGTACAAGCAGAGGATCTGCTTTATAATTGGCTTTATAATTATTAGATAGATCTAGCAAAGCACTACTTATTTTCCCTTTTTTCTTTTTGCTTTTTGTTTGATTCTTGCCTTATCCAGTGAGGGATAAAAATCTCCTGCGCTGTCTCCAAACACCACTATATAAAAGTGTGCACTATTGATTTAATTCTGTTCCTGCTATTTCCTAATATACTCAGCCATCTTTTGCACCAGCTGAAAGTCAGCATTCTAATTTTATGTTGTCCTTAATGTAGGGTGAATTTCACTGAGTTTTAAATGAGTAAAAAAAGCCTATGTTAATGTTTCATTTAAAAAGTGATTCAACATTCCTGGGTATAAATCTCTTTTATTGTCACTGGTTATTTCAGTCTCAGCATGGTCCAGGACCAACCATTTGGCATTTCACAAATGCAAGCTCTGTGCAGGATTACAAATTTACTGACATTCTCAGAAAGATAAAATTCTTAAACCATCTTTACCTGGTAGAGTGAAAACATTCCATAATTTAATTCTAACCAACATTTCCTGAGGGTTTCTTTTTTTGTTTTTTTTCTAAATATACCTTATTATGTTTTTAAATGACAACTCATTTAAAAAAAAAATTGAATCGTACTTCTGCCATACATCTTGTCATGCTTATTTAAACCAGCAAGGATGACTTCTAGGTGCTTTCCTTGTTCATCCCTGAGTTACCCCTCCTGACCAGCCCTGGATTTACTGCAACACAAGTCTTCAGAGACATTTCCTGCCCACACATAAACCTTGTTGTGGCCCCCTGTAACACACTGCTTTATACAGAGTGAGCCCCTGTCATGCTACCTATGGCAAACACCACCCCCAGAATTGATAAACAAGTTTTCTGTTATGTTAGTTTAATGAAACTTGTTACAAATAGAGGAAGCACACACAGCAATACCTCCCAGCCAGAGCATCTGCTGTCTGCACGCCATGGACAGGGAGCAGGGGAAGAGCAGGATGGAGGGGGCTGTTCCAGGGACAGGGACTTGCTCTGCTGGAAGCTACTGCAGGAAGATGTTCCCTGCCTGAAAAGGTGGGAAATCATGCCAGAAAGGGTAGGGAGGGGAAAGTGCCACTGTGCCTTACTCTTACAGAGGGGGAACCTATTTACAAACTCCTGTAGACATTTATTTGGCACAGAGAGTCAGCCAGACTCCTGAAGATCCGATATCAATTCCCCAACCCAGGGTAGGCAGCAGTCCTGAGAACAGGAGAGGAGCTGTGGCTCCCCACCCAGCCACTCACAAACAGCTCCAAACCTACCCAAGAGGTGCAAGGCCAGTGCAGACACAACCAAAGCTTTCTGCTCTGCTGCCATCCTGCCCTGGTTGCACGGTACTCCACCTCCCATACACACCTCCACAAGCCTCTGTGCAGATTCCTCCCCCTTGATACACACACTCTGCCATGCTCTCATTATCAAGGGTCCAGGGATTCTCCAGGTGATGGGATAACACTGTATGTAGGCTCCCCACCCCACCCCTGGGAATCAGGACTGAAAAGGAGTGTGAGAACCCAGACTTCCCACTGCTGGCACCAGCCTCTTGCAAAGCTCTGAGCAGCAGACTGATGAGACAGTGCTGGCAGAGTCCTTTGAGATGTAAGCAGCTGCCCAAGAGATAAACACTACTCACAAATGTTTAGAAATACCAGCCTTGCCTTTGTTTCCAGTGTTGTAGTATTTCTGACTGTGCTTGAAAGTACGTAACATAAAGAATTTATGAAGTAAGTGCTCACACAGGAAACTTTCCACACTCTCAGAAATTCACTACAAGCCTTGGGATCTGATTGAAATGGCCATTACAAATTCTTATTTTACTTGATCTCCTTATGTTTCCAAATTTCAGAGTGAGAAAACCCTGCTCCCTTTAAAAACCATGGGAGACACCCTCAGTTCAGACTATAGTTTAGAGATCCTGTTCAAGAGAATTCTGCCCTTTGAGGTGAAGGTGATGTACTTACCAAGAGCCTCCTACAGTACCCGAAGCGCCGGCTCCCGTCCTCCCCAGTCAGCATGAAAGAGAAGGTCTCACTAGGAGAAAGTGAATTGCCCAGAGTTTATATCAGAATTGTAGCATGGCTACAGGTAGATCACTTAGGAGGGGAAACTCTGTCATCCAGTGAGAGATTCTACCAACTGGAGGGAAAAATTCTGTCAGCAGTATGGTTAAGGACAAGACAGCTGTCTTATCAGAAGAGATGGGTGCTGAGAGTCAGTGACTGCAGAAAAAACATGAGAATCAGATTTTGGGGGCAGTATTCCAGTATTCCTTTCCCTTTAGTTCAACCCTGGTTTTGGACTGAGCTTTGTTCTTAAAGGGAGAACCTTAGATATTCTCTGAGAGTAGAGAAATCATTTTCTAATCCAGAAACAACACAAAATCCAGCTCATTTTATGTCTAGGATAAATACCATTTGTGACAGCGCAGTAAAACAACAGTTTGAGACTGTAATTACAGCACAGGTAAAGGGATGGGTCTGTGAATTTGTGCCTGGGCTATGAAACATTCCTTACTGCATTGCAAGTTTTAAATGGCATTATATAAAACACTTCTTTGTGCTGAAATGCCAGGTTTATATAATTACATCTGTCTCTGGGGAGACTTGTGGCCTTTCAATATGTAAAAGGGCTTCTAAGAAAGATGGGAATAGACTTTTTAATAGGGTCTGTAGCAATAGGACAAGGTGCAGTGGTATCAAACTAAAACTGGCTAGATTCAGACTAAATAAAAGGAAGAAATATTTTACAAGGAAGGTGGTAAAACACTGTACAAGTTGTCCAGAGAAGTGGTGGATGCCCTATCCCTTTCAAGGTCAAGCTGGACAGGGCTCTGTGCAACCTGATCTAGTTGATGTCCCTGCTTATGGCAGAAAGGTTGGACTAGATGACTTTTAATGGCCTCTTCGAACCCAAATCATTCCATGATTCCATCCCTTCTGCACATCCTGTTACTCTACACCTTTGGATCAACAAGTTCTCACATATCAATGCTGGGGAATAAAAAATTATACATTTTTGAGGTTACTTTGAATGAAAAAGAAAATGTAGGCCTGGCTCTCCTTCCCTTGCCCCTCTCCTGCAGTCATTCATCTCCAATGGCAGGAAAAGAGGGCTCTTCTGCTGGGAGAGAACACAACCCCAAAAAAGTTCTCAGACAACAACATTCTGAGCCAAATGAAGGGGTGTCCTGCAATGTTAGACAAACACTCTGAGGTGAATGACTAGGGCAGGAGGTGGGCAGGGTCCCGTCCTTTTTAAGATTTTAAATACTTCCATTTATTCTTTTGAGTTTAGCACTCAGAGGAACCATCAAAGCTCTTCCTGTCAGCCACACAGGCCTATGAGGCAGGCAGAATAGGGAAGAAAAAGAACACAGAGTTTCAAAAGAAATAAAAATTAAATACAGCTGCTCGATCACAAAGTGGCCAAGACTCCAACTGCTGCTTCCTTAATTGGGCATCAGCAAAGCTGTGGCTGTTCCAGTGCACTCCAGCATCATTCCAGCATCACTCCATGGTGCAGAGGAGCTCTGGAGCTCTCACCTGTTGTACTCAGAGACAGGGAGCCAGTCCTTGGCATCAGGGAAGCAGAACTGTGGGATGGCCTTGAGGCGCTCCTCAGCTTCCCGCATCTGCTTGGTCGGTCTCTCCAGCTGCAGCAGAAAGGAGAGGCTCAGTCAGTCCCTGGAGTGTCCCTTCCCAGCTCTGCTCAGGGGCAGGGTCACTGATAAGCCCTGAGAGGCTCAGATTGTCCTGTCTTTGGGGTTGGCATGACTCCAGGACAGGCTTATAGGTGCTCGTACAAAAGAAATAATCATTGCTGGGGTTCTACATGTTTTTTATAGTTGCACTATGGCCACTCCTTTGTTGCAATATGGCCACTTAAAACACGGTCCTAACTCAAATACTTTCTGCTGCAAGAGCACAAGAGGAATGCCAGAGATCAGCAGAAGTCTTTCCATTGACTTCAGCGAGTTTTGGAACAAATCCTAACATAGCCAAAATGAGTTAAAAGTGAAATATTTAGAAACTGAATTTAAACACAGTCTTTAAAGCATCCACCATCAGGCCAAATTCTCCACCTCTGGAAAAGATAAATTTGAAAATAGAGAAAGCTATCAGTTACCTTTGCTATGCCCTTTGCTCTGTAACAGATTTCTTTGGAACAATTCTGAAAGCTCAGTTTAAAAACTGGATTTCTATTGATTTTTCCATTTATTCACCTCACTGATCTTAGAATGTACTGTACATAGGAATTTTTCTTTTACCTTGGGAAACTGGTATGTCACTTCTGGGAGGTAAGTGTTTTTAGAGGGCTTCTTTTTCAGGGAAACTACCACAAAATACTCAAATAACTCCCGCTCCTGCCACTCAATCAGCTCCAGTTCCAGAGTTCGATAACTTGGAGCCCTCTTCAGCATCGACTGGATGTGTACAAGGCGCTGGGTATGAGCTGGAATTTAAAACAAAAATGGAATTTAAAGAAGAGACACATCATTACCTGAAACTGAATTGTGTTTGTGCAAGCCACAGCCATTCACAAAGGACTTTCAGCTGGCCAGAGTATTATTCCAAGCATATTTTCCTTTCAAAAGCAAATCTTCTCATTAGCAAACCTTCTGTAGTCTCCCTCACTAATTGCACCCATAAATCAAAACTCTTTCCAAGTTCTAAAGTGATGCAACACTCAGTCATTGAAATAATTTGCAGTTCATAACTGTTACCCTGCCAAAGGTCTGGCTTTCCTTGACACATAGAACTGGATTATCAGCCCTTATGTGGGTGTGCAAATGAACTGGGTGACACATCTGAGACCTGGCTTACCCTGGCTAAAAACAGTCCTGTGCCATGTTCCTACACAGCACAGCTTTTTGCTACAAACCATGGAAGGCAAGCCATGGAATTATCTCTAGGAAGGGGGTCAGGGAGGAAAGGAAAGATGTGTCATTTCTCCTGTGGGTTGCTTTGTTAGTGCTAATTTAATTGGGGGACAATCTCAGATCCATGGTCACTCATCAAGGCAAAGATGAGCCTTGATCCACTGACTTGTTGCTTGGTATCTATGGAGGATTGGTCATTAACATCATTACCAGTTCTGGTAGACAAAAAAACCCTCAAAACAGCTCAGTAAAAGCAGCTCCCTGCATGTTTTCCCCCAACTCTTCACACCAAGATCTCTGGGCAAAGGCAAAAGAGCTCTTAGCAGCACAGCTCAAACCCTTCAGGCTCTACTCACTGCCACTGCCCACAGCTTCCAGAAGGCTGACTGGCCCTTGTGGCAGGGAAATAAGATGTCACAAGCACTCATTCACAGCAGTAATTAATTGATAGAAATAAAGGGAAAGCCCTTGATGATCAGCCCTCATATATCTGGTTCAAAAGAAAAATTAAGAATTATTTTGATAAAGCACTTGGGTCTTGATGTGACTGCACAACTACAGAAGCTAAAACCCCAGAAATAACCTGCCTGCTCCTGCCTTGACACAGCCCCACACTGCAGGTCAGTGCTTCACATTTGCTAGAGGTGAAACCAGAGTCTTATCATGCTACACATGACAAGGGAGTCTTTAGCTCAGGATGCCCTGACAGCATCACTGTAAACACAAAATCACTCAGGAGCAGATGGTCAGAGAAACATCAGAATGAAGATTCTCTGTTCCACAGCAACTAGGGGAAAAGCCTCCCTTTTCCAGTGAGATCAGAATATCCTGCCAGTAACAAGAGAGGGGCCAGGCCATGTCTCTTCTTTCATGGCCTGTGAGAACAAGCAACCTCTCTGTTTTCTGACACAAAGAAAAACAGAACTGCAAGTGCTTTTGGTTGGCACAGGTAAACAAAGGAGGAAAGAGTCATTTTCCACACATCACTGTCCAGTGTTGCATACATGCATGCTTTTGGGTGGTCTTAAAAGCACCTATCTGGCGCAAACCTGTTACCCTAAGACAATGTTTTCCAGAAAATTTTGCTGCATGTACAGTAAGCAGGTGACATCTGCAGTAGATAGACATGGATGACTGCCCCTTATCTTACAAAAAGCTCCACACCCTTGTCTTTTTTACCCCTCATCTACTAAGAACATGATGAGTTTTAGTAATGAAATTTGTTGCTGCTGTCTTCAACTCTTTTATAGGTCTCTTTCTGTATCAGGACTTAGGAAAAGGAGAGACTAATTTAGCGGCCTGGCTCAGGCAGAGTTTATGCAGGTGCTGATAAAGGAATTTCTACAATTTGGAGACTGCAGACTTATAAAAGAGTCTAAGAACCACAAGGCTGGAGCAGACCCAGATCCTTGCCTCCAACAGCAGCGAGCAGTAAACACTGAAAGCAGCATATGAATAAAAAAGGAGCATCTTTATCCAATCTCATCCCTCTAAGCCTGCACCCAGTAGTCAGTCTGGAATAGATCAGCATCTCTGAAGTGGCTGACAAAGCCAATCCATCAAAGGTCCTGTTCTTCATTACATGACACAGTTGCCAAATCCTTGTTAGATCTTCACAGCTCATTTTGTCCTTGCTTTCCACGTTCATGCTGCTGTATCAGAACTTTGGGAGCTTGCAGTAATGGAGTTAGGAAACTATAGAGAATATAGGCCATGGACAGGAACAATGTGCAGGAGAACATACAGTGATAAGGTCTGTGACAGACTGACTAGAAGTCACTGAAGGCTGATCCCTTACCTTTAAATCTGTCGTCTGAGTCACTCTCGCTCTCGCTGTTCTCATCTGCAGAGGACAGAGAGGCACCAGTTAATGCAAAACCAGAGCAAACAAACTCAGCTCACTGCTGAGTGGGAAAAATCCTCTCACATCTCTGAGCCTTGTGATCCACACATGCACTTCTCCTCAGTCTTAAAATATCTTGAAATAAACAGTTTGAATGACTCCTTAGATTGTGTTTTCCTTGGATTCAGTTTCAATATTGCTTGAGAGTAAGAACTTCATTTTGATGAAAGGGCAAAATTCATTCTCCATTACAGCAACTGTTTGCACTGAATCCCCATCTATGCTGAGCTGCAAAAGTGCCATTTGGAAAATGGGTCTTAACCCTTTCACTTCTTGTTTTCAGGCTTTAATTTTTTTATTTTTTTAAAGAAGCTATGCAGCCCTTGAAAAGTCAAAGTAAGCCTTATGAACTTTGTCTGCAGGGGCAACATTCCCAATCACCAGAACTCACCAAACTGAGTTAGAGTTAATGGGCAAAAATGACCTCATGATGAGATGTGTTACTGAGAGGTTCTTGTATTAAAGCCCCATTGTCCTCTTACTACAAACAGGACCTGAATTTCTTTTTGGGCCTCTGTTTTTCCAGAAGCAGTCTGAAGAACAGTGTGAGCTACACAGTGTAGTGACAGGAAAAAACATGCAAGAACTCCAAGGTCAAAACTGTGAATTTTGGACAAAACTTACAGATGCAAATGACCAAAAAAGTGGGCTAAAGAAGAAGTTGGGTAAGTCTAGCTGATCACTGGATTAATAGGATACACAAAACTGAGAATCTCATTTATTTTTAGCTCATCCTCATTTTCACCTCTTGCAGAAAGAAAGTTATTGTTCACAGAAGAAAGTTCTAAACTAAGTGGAGTCCAGAGCAGATGTGGAGGAAAGAAGGGAATTGATAACCCTGTTCATTCCAATGGATTCACTGAACCATGACATTTGTACCATACCTCGTAGGGATGCTGTCTCAATATTGGACATTGAAAGTTTCTTCAGTCGTTTTTTCCCTCTTTTTGCACTGTAGATGGAATTGATTCTTTGGACAAGCTGCAAAATAAGAAAATGAGGAATCAGGAAGATTAAAAATTTTTCTGCCAGAAGACTTTCAATTAATGTATTCAAACAAAACATGGATGATAGTCTGGCTAATGCAGCTAATAACTGTCTGCCCCAAAAATATCTGAGATTATGTGAAATACGAATGAGATAACTTGTGTTTACTGTCTTCAGCAAGAGGCTGGGATTACTAAGAATTCAACATTAAACAGAACATTATAACTTCAGGAGAGTCACAAACATGTAGCAAACAATCTTCATGATGTTTTATGAGTCAGGAATAGTATATTTCATGCCATAGCAGATTTCTTTATAGAACTATAATACAGTTTGCAAAAGCTGTTTCACCTCAGCTCTCAGAGAGAAATAAACTGAGTGAAAGGATGCAATTTGCTATAGACATAGAACAGACTGAAACAAAACCTCGTTCCTTTTTCCCTCTAATAACTACCACTATCTCAATTTAAAAAATTATATTATCCAAGAATACATGATCCTGAAAGCTAAAATAATAAGAAAATGGAAATTATCGCAAGATCTGCAATAAAACTGTGAACATTCATAACTGAAATCATAATTTCACATAAGGAGAATATCTGTCCCTTCAATAATAACAGCCAAACTTTCCAAGTTTTACTCAAAATCAGGTAGTAAGTTACTCTGTAATTAACCCTATGATTTCCTCTAGGGATGTGTGCCCATTTTTGAAGTATAACAATATATTCCAAGAAAGTAAAAATATAGTAAATATTAAGGATGTAGGATCAATTTCTTCCTTAAACAGAATTTCCAATGAATTGACAGGAACATAAAAATCTCCCTCTACTCACAGTATTTATAGCCATGTACTATAAAATATGCTCTCTAATAAGAACAGGAAACAGTTGAATACACAGTAAAATCAGCTTTGTTCACAAGCCAAAATGAAGCATATTGGCAGTTCTCCCCCTTTCTGTTGCTATTGAATTGTTGGTTTTTTGGTTGTTGTGGCTTGAGGTTTTTTTCACATTCCACTTTGAATCTAAAAACGCCTTGAAAAATGAAAAATTAAGTTTTACTTCAAATCTATGAAGACAGCATGGTTATCAGGATGGAGTAGGTTGTGAGTAAATGAAGGGAAACTTATTAGGCCAATTAGTTATTTTCCTGGAAACAAATGATGGGGAAATAAACCACTTCAGATGCTGCTGCATGTTATAAATCATAATTGCTTGGCCATCACCCATTCAAAATCTTAAAGTTATATACACAGCAGTGCTCTGGCCCACAGAGCTTAGAGAATAGTGAGGAAAACAGAACTGCCTTAAAATCAATGCTGTGCAAAGACGGCCATCAGATGCTTGCTCCTCTCGGAGAACTTGGAAGTTATCACTTCCAGGGAAGGGATCGTATCTAAATGTTCCTGTAGGGTGCAAAAAGAGCTTTCAGTGATGGCTAAAGGCCGGCTAGAAAAGCACCAGCCCTGGCAGACAGGTGCCCTCTCCTCAGCACAGGCTGCTGCTGCTGCGGTACCTTGGGGACCCTCCTGGCGCGCCGCGTGGACAGCAGCTCGCTGGCAGTGCTCAGGCTGTCCTCGGTCAGGCTGGAGGGGGACGAGGGGATGCCCAGCTGGGCCAGCAGCAGCATGTCATCGTGGCTGTGCCGCTTGGGCAGCCGTGGCAGGCGCTGGCTCTTCCTCTCCGACCAGTTCCCCACACGCAGGGAGTGGCTGCCGGCCTTGGAGGGCAGCTGCAGGGACAGCAACAAGAGGGGCTGAGGGCACGTGAAGGGACAGGGGTCAGCCCCAGAGATTTTAATGTTCAGAGGGAACAACACTAATTCTGACTCTGCTGCATTTCCATGCACCCTCCTCCCATCAAGGTGACGCTTCCTTCAAAAACCTAACTTGAAGGCTTGGCTGACAGTAGAGCCCTGACCCAACTCTCATCCATTTCTTTCACTTGCAGGAGTGAAAATAAAGAGTGATTACACAATTCAGTGTAATATTAATTCAGTGCAATCGTAATAACTAAAACAGCAAATTCATGCTATTTTTTCTAAGAAAAAAAAGGTAGAAAAATCAAGGTTGTTCTCTTTTCATGGTGTTAAGAAGTGTTAAGACCTGCTTATGTGAAGAAGTGCAGTTACAACTCTGTCCTGCATTCCCAAAGAATTCCCTTTAAAACACAAAACTGTTATCGTTACATGGCAAAGGAAAAATCTCTCTGAAGGATTAAGCACAAAGTAACATCTGTCTTTAAAAAACTGGGAGTCTTTTGGAGCAGCTCTGCCCAGTTCCAGGTCTCTGCCTTCTCCTCACACTGTAGAGAAGCTTCACCAGCACGTCCAGGAAAAAGTACTCTTATGCCAAGCATCTGTCAGTTGGCATTTACTAATACTCTATCAGATCTGTTACAAGCTATAAACCTGCAGCAATAAATGTCCCATTTATTGTCTGACTGATTGCAGTGCCTGGGATCCTACCTGGGATTAAGCACAGGTGTTTCTGTGGAGAGGGGTTACACAACAAATACAGTGTCATCATAAAACGTTCTTTTCACACCTGATGACTTCAAAAACTGAAAATAATCAATGGGAAAAGATACTGGGATTCAAAATGACCACAACATTGGTGTTTCTGAGGTCTCTGCTTACCACAGGTTAGCACACCAGGAAAACTGGCAGCAGTCTATACTTTATTGAAGGGAATTCTTTTTGGAGATGATTATTGGAAGCTTGCTGACCTTCTGATCTCTTCCATCTTGTTTATCATCATCCATGACTGAAAAACCATGTTGCTAACCCAGCTGTGTTGCTATGATGGAAAAACTGGGTGATAAATTCTTCAGGAAATTCAGACTTTTCTATTTCTGGTCATTGGAGATTACCCAGGCCCAAAGCTAACCCGCTCATAGTGTCTCTTCATTTTAAATATCAGCACAATGGCAGTGCAATTATGGCAGGACTGATTCTGTCAGGGCACTCCCAGCAGCATTTCAACAGAGCTGCCAGAATAAAGACAGTCCTGTTGCAAAGAGTACCAGAGAGTTCTTATTTACTGAACAGCTTTACAGAAGCCATTTAAATCTGTACATTCTTTGGTCATGCTGTGTCAAACAGAGAACACTGGCCAGTATTTTCCTATGGACCTGCATGGTTCCCAGCCTAAGGACACCCTCAGGATGCTACACAACTCCTGTTAATACACACACAGCCAGAAATAGTTGTTATGCACCATGCCCCCCTCATGACTGCAGTGCCTGTTTCTCCTTACTCTGCCTGATTACTACTATCCACTTGTTCCTTTTCCAGCAGCTTTGCTGAAGTCACTCCTGGTTTACAAGGGATGTGCTAGGAGCACACTAAGAATCCTGGTGATGCTTCTTTTGTCTCTCGGACTGTGATGTTTGCCTGCACGCGAAGCAAGTGAAAGAAAATGCATTCAGTTTTCTTTCTAGGTCTCTTTACACGACAAAAATGTAAATTATTGTGACCTTTTGTTCAGCTGCAAATTTTCTGTTGATTCAGTGCACAGTGAAGTTTCCTTTAAAGGGTGCTTTGAATCTCAAAATTAAGAATGTGATGAGATTTTTCTTATGAACACAACATAAAGTAACTTGGCATTTTATGGTGTTCACAAAAAAAACCAAACAAGTTTGCTTTGGAAAACTCACCACAGAAGGGAAAATCTGCAGAGTTCCTCATCTTTCTTTTTATGCCATAAACACAATTTATACAGCCCTGTTAACTGCAGACACTCAGGTTTTCCTGACTGTCTTATTATTCGTGTATTTACCCAGGGCTTTTACCTGGCATTCTCTGCTTTCCAATGAAACATGCCACACTACAAACTTCCCACGAGCAGAGTCACATCAGGCCTGGTGTAACAACACAGGGACAAAACCAGCAGCTGACTTCTCCCCTCCTGTCCCTGCCTGGCAGCAGAGCTAAGAGGTGCAGCCACACGAGGAGTCATTTAGGCAGAGATTGAGCTCCAAAACAAGCAGTGCAGGGCTCTGCTCAGCCCCGTGGGGCCGGGGGCAGCAGGAAGGACGCGGAGCCGCCGCTGCAGGAGCGCTGCCGGCGCGGAGCGGGGGAGCTATGGTGAGGTGACAAGATCGGAAGAGCGTCACCTCACCATA
>JAHLSL010000073.1:5763488-5869158 GCA_025920805.1 Petroica traversi
CGCTGCCGGCGCGGAGCGGGGGAGCAGCCCCGCAGCGCTCCGCTGCATCTCCCGAGCCTCGCCGCATCCTCGGGCGGCTCTAAGCCCGCTCCGAGCTCATCCAGCCCGCTGCTGTTACCTGCGGAGGAGCCGTGTATTTCCTGTTCTGCGGCGTCCACATCCTCTGCAGGGAGTCTAGGGAGTTCTCGGACAGCTGGTGGGGTTTTCGCCCCCCGTGACGGCCTTTCAGCTCCACATCCTCGTACGGGTTTTCCTTGGGTGACTCGCCTTCACGTTTGGGTTTGGGGTTTTTTGGTTTTTTGGGTTTTTTTTAAGGAAAGAAAAACAGACAAGAATGTAAAATTAGAAAAAAAAATCATGTGAACCAAGTGAAAGGCTTTTAGAAAAGCTCCTCAGCTTTCAGCATGACTCATCCCTCTAGCTGCAGCTGGAAGTATTTGGAGGAGAACTTGGCTATGAGGTCGACAAGTTTCTTTGGACTTTTTTACTGTCCCTTTTTCTTTCTTTTTTTTTTTAACTAAAATGCGAAGATTTCACAAGATGTGCTTCTGAGCATCTGCAGCTGTGGAAAATTTATTGATATATATAAAAGCTAAGGTGCTTAACTTCTTTAAAGTCTATCAGTAGATTTTGTAAATCTGTAACAGCCACTCGAAGGCTGAAATGAAGACCAATAAATAACTGTTCTCAACACGCCACTCTCACACACAATCAGATAATTCTTATTTGATGCAACCTTCATTTTTCTCTTCTCCTGAGAGAAGGCAAAGAAAGAATAAACACTCCAGCTCATCAGTGCCAAGAGACAAGATTGAAAATGGAAAAGGAGAACAATTTCTGTCCCAACCATATGCATCCTCAAAGTGTTCTTTAAAACATATCCTGTCTTCAAATTAGGCAACTATTTATTTCAAGTTACGTGGAATTCCTGTCTCCTGGAAGGAAACTCATCCTACTAGTAATATATTGAGGCCTGACCATTTAATCACTAAATATTACTTAAATGAAAAATACATTAAAAAGCAGACCCCAATCTTTGAATTTTTACCATTTGAAAACCAGAACCAAAATTCATAGTCCAGATTTAAGTGAGATAAAATACCCACCATCTTCTCAAAACTCCTGAACTTAGCAGACCTCTCACTAAACAAAGTAGCAAGAAGATGAATAAGTATCATCAATAAAATTAGAGTTCTGTATTCATTTTTTCAGACGGTTGATAATCAGCAACTGATTTAGATCTTTAGGTTTTTCAAACACAGTCATTCCAGTTTTCCAACCATCTTGAACAGAAAGTCATCTCTTTAAAAAGTGATGTACTCAAATTCAAGACTTGAATTTACAGAAACATGCAGGAAGTTAAAAGCTTTTAAACCAACTTGGTTTTGGTTTTATACATAAAAATTATTTTAAAATCTATGAGTTTAGTTTTATATATATATATATATATATATATATAAGCTCTTTAACATAAAAAATTCACTTGAGAACTGAGGATAGAAGCTGTAAATATGCACAGCACTTAAGAAGATGACAGCTGAGGCATAAGGTGTTTTCAGTGAGAGCAAGGCCTGGGTTAACACTCTGTGACTACCAGCTATGTTGTTCTAGGCAGACTATTAAATTTCCTTATTGTACAAAGGAAAAAAAAAGCAGTTTGTGCTTTCTACTTTATTGTTGAGCCTGGAAGCGTGAGACTGCTTGATTCATCAATTACAGCCACAAGAACTTCTGCTGAGCAAGTTCACATATTCACAATACAAATAAAAATAAAGTTTTGCTTCAGTAGTGCATCACTAAGATTTCTAGTCTAACATAAGCACAAGAGTGAATGTTTTAGCTTTGTTCTAATTAGAAGCCTGAATCACTGCTGCTCTTGAAGAATGTTTGACTTGGCAATCACAGCTTATTATTTCATCCAGAGGGAATCTGATTCTGGAGGCTGCACTGTCATTGTAGCCAATCCTCATGCCACATGGAAAGAACACCTTAAGTCCCTGGGGTATGTGAAAAAAGCCCTTTTGATGAATGCAATGAACAGGATAAATCTTAAACAACAAATATTCCTGAAAAGAAAAATTAATGCTGTGGAGGACTATGGAAGTAGTTGATTCTTCCTGTGGGAAATAAAAATGGATATCACACTCTGATTCTATTACTTGTAGACTCTACAGCTGTAGAAATTATAATCATAGCAATGATAAAGAGTGAAATTTGCAAAATGCTGTTACTTACTGCTGATTGGGCTCTAGTAGCTTAATAAAATTTTTGTAAGCCCAAGTCAAGTATAGGTCAAGCAAGCATTTTGGAATGGATTAATTGATTTCAAAATACCCGGCTGCATGAGACAGGGCTCAAACACGCGCTTCCTTGTGAAAACAAATGTTACTGCATTGGTCCACAGAGTATCCAAACTCCCCAGAAGAAACAAGCCCATCAGTGAAAAAAACCCTTTTTTACAATGTACAGCATTTATAAATGTTAGGGGGATTCTTTTCCCAAAACACAATGTAAAACAGAATTGCTTGAACCCAGTTAAACTCAACATAAATAATGTTGACCTGACCTATTAAGTATAGAAATGGGCCCAGAGAAGTCTTGGATGAGAGAAGAGGGAGGAGCAAGGAACCATGAGCAGAGGCTGTTTTTCTGAGTCAGAGTCTCTACCAAGAGAGAGCTTGGGCCAAATTCCTCTTCAGTGCAATGTGAAGGTCAGAGGAGACACCACAGGGATTTTAACTCTTTCCCCTAAAGCTGTGAGAGCTTCTGCAGATGACTGGTTTGCTGTTCAAAAACTCTTGTGTCTATTCTTTCTCTCATTTGCTTAAAAACCAAACTATTTCAGGATTTGGGGTTTTTTTTCACTTTGAAATAATGCCTTGAGATTAAATACACCTCACCACTTTTTTTTTTTAGTATTATCTCTGAAAATTAAATTGTCTGACCAGTCAGAAACCACCTGGTTATGCTGACACAAGTTTTGAATGAAGCAGTTGGTTCAAGACAGGCAAATAAACTATCTCCTCAGCAATTTTCAACCACCATTTCTTAGTATCTGTTCTCCCTGGCAGGCACGCAGAAGACCAGATACACAAAAAGAGGCAGGCCAGACTGGTTTCTGTACAAGTGACAAGAAATCCAAGATGTCAAATAAACTAAAAATGCTGAATACCCTGAACTGCCTTAAAACAGGATTTGACTGCATCTGACTGCACAGGGACTTCATTCCATGGGATAAACATCTGGGAAGTGGTGGTCCCCAGCAGGTGCATGTCCCACCTCTGGTGGTGGCTGCTACTGCTGCAGCACAGAAAGGAGGGAAGTTTCCATATCTCTGGGCTGGCCCAGAGGTTTACAGCTTTCTCCTCAGCAGCCCCACTTCTCCAGCCCCAAGTCTCAGGCAAGGAATGTTTGCAAGCTGCAGCGCTTGGATTCACTGCAAAAGGAAAACGTATTTACAAGGAAAGAATGAGGAAACGTCCTTGTTCCTGCCATATGGATGTCTCCACTGGAAGCCAAAAGGAGAAACATGATGCAGTATAGAGGCCAGGCTTGTCTTAATGAAGCTGATCCAACAGCCACGCAAGGCAACAGCAGATTATCACTGACTTCAAAGGAAGCTGAATCATACCCCCAGAATGCATATGATCACAAACAGTAAGTCTTTGGCACATACTGTCTCTAATCACCATCCCTACTCCCAGATCAGTTCCCTCTATAAGCATTTTTTCCAAGTTTCCCATTTTCTCAAGTTCTACGTACCAAAGTGCTGAGTTAACACAGGGCATTTATCTACACGGCATTTATCTTCAGAAGACCTCACAGACAGTTTAATGTATGGTCCATCAGGGAAAGAAGAGAAAAACAACAACAACAACAACAAAAAAAAGACAAAATACACACTGATATTTAGAAAAGTCCTGAGGAATGCAGTGCCTTGAGCTTAAGCATCGATGAGTTTCCTCCAGGGGTTGCAGTTCCTCACTCGGTGATGCAGTGAGAGTCAGCCCCACCGAGTCCCGAGGCAGCACACAATGTTCCTCTGCTCAGCCTCTCACACGTGGCAAATGGGAAGCAGAGGCAGACTCTGCAAGCCTGTCTCATGCTGAGAAAGGAGTGAAAAGTAAGGCTGAGAGGAAAAAAAAAATAAGGCAGAGGCTTCTCTATAAATGGCAGAAAGCAGGGAAATGCATCGTTCCATTATAGATGGGAGAAACAATTATCAGAGGCATGAAGTGATTCACAGAGTGCTGATTATAACTCCAGCCTTTTGCACGGCCAGGAAGAGAGGAGAATGGAACAGCAGGTATAGAGTAAAGGGCTCCTAAACTTGTGTTAAGGTTGGTGTGTAAATTGGGAGCCAGCACTCACAAAGGAGGTACTGAATCTGCAGGGTGATGCTGAGTGCCCGGGCTAAGAGCCTGCTGCTTTTCCTCCTGGCTACTTAGAAAGCCCAGGGGCCTGAGTTGCATGGCCAGGACAGTTATCACTTCACAAACGAGGTGCATGTGCACTGCTCATTCATTTCAGTCATAAAATTACACCAACACAGATCCACACCACCAGTGCTGGAGGAAAACTGGGCCACTGGGATGTTTATGAGCATGTTCAGATCAAATGGATGAAAACCAGTAAATCTCCATGCTCCCATAACATATTCAACCTTAGATCTGTGGTACATGTCAATGTCAGAGATGCTGCAACTGTGCATCTCAGATGGGGAGTTTACCCCACGAATCTTCAGAGAGAGGAACTATTTAAATCTCAAACTACAGCTAACGCACATCTACAGCTGCTTTGAAAAGCTGTTGCTGAACAGCACTAAGTTACAGACCATTCCTGGCTTATAGTCCTGTCACTCAGTGTATCTGCTCAGTACAATGAGCTCAGAAAAGCAGTAGAGTATCTGCAACAAGCAGAGTGCCAAGTCTAAAATGCAATCAGCCTTTTGGGGCCCTGGTCTATGCAGTTTGTAGGCAGCAACCTGTTCTTTTTGAACTGCTCCAGTTTGCCTTGCACTAAGCAGAAGAAACACCACAGATACTTTCAGCTCTTTACTTTCTCTGCAGGGACTGCAAAAGTGTAATCATAATGAAGCATAAGGGGAAATAATTAGCATAGCTGATAAATTAACAAGAAATTTCACTCTCAAAAATCACCCATGTATCGCTCAGTCCAAAACCATGTGCATGAAAATGTCTAATAAGCAACTGCTAGCACAGTAGAGCAGCAGTTTGCCTAAACTGCCTGCGCTTCAGGGGTTTCACCCTGCTGGCTTCAACGCAGTCCCTGAATTTAAAGGAGGATTTGGGAGAGCAGTCTCATGGTCTTTTTTTCTCTCTTTTACTAATCTGCAGCATTGACTAGAAAGCCAGGCAGTAAAGCTGAAAAATTGTCACAAGATGCTGTAGTGGATGGTTCAGTGATGAGACAGACTCCACAGAGGAAAACTGAGATCTAAATAGGGCACGAGATGATTATTAAAAATAACTGGAATCCACGTATCCAAATGTAACAACAAAGCAGCAGGCTGACTGTCAATAGGTTCAGCTGAAGCATTTGGCCTTTCTTTGACAGACCTATATGAACACTGTTTGATTTAATGTGCTCTGGCTGCCATTACCCTACAGTGTCTATTATTAAATTTGCCATTATTACACTTTCCAAAATCTCACATTCTTTTTGGGCTGTCACAGGCAGACTGTGGGTATAATTCTGTGATCACTGCCTGTACCATCAATTTGCATCACTCCTAGCTCCAGAGACCTGACTGAAAACCCAAAATGTCTTCAGAGAAGCAGCTAACACAGAACTGCAATCTCTCCAAGTTTGCTTCAGCTTTACAGTAGTCCAGCAATTCCAGTTTCTCCCTCATTTGTCATGGGATGATAATATGACAGACTGAAATGTGCTACAAAAGCATGACAGGCGTGTGAGGATGGGATTTTACTTGAAAGATCAGCTTGCTCTCTTTCTAACCTTTTCCCACATTTACTGGAAGAACTTTGCAAATGTTCTAATTTGAAAGCAATGTCAAGCTGGAACATTTTCCAACTTGACCTCAGTCATCACTGCTGCAGCTCTGATCACACACAGTGAAGGATTCAGTAAAACAGCTAAATCATCCCGTTTTGTTACGTGACATGCACTGTGTCAAATTTACACAAGAAATCAAACCAACTAATTGGTTTAGGAGAGATGAGTTGCCTTACTAGCAGGCTTCAAGGGAGTTACTTGTCCTGTTTTAATGCAGAGGAAGAAGCTGATTATCCCAATTTGAAGCAACACTCAAACTGACAGAGAAAAGCAGCAAAGCAATTGTGTATGACTCCACTGTTTCACTTACCACTCACCTTTGGTGTCAGCTGAAACAATATCCAATTATTACATACCCCTACAGAAGCAGTGATTAAGTTGTCCTCCTAAGGTGCAAAAAAAATCTGCCAATAGAAGTGTCAGCTACTGAAAGGGCTCAAAATCTCCTAAATATGACAGTGAACAGGCCCAGAGAGCAGAAGGATACATAAAAAACCCTCCCCAAGAGGGCCAGCTGCCCTGGGACAGTGAAATACAGGACATACCAACGGGAACCCACCAGCAAGATGCCATTCAAGTATTCATCCTGGTTTTAGAGAATCCACAGCAGTGTTTATGAGGCATTGCCTTGCTGTCTAGACTGCTTCAGCTCCAGCTGCCAAAGCAGACATGGAGTCATGTGACATTCAATTAAACATTCTCAATCTACAAGACAACACACAGAGCCCAGTTGAGCAGTGGTTTCCTGCACGTCTGTCATGTCATCTTGGAGGAAATCTCCACCTGTTCTGCTGTGTACAGCACTCTGGGGAGTTACAGAGTGAGAAGGCTTGTCTTGTCAGAGGTTCCTTCCACTAAATTTAATTTCTAAATGGGGTGCTATTTCTTTCATCTAGTTTTGCTAGATTTTCTCAATTCAAACTTGATACCCTTAACCTTTATTTCACTTTACTCATTCAGCTTTTTTTGGTGGTGATTACAAGTGCTTTGTCCTAGATGTCAGGTCAACAATGCTTGAGAGACACAAGACCTTAAACAAAAACATCTCAGCTGCATGTAGGGGAGCAGACTGGAAAACTGGAACCGTATGGTCCATATGACAGGAAACACTGTTGTGCACAAAAACAGCAGAAGCAACAATCTCAGCCATCCCTTAATACTATGATAGTTTCTTGAATTCACACAAAGCCAAGCGTGGTTTCCCCAACCGGATTCAGAAAGCCACATCAATTTTGGTCTGATTAAAGGCTCATTCAAAACCACAAGAAGCAAAACAATGTTAAGTTTACTATGACTGCCACATTTCTATGAGTGCTAGTACAGAAGATGAATGAAGTCCACATGGTTCCTTGCACATGGAATACAGCTCTGATTTATATTAGGAATGTGCACCTCTTTATACAATGGCTGCTTGATTAATGCAGAATGGATCATTATATTCCAGTCCAATACCTGTCCTGAACTCACCATGAAGGTATTTCATCTGTTAAAGTCTACAGAAATATTACAAAATTGAACAAAGTGTCTGGTTCATGATGTCACTGGATTCCAAAGCATGATCATTTTCGGTTTCAATATTACTTAAAACTTTTTTTTTTTTTTTAAGTCAGCTCTCAAAATAAGATAATCTACACACAGCAGTTCATCGCTGCCCTGGTCATTAAAGAAGAAGCAATGCAAGGGCACCAGGAGGAAGACAAAGCTTTGGTGTGCATGTGCCTCACATGAAGAGGCTGTGTGGTAACCGAGAAACCAATTACTCCAGTCCTGGCACTTTCAGGCTCAGAAGATGTTTAGCCTGGGAAAGGCTGGGGGATAACCCAACCACTGTCTGCCACTGCCCAGAAAAGCAAATGGAAAAAGCAGCACAGGCACTTCTTGGAGGTCAAAGAATGAAGGGCAACAGTCACAAATAACAAGGAAAATTCAGACTGGATGGAAAGAAAAAATTGTTCACAGTGACATTAGAAGAAAACATTCTTCACGATGGAGGCTAAGCAGTGGAGAAGGCTGCACAGGGAGGCAGTGAAGCCATCCTCCCATGGTATTTTGAAAACTCAACCAGATGTAGCCCTGAGCAACCTCATCTAAAGTTGAAATTAGCCCTGCTTTGAGCAGAGGCTGGACTAGCTGACTCCACAGTCCCTTCCAACCTGAATTTTTTATGATTGTGTCTCACATTAGAGTGCTTAGAATTGCTCAAGGTTCACAGCTTTCTCTTCCTGTATTTTAACACTTCCTTGCATTACAAATGCTAATTCCAAGGGATGGGGGGACATGACACACTTTATTGAGTTTATAACTACAGCAACAATGTTTTAACTGCTCTAAGTTTTAGGAAGGCAAGGAGATTCAACAAGGTATAGAAAAAAAACAAGACCCACCAGCACCTCTAGGGCAACTGTTTGCAAAGAAAACTCAGAGCACAGTGACAGAGCCCTTTATAGCTTTGAAGCAGATGTAGATCTATAAAATAAATTCACTCTTGCAGACACCTGGTTTGCATGAGCACAAAAGTGCTACTTGGAGACTGGGGTCTAGCACCACTGGTATAAATTATGCAGATGTGCTACACAAAACTAGGATCGTTTCTTTAAAGCTGGAGATCAAACCCCTTTGGCTTGTCTTTAATCATGCCAGACAGTTTATAAGAATTATACTGATTTGGTATTCCCCCCCACACTGCCATATTGAATGAAGTGCTTGGAAAGAGGTTGTTAAAAAGCATTACAAAACAATGAACTTCTGTGTTTGTCCACAGATCTGAAATTTTGCATTCTTTTCCCACTGCCCTGCCAAAATGCCCAAATTATAGTCTGCAAGGAGCTGGTTTATAGTACCCATGAGTTGGATGAGCCCATAATGATTTTGTTTTACTGAACCCAAGATTTCTTCTCATTTGAAGAAAGCTTCTTACTAGTCCAGCACATTTTATTTTGATATTTAACAAACCAGACAAGGGAAAGAATCATTACCACCTAAAATCTGGTGGGACATTGTCAAGTCCTGAGCAAAGATGGGCACTATAACAAACACACAATACATTTTCAAGTGTGGATAGCACAGTGGTCTGTCATGGAAAAGACTGATGATCAAATAAGGATGCTCTACACAGAAAAAGACTTCAGTATCTACAAAAGTTTTCATTTGAACTAACAGACACTGAGCAGGAGCTGAAAGTTTCTGTTCTGAAAGCTTTTTTTATTGAATGGCATAGAGGAAGTGTACAGATGAAAACGGAAAGAATAAATTCCTGTTTGCACTGAGGCTGACAAGGCAGAGACAAAATTTGGGTCCGACAAAAAAGCCCCAGGCTCCAATTTGTGGCCACTGTTCTTTGCTATATCAACTGATATGACCAAGAATAGTTTTGTTCTATGGTCTTTGTTTGCCTCTCAACATTTGTAAGCACTATTAGAGTGCCTTTTTACCAGACTAAACAAGCCCAGCTTGTCAGTGTCTCTTCAGAGGATGTGTGCTCTAGACTGTCTTGGTAGCCCTCCAGCTTTCAGTATATAAAGATTCATTGTCCAAAGTAAAATGAAGTCCCCTTTGTATCTGTTGTAATAATATAACACTGAAAGAGTTAAAAACAATGCAGATATTCATCACTTGTGCGGAAAATCTGTGCTCTGAAGGGCTGCCCAATTTTCGGTAATTATAACAACTTTTTTTTGATGTTAAAAGAATGTATGCATAGGCCATACATTTCCTTCTAAGACCAAAAGAAACATGTTTTTCTTATGAAGCTTAATGAAAACAGTGTTTTTTGTTGTGCATTCCCAATGGTTGTATAGCTAAAGGAAATTAATTCCTCTTTAACCAGGAACTGGGACTTGGAGAAGCCCAGGAACAGTGCTACAAACAACTGCTTTGGGGCAGTCCACACCGGAGTCCTGACAAGCTCAGGCTGACCACACAAGGCCTCTGGGGTTAATCTTGCTGTTGAATAGTTCTGTAAACACTGTCTCGAGTTCTGTTCTTTACATTTTTACACCGCTCAAGGCTCCAAGCCAAGGCCTCGATAAAAAGAGTGATTTGGTTCCTGAAAAGCATTGGCAAAAAGCTGACCAAACAGTCTGTTTCCAATACTACCCAGTGGAGGCTGAAAGAATCAAGACTTCCTGCATGCAGCCTGAGAGCTACATTTGCACTGAAGGATCAAACCCATTTAGCCTCCATTTAATCTCTCTTTACTGACAGCACTGAATGTTCCTGCCCAGGGCATGTGTTCAGCAATGCCCACAGCCACTCAACATCCTGCTGTGAGCCCGTGCTCTGCAGCAGCTTCTTACCTACAATGTCTTCATAGGCATTTTCTTCTAAAGTGCTCTTGGATCCAAATTTATGCTGGCTCTCAGTTCCATTTTCAGTCGGGGAGGGAGGGTAGAGGGATTGCAGGCTTGAGGCATCCTCAAACTCGAAGGATTTTCTAAAGTTTAAAACAACAAGTAATTAGTAACAAGAATGCAAAATTATTCAAACATTTAGATGAGCATTTGCTTGTTAAGAAATATATATAAAATTAACCACAAAAAAAAAAAAATTAGACATTGTGCTTTAAGGACTAGCTTTTAGCAGACCCTAAGTTCTGTGCTCACAGCAATCTCTAATATAGCCATCTATTACACTTTCATGAAGTTGGAAGTATTGTTATCCCCATTATGCAGACAGGAAGAAAATACCAAGAAAATATGCTGAAAGTTTACAGAGTAAGTTAGCAGCACAGTCCTCAGATTAGAAGTTATTTTGCTATTTCCAGAGGCGCCAGAAACATGTGGCCCTCTAAAGAAAGACACAGTCTCTGAAAAGCATTCCTGCACTGGTTGCTCTGGGAGATGCTTGACACCACTCACATGTCTTGAACCTTCAGATATTTTCCTGCACAGAGCTCAGTGCACAAATGCCAAAGGCAGACTCCTGTGGAAGCCACCCATTTCCCTTGCACACCCCATGCCAAGCACTGACAGCAGAGGAGAAAGCTCTGAGGAAATTAGTGCTCTTTGGGGTGCATGAGCAACCCAGGCTGAAGGTTTGGCCTTTCTGGCAGAAAGGTGAGGAGCAGCTGGGTCAGATGGACCCACACAATTTGTCACATGGACCCACACAATTTGTCACATGGACCCACACGATTTGTCTCCCACCCAGAGCAACTCACCACCTCCCACCTACACCCCAGTGCTGCTGAGCAGTTCTAGAGGGAGAAGAGCCCAAGTTCTGCCCACTACCCAGTTCACCCAGCACCTTTTCTCTGGGGCAGTACCTACACTGAAGCTGGGAAGTGCACAATTTGCAGTTGCAGCAGCACAGGGGCTGGCACTCATTGGATTGATTTACTGCAGAGGATGAAATGGTGAGAAAAATGGGCTCATGTCAGAGCATAAATCCTGTTGTGCTGCAAGGCTTGCATGGACTGTGCTGGTGCCCATACTCCAGTCACAGAGCCCCAAATTAGATTTAAAATAAATCATCCTGCCACAACTCCCCTTCTTCTTCTTCTTCCCAGCTGGAGTGGAGCCTATGTTACAGCATATCCATGTGGCAGTGACAGTCTCCTGAGACACTTTGGCCTGGGAGTTGGCTCCAGCATCGCTGCAGGTAACACAGGGACTATCACACAGAACACTGCATTGGAAAAGAGCATTTCCTGTTTATCTGCTGGAGCAGATCTAGATCCACCTCCTCTCTCTCCTTTCCCTAATCTTCAGAATATCCAGGTCTAAGTTAATCACATCAGGATTGTGGCAGAAACAACCTGTTCATGTCAGAACCAGACACCTGCTCCTCCACACCTACTCACAGTTATGACACACTCATGTCATAGCTGTGATGAAATGAGACTTTCTAAAGTAGTTAAACATCCAGCTCCTGGAGATTTCAAGGCACCAATATGATATGGTGACTGGATAGGATGACAGGAATGGCTTCGTGGACACTCAGCTTTGGTCGATGTGTCCCAAGCCTATCTTGTGATACTCCTCTCCTGTGCTGTGTGTGTGCCAGAGGATCTCCAGCTGCTGGGGAACACCCAGCTCACACCACTCTGAAATATTAAAGCTACTGTGAGCACCAGGTCCTCTGGGTACAGCCTGGCTCTCTGCTAGCAGGCAAACATGAGAGACTTCCTCCATATTGCTAGAATGTTGAATTAGCCACCAAAAAAAAAATGAAATCAGTGCTTTCAACCAAAGTATTGAGAAAATAAATACCCTCAGTCCATTCTCATGGCATTCCAGTGAGTGCAAACCACATGTATGTGCAGTCTGAAACACACAGCTACAAGCTGCAGGCACAATGAATTATGTCCATTCTCCAAAAATGAACAGTTTAGGTACTTAGATTTCAGTAGTTACTATCAACCAAATACTGTCATTCTTAGATGACCTGTGTGATCTTAGGTTCTTTGTAAATCTGGGAATTCTCCTTTCTGTAACTGAAGAAGAGTAGCAAAGACAATAAAATTAAAATTTTTATAAAGGATTGAAGTCAGCCAGGAAACCTGACCTTTTCTGGAGGTTGATTTGAACTTATTTAGATATGATTAACAAGAGGTCTGTCCAGAGAAATCATTAAAGTACAGTGGGTAAAGATCTAAAAATTAATGGATACCTACCCAGTAAAATGTCAAACTGACTTGCAAGAACCATCAGACACACATGATAACAGTTTATATTCTTCAACTTAAATTGATAAGTAATGCTTTTTGGAAAGCTTGTTTCCCCTAACCCGGACCTGAAACTCCTCTGCTGAACTGTGCTGTTGTCTAACTCTGCTATGACAGGAGACTGAATCTGCAGAAAAGCAGATACAAGCAGAATTGTACCTCTTCTGGAAAGAAGCTTCAAAATTTCATCTCAAAAATTCATTGTGATAAAATACTGTGGTTCTTAGATGACTTGCCCTTTTTCCAATAAAGGCTATCATTTACACCAGA
This sequence comes from Petroica traversi, assembly GCA_025920805.1. Taxonomy (NCBI): domain Eukaryota; kingdom Metazoa; phylum Chordata; class Aves; order Passeriformes; family Petroicidae; genus Petroica; species Petroica traversi. Next base: position 5,776,459 of record JAHLSL010000073.1, read on the forward strand.
ACATTTAAAATTATTGTTCCTCTTCTGCACATTGCAAATGCTATGCTGAACAAATTGAGGGCAGCTTTACTTCACAAATTTCTTGTTAAAAACTAGATTTACTTCTTCTAAGATTATTGCCAGGACTCAAAGATAAGGACTGCTAATCACAGATTGACTTTCCACATCCCCCAAGCCTTTCTGGGAGAAACAACATGCCTCAACACAGCTGTTTGATCTTTCAGAAGCAGGTGTCTCCTGAGAGAAAAGGGCAGAATCTGAAGGCTCCTCTTATCCTTTTCCTGCCCTAGTATAATTCAGGTCAGGTTATGCTGACAAACTTTTAATAATTGAGCCAACATCGAGCAGCAGAATCTGAAGGGATAAAGTGCATCTGAGATGCTGTTTAGCAGTTCTTTGCAAATCTCATCCCTAAATATCAAGGGAGGGTGTGTATCATACACAAGCACAGACAGGTGAACTCATTAAAAATGCTGCAATTTGAATGCTTAGCAACAACTATGCCTATAATTTCCTAAGCAATGAGCAGAATGAGTTTTACCATGTCTAAAACTCAAGAGAAATCATGTGATTAAAACAAGCCATGCTCAACAAATTGCTGGAGAAATGTAGCCATACACTCTCCCCATCATTAACTCAAGAAGGACATAAGGACTTTCTGTGGTAAAACAGTTTTCTCAGCATTAATCCTATCCAGCTGTTGATTATTATTTAGGATAATATTCCTAAACACTGAATTAAATAAAATCAACTACACTGCATAAAACTGACACAACTGCTATAGTAATGAGCTTTGGAAATAGAAAACCTCTGCAGGTACATTTTACAGGAAGAAAAGACTGTGAGGGATCAGCTATATTCCCACTACCAGACAATAACGAAATTATGGTCCATTAAAAATCACAAATAATTCGGGCATTTGTGCCAGAATGAACTAGATAACCTTTAGCACCTGGAGCCTTTTTTGGGGATCGAGGAATGAAGACTTTTGAACTCCAAAACTGGAGGCATATCAAGATATTGTACCAGCGCGTTCCATCAGCACAGACCAGCAGAAAAAACACTTGTCTTGCACACAGTTCCTAGCTTTTCTTATGTCAAAAGCCCTGCATTAGAGGGAGAATTTTAAAATAGCACTACCCCAAAAATACAAGCCATTTATTTATTCATTTATCCGCAGAACTGAGCGCATTTCCTTGCCCTTTACCTATTCTGGGATTTTCTGTGGAAGCGCGACTCTTTCTTCTGCCTTCTCGTGACAGGGGGTGCGGGCGTGGACGGGAGGGGAGGAGGAGCAGCAGGCGTGGGAGATGGAGGGAGGCCATTGCTGGCTTTGCTTTTGTGGGACTTGTCTGCCTCGTACTCAAAAGTGCGTTTGGGCTTGGGGACGGGGTTCACGGCGCTGTTGGCCGCGCTTTCCAGCAGCGCCTTGGGGCCGGCTGAGTTCGCAGTGACCCCCTGCTTTGTTTTACTGCTTTTCTCAGCCTCGGAAGGTGTTTCTGGTTCACTCCCCAAAATAACACTCCCTGCTTTGCTATCGCTCAGGGTTTCGCTCAGTCCCTCCACAGTACTCGGAGTGCCAGACTTTTTCCTCCCTTTGTCAACACTGTAGCAGCTGCTTGGTAGCTGGGGGAGGCCTCTGCCCGACTGCTCCTTCAGTGCCTGCTCGATCTTCTGGATTCTGTTGAGCACGGCAGAGGGCTCTTTCCTCACGTGGCTTTTAAGGAAAGTGGTGGAAGGAGGTTCGCTCCTGCCTGGTCTCCTCTCAAACCGATGGCAGGAATCCCTGTCCAGCAGTTCCTCCTCCTCTGTTTCTGGGTAAGAGCACTCGGAAAATGTTCGGCTCATTCTTCTGAGCCCTTTGAAATCAAAAGTCTTGTCGCTGCAGGGAGAGGTCAGCACGCTGGGGCAGCTTTCACTGCCCGACCTCTCCCCAGCATCCCTCTTGTCCCCACACATGCTCGCCCTGGGGGACACCTCCCGGCGGCATTCCCATTCTGTGATCTTCTGCCTGATGTCCAGCGCCTGCGAGCGGACGCTCACCCTGCTGATGGACAGGGTCCTCAGTTTGGTGGCAGTGCCCAAGGACAGAGTGCTCCGGGTGAGAGGGTGGCTCCCTATTGCTTTCCCATCCTGAGCCTCATTTGGACTCTCCTTTTGGTCAGCCTTGAACACAGACAGCCTTTTATCCAAAGCGCCCACACTGATGGCTTTGAGGGGGTGGCTCGGGGAGTCGGTGTCCGACGGGCTCGTGGAGGTGCTGCGCAGCGTGGACGTGCGGCTGCTCCAGTCCTTGAGGCACAGCCTGGAGCTGGAGACTCTGGAGAGCCCAGCAGAGCGGGACGAGTCCTCGCTGTCACTGAGGGGGTAGGCAGGGCTCCTCCGTGGGGACAGCAGGGGTGGTGGAGTGGCTGACTGGCACCTGGAAACAGAAAGAAATAAAAAATCAAGGCCTTGGGGAAACTGGAGTAATTTGTCAAATTTCTTCTGGCCGTAGGGCTCCGCACTGCAATGATCCCAAAGGATCATTGAGACACCAGTGACCGTTCAGCCACAGAGTCGGGGGTGGGAGGTGGCAGCATTTAACTGGCGTCAGTGACGGGCCATGAGCAGGGCACTTGGCACATCCAAAACAAGTTTTCTCACCTCTGTTTGACCCCCAGCTTTTCCAAGTTTCCTGAACTTAAAGCCAGCTGATATTCTCATAGCAGACCTTGAAAGCATCTACCACCTACAGATGTGTAGACCTAGTTGGTCTGATGATGTGGCCAACAAGGTTAAATTCCCGTTATCAAACAGAAGTAATTTCTTATCAAAAGACTATTACACAAGGAGAAAACACATTAATCTGCCTACACTCTGTGTTGAAGAATATAAACTACATAGAAAGATCTCAGTGTTACCCTGGAAAAAACCCTTGGAACAAATTCTAGCCGTGGTTTGCAGAATCAGCTATTGTTACTGGGGTTTTGTACATTGTTGCAAGGACTTTTAAGAACAAAAAGACACAAGGAAACTAAATAACACATTAATCATTTGGCTCATCAGTGATGAACCAGCAGTAAGGAAATTAAGCCAAAACCATGTCAAAAAAGGGGGTTTGCCACTCCCTGCCAAAATCCATACAAATAAATCATAGCAGAAATAATCATAGCTCCTTTAACATTAACTCCTTTCTGTTCCAAACAGTAAAGGAAAAAGAGGAAAGACCCATAAGTAATGCCTTGCATGTGCAGTTAAGTTTATGCTGTGTGAGGACTGTGGACAACAAGATGGTTTTTATCAACTGTCCTGTACACAGACAAGATCCAAATGAAAGAACTGCTTGACCAAAAGAAATCAAAGGAGAAAATGTCTGCACTATAGCAAAGGGAGCAGAGATTCCAAATATCTCTGCTGCTTTATTGTTTTCTTCCCAACAGCCAGCCAATACCTACAGCAGAAGTGCCAATTTCTGTGCATTAATCCTAAAAATCCAGAGCACTGGGGTGATTTCTGAAAAATTTCCTTTGACACGGGAAATATTTTCTTTGCCTTCAAACACAACCCCAAACTAAATTATCAGATTTCATCCCAGTTTCCTATAGTGGAGACTTCACAATCAAAGTTCAAAAATATCAGAAAAGAGAAAAGCTCTGGTCAGAAAAAGACAATAATCATATTATCACAAAAGGGAACCGATCTCTTTTTTCAGAGGCCTGAGATAAGCAACTCTATTTGTCACAGGAGTTACACTGCTTGGTGACTTTTATTTCTTTATTGCTTTGAAAGATAAACATGCCCGTAGGAAAAGAGATCTCATATCAAAGATGATGGCAAATACTGCTACAACAACTGCCTAAAGCAGTTATTTCAGGACAGAAAGGATGTGTGCCAGAATATGCTCTCTGCATCCTAGAAGCTGAATTTCCTGCCATTCTATACAGCTGCAGACAGGTGTCTTAAGAGATCTCAGAAGATCAAAGGGAGGTGACAGATGAGGATTGGTTTTGGCTGCCTGTTGCAGCCCAGTTTGTAGTGGATTACCTGGAATTACCTTGGCTGACATACTCTCATAGTGCCTGAAGACGAAACAAAAATCAGCCTCCTCAGGCTTGGTGGGGCACCCTGATCCTTCATTATTGCATCTGTCTCATCTCGATCTCTTCAGGTTAATACCACAAAGCCCAGTTTTTATATTATTCTTAGCTTAGATTCGGGAACATGTTCTCCTAATTCTTTCATGCTGTGCAGGCCTGACCCAGAGCTGCACTGACATTTCTCTCAAGGAAACAGGCATCACCCAGTGGAAATGTATTTTACATCTAAAACTACAGCCTCAGAAGCTGCATGTTGACTAAATCCACTGTCAGGATTCAGCTACAGTTCAAGGGTACAAGAGGCTGTCAGGAATACTTTAGCAAGTTACAACTTACTTATTAGAGTCTAACCTGTACTGGCAATAGCAAGAATAAAATAGAAAATTACAGTGGTGAGGTCAGTAAAATGGACAGCAGAGGTGAAGGATATGCTGATAATCAGAGAATCATAGAATCCTGTCTCTACACAGAAAATACATAGGCATAGTCCTTTATTTCCTCACACTCTAAGAAATATCTTTTCAGCTATTTCAGCTGTCACAAAAGATTTGGTGAATCATCAGGAAAGGAGGAAAAGGGGAAAATTATGGTTTGCATAACCTGAAGAAGTTGCAAAATATTTCCTCTTAAAAGGTATGGAGCCATCCTTTTAAATCCCAGGTTCCAGGTAAGGTAACTGCAATTAAGGCTTCATCTCAAAACCCCCAAATCCAGTTACAAAACTCCCACTCACTTCCACTGTGCAAATCCGGGGCTGCAGAGCCACAGGTCACAGTTTGCCCTCAAGGACTTGGGTTACCTCACTGAAGGAAAAGATTCTGATTTACACTGCATTACACTCTAAATTAAAGTAATCCAGATATTATCTATGGGACTAATTCAACAACAAAGAGGAACAGAGCTTTATGCTGATGATTTAAGCATGCATTCTCTAAAGGATGCTGGTAAGTAACAGAATGAAAGAAAAAAACAAGTCCAAAAGCTGATCAGTGAAAAATAAAATGGTTCTTTTCCAAGAAACGTATTTCCATTAGAAGAAGATTCTCTTGAAGGCACAGTAGTTCCACAGACTTTAAAACCAGTATTACTGGACAGAGACGAATAATTAAAAAACTAACAACTTACCACAAAAAGATTGTAAAGCAAAATGCTTTTATTTAAGTTTTCTATATACAGAATAATACAGTGCAGCACTTTACAATGCATATTATTACATAAACTTTCCAAATATCATGTATAAACAGCACAAATAGAGATTATGGAATCAAGTTTAGCTTTATTAACAAGTTCTCTTGACCAACACCTTCGTTCTGGGCAAGGATATTTCTTTGATGATATCAGCATTTCACAAAAGACACTGCAATAAGTTGCTCTGATTCCCTAAAAGCATTTTTTCAACATGCAGCCTTAGGTGTGCAGTTCCTAAACCCCTGGCGAGTCAGTTGTGTATTTCAGTCTCAAAGGTTGCCAAGCAGCCCACAATGTCCTCTAACAGGTCAGAGACCCTGGAACCTCCTTTCTGCTGGGACTCGTTGCTGCTCACCAAGGGGAGCAGACAGAATCCAAGAATCCAAGAGATGCTTTCCAGCTCTCTAGACCATGCTCAGCTTTGCTGTTGTGATTTGTTCCTTGAGAAATCAGCGGTTACCCACAGCAGGAGGAAACCAGTAATATCAGTCATGCTCTACAGGATTCTGATCTGTAGGTACAACTGGTCTTCACATTCTGATTCAGTCTCTTCTCTCCAGTTTCTCTTTTTCTCACCCAAAATGTAGAAAAAGCTTTTAATTTTAAAAACCTGTGATTCTTGAGGGCTGCTCTCAAATATTCATATATTCTATGATTTCTCTAGTAAAGGCATCTCCTTTCACCATTGACAATGTGTGGATAACAGTGGAGCTGTATCTCAGCTGCACCAAGAAAAGAACAGGAACACTTGCTTTGAGATAATTTACAACCTACTCGTCACAAGGCAAAAGATGAAAAAACTGAGTTTCTGCCTTTTAGCCAGGCTGATTTGTACTAAAAATCTGTGGAGATGGAGAAGGGCTGGTTCTCAGTGCCAAAAGTGCCTGAGTTCTCACCCTCTATCTGACCCAAAAGTCAAAACGTCTCCAATTTTGGACAAGACACCAATCTTCTTCCTGCAAAACATGGGTGCTAACATTTGTCTATTTGTAGAAGAGGAAGAATTTAATTCCTGGAAACCACTCTGAAATAGGGCAATGCAAAATTAGTATTAAAACCAGGGGGCCTGGCCTTTTGATCTGGTTGAACAGAAGCACAGCTCCTTCCTGCTTCCAATGCCAAACATCAACTCCAGAAAAGAGGAGAAATGGGCGCAGAAAATTCCCGCAACTTCACGAGTTGCTTTCAACAACAGGAGGCTTTGTGTCTTTTGGAAATCAAAGTACAGGCAGATAATCAGAATGTGCATTTACTGAGGCATTTGATTCCAAGAAGCACACACTTTATATACAGTAAGAAAAATCTTAGGTTGCGATTCAGGCTTTAACAGTGTGGGGAGGGTGCTTAAGTGGCTCGCCTTGAAAGAGTTACAGGACTCCCAACTCTCACTGCCCTGCTCTGACCTCTGAGCTAAGCAGCTCAGACTCAAAGCACTGTTTTAGCTTTCCTGAAGTGTATGGAGTGACCCCACAGATCATCCTATTCTGAGGAAAGACAAACTGGAAGAAGCCACTCAGCAATTTTTCAGTTTTGTAAATCCCATCTGCTCTTCTTAAACCAACACACACAGAATAGTAAGACAGATTTTGGCTCTCTGATCTGGGGAATTTCCCACTCCAACATGCTCCTGCATGGGACCCATTTACTGAAAAAATAACAAGGAACTTGCTGACAAAAAGGTACTGGGTTTTCCAGGCTCCTATGGAGGAGAACCCGTCATTTCCCAATGACACTGATGCAGGGTGAGATCATGCAAAGATTCCCAGCACTGGTTTTACTCCCCAGGACTTCTTCCCCACTTTTTTTAGGAAAAATATTGCTTTCTTAGTATTTTATTTAACAGTTTTTTTCTCATTCCTGGTTCTTCTCAGGGCATTGTGCCATTTCATGAGGACAACCTAACCTGTTCCAGGGTAACAATAGCATCAGAAGCAGCTGTGACCATAGGATTGTGAGTTTGGGAATGAGTAAATTTGGCCTGCCACACAGCACTAGAGACAAAAGCAACAGAAATTTCTCCTTGCAATGGCATCAAAACTCATTTTTAATAGACATACTAAAGCTATCCTGGTAGGTAAATGAGGATGTAACTTTGAAATCCTCTAGGCTTGTAAGAGATAATGCTAAGAAATGTTCAGCTACTCTGAGTACATATACTGGAATCCCTCCTTCCCAGAGCAAGGCAAAGTGAGAGGGAAATACACCCTGCTGACTGGAATCATCCACAACACCATACACAATTTGATGTACTGCTGCTGAGAACAGATGTAATGGCTCACTATGATATTCATTTATATCAAACTTCCACTTGATTTGACCGAGCAGGCAGAGGAGGGAAAATATGAGAGACCAAGGGGAGCTGAAGTTAGAACAGGTGTTTCAGTCCCATTCCTTCTGTGACCTGGACAAAACAAGCACTTTGGCAGAGGTTCAGTACCCACAGCTCCTTGTAACCAGTACAGTTTCACACCCTCCCAAGGGCAGTGCTGCCAGGAAATCACACAGCAAACAAACAGAGCACAGAAACTCTTCTGCCTTTGTCAGACATTTTTGGGAAAGCTCCCAGTACAAATCAATACTTTTGCACAAACAAAAACTGAACACACCACTGCAATACAGCAATCTCCCAGGCCTCTTCAGGTGCAAAAAGGCAGAGTTATTCAAAGCAAACAAAAAAAACCTTTAGGACTTTGATAGAAGCAATGAAGAGGGACATAGTCCCAAAAATCTCTTCTTCCTCTATCAGTACAAGAGGAGCAATAAATTTCCTCTATACTTTCCTCCAAAGGACTGTGAGAAGCCCAGTTTTAGCAGCAGCAGCCAGTGATGTGGTTGCACTTTGATATGCATTATGGAATGAGTCATTTCACAAAGCAGCATGGATTCAGCATTCTTTGCTTGTGACAATGTGCCATTTCCTTTCCTTTCCTCTCCTCACCCCTAGCTGCAGCCTCGCCAGAGGGGACAGACAGGCAGCAACAGTGACTGCTGCAAATCCTCAGCCAGGCATTGCTGTAAGCAGGGGACAAATGCAGGGAGTCAGGCTGGTCTGTCTGGGTCACCAGGTGCTCAGCATGAGGGTAAAATGCACAATCATCACCAGAACAGGTGATCTGAAATGGCTTTGCTGCTTAGTTGAGGTGACCCACAAGGATCCCATGTATCGATGATCCTTTGAGTTCTGACTTTTTCTTTTTGAAATAAATGATCATTGAGGCTTGGACAACTGCCTTGTGTACTGCAGCAAAGAATATAAATTGAGTCTCTCAGTGTATTAATTGTTCCAGGAGCAGAAAAGAACTTTAAAACAAATGTTATTGTTACTCCTTATAACTGGGTATTATGGGAACAGTAAGACCAGACAAAGGGACCTCCTGTACTACTGAATTTAAATCCACTCTCATTTGGCAGTAAACCTTTCTATTATAATATATTCCGTGCTCTCGTAGCACACAACATTTTAATTTCTACATAACTTAAGCAGATAATTACAGATTGTATTTAATTATCTTAAATCTAAATAAGATTTTATAGCGAATAAAGGAGGTGAACTTTTCACACTCCGGTGCTGGGCACACACCAGTAAGGTGATTTTTGAGCTGATTCAACTTGGTGATGGAACAAGTGGTGCAACTTGTCTTATCTTGCCTCTGTCTTGGAAAGGAAGGTGATGTAAGAGGTAGCAGAGCAAACCCTCTTGCACCAGACCCTTTATAATCTTTGAGCTCTCACCAGGAGTCTGGCTAAAAATCCCCTAAAATCTGCATTCCAGATAACATCCCCCTTTTATTGTTGACTTTGGGATTGTGACAAAAACAAGACAAAAACTTGTACTTTTTAAACTGTGAGTCTGCATTTTAAGATTGTTTGAAATAGGCTTGCTCACTCTCATGAACGTGTGCTGGGATGGAAAAGTCCCAGAATTTAAAGAGAATGAAGCAATAAACTCAAAGTGGACAACAAATCACAAAATGTTTAAAGATAGAGCAAAAATAGAAACACCAATTATTTTTCTGTTTGTACTTCTGAATTTTTCTTCCCCGAGGAATTTTGATGCTTTCCATTTAAATAAAAACTGAAACCATATCAGAACTAGCTACAGAATGAAAGGACTGTGAAACAAACAGAAAAAAAAGATCAAGCTCTGAGTCTGGTTTTTAAAAGCTCCAGTGTCTGTGTTCCCAAGAAGTACTGAGTCAATGATAACAATTGTGGGGTGGATTTGCAGGGGTGCTGTGGTGAATTCCTGTGTTTAACTCCCCCCTCCCCCACCAGAGCTCTGGGCCTTTGCAGCAGATTCATGAAAAGAAGTGCACAAAATCACAGCTGACTGCAGCTCAGCTGCGTTTTTATGGCTCAGAAGTAAAAGGTCTGATTTACACCAGGGAAATGCAGGAGTCATTCTGCCAAAGCAAATTACATGAAGTGGCAACTATGCTCTACCACTGTATTAAAAAAGGGCAAAGAAATCAAAGTTGATGAGTCAGATCTTAAATACTTGAATTAGCCATGATCCATAAAGCCAAGACAGCAAGACAAATCTGACCACAAGAAATGACTGTAAAATAAAATGCCATCAATCAGCATGCACTAGGTGTCTTTGCCAAGTGAGGGGGAAGAAGGTAACAGGAAATTGTGAAATTATCTGGACTCAGAGGGTTAGATTCCCTGCCACTCCAGATTTATGGCAGTCTTCTGCTCTAGTACAAGGCAAGGGCAGGATGGTCTTTAAACAATTCCCCATTTAAGCCTTTTTCACCTCCTCTGTTCAGACACAAATAACTACCCAAGGCAAATAATACTGAGGAGCCTGGGCTATCCTTTCCATCACAGGCATCAGAAGCTGACTGAGAAACAAATCAAAAAGTGAGAACAGAAGTATCAGAGTAAGCCATTCTCTCTTTTCCACCAATACACTGCACTGGTTTCATGGGACCATCTCTCATTTTCTCCTCAAAAAATACGATTCACTGTTGAAAAAGGGAAGCCTCCCCAGGAGTTACTCTTTTCCCATAACATGTTCTGAATAATAATTCATGTAATAGATATTTCCACTGTTACAGTTTCACTGTTTTCATTGTTCTGGAATTGGCTCAGTATGTTTCAGTCTCACCTGATTTCTTAAGATCTTGGGAGTTTTGCTAGGCAACACAGCAGCGATGGCATTTTCTTAAACCAGGCAGAAAGCACAAAACCTCATTTGTCTATTTAAAACTGCCAGTCCTTGAAACTTGTGCTTTAGTAACGTGTCTGAACATGCTGACTGTTCAAAATCGCAGTGCACAAAAAGGCTCTCAACTTTGCTTTTTCAAAGCACAGGTGATTATTCAACATGCTTGCTCATCTGTCCTGGAATATCAAAGCAACAAAGTCTGTGCAACTAATTCTGACAAAGCTTTCCAAGTTTTCTGTGCTCACACGCACACAATTTGGGAAGCGTTAAAATTTATTTTTAAATTGTGAAGCTTAGTTTTCAAGATGTCTGAGGGCATTCTGGGTTTGGCAACCTCCAAATCTGGAATTCTGGTTTGGAAATGTTGTTGTAAAGTAGGCTCGTCCCTCTTCTGCCCTGACAAGTCAAAAACCCTTACAAGGTCACTGTATACTTTACTGAAATACTCTATACCCACAGAGAAAAGAACTGAACAGGAAGTCAAAAAGTCCTAAATCCTGGCTGCACACTAATCCAGAACACAGACAAGTCTGCTTCCCCTGCTTCACATATAAATCAGCTTCTAGGTCATGCAAAACCTCCTCAAATAGACTCAAGTATAACTATCTGACAGGGACAGAAAAAGAATAAGAATTCAGGACTCCATCCCATCTTTAATAAACTTTCTTAATCTCATCTACTCAGAGGAGTTTGTTTCAGAATAAATGCAAAGTATTTTATTTGCCCTTCCTACCAGTATTTTCCTTTCAGTCCCACTAGTTTAGCTGTGGTCCCAAATGTGCTGCCACTTCCCAGTGAGATCTTTCTGTAGAGGTTTCTTTTGTCCAGATTTGCAAATTAGTTTGTTTAACACAGTCAGAAAGCATCCTAGAAGAGCAGATTATAAAACTGAAAGCCACTGTCCATCTGTCTGCTATGAAACAGGCATTTTTAATTTCTGTCAGCTACCAGTATCCCAATCCATCAAGTCTGAGGCCTGAGACATCTGGAGAAAATACAATATGTCACACAGGATAACACCAGTGATTGAAAAGATCTGAGAATGCCTATGCTGCTTCTGGAATTACTGAACTGCAGAGGAAATAAAATAAAAAGCAAAACAAAGTAAAATAAAATTTGAAATACCAGGAGAATAGAATCTCCTGCACCATCTCTGTGAATCCAGAACAACCTCAACATCACCCTGTTTAAACACAGCCCATCAGAGCCAGCCTGTCTCACTACCCTGCACTTGGAGTTCCTCCCGGGGAGGGGAGGTCACAAGTCATATGGACCATCTGAGGCAGGGGGAAAGAAGCCCTAATTCTGACCTCAAACTCTGCCCACAAAGTGCTCAGGCCTCTGAGGGGCTGACTCATCTCTGACCAGCAGCTGGGTGCCATCCTGTTGGCAAGACAACTGTAGTCACGCAGTTCAACTTGCTGCAACCTTCGTCCCCAAGCAAAAAGCTGGAGCACTGGCATAAAACCAGCACACTCCACGCTAGGAAAGCTTATCTGTTCCCTGAAGGGCACCTTTTGTACATGTTTCTGTAATATGGATAAAGCAGTCTGACAGCTCATTGTTTGTTACTGCATTACTCTTAGAATGACACAGCTAGAGAAATGTGCCCTTGTTCTTCTTTAACTTCATTTTATAAGTTTTGGCCTCTCTCTTTTGTCCCTTAGCAGAGTGGATTTTCACTTCTGTGAAGTTTCCAGTCACTTAGTTATGCAATTGCACCTCAAAAGTTGTCTGTCACACATACACTCACATTCATGGCACCCTTTGAGGATAGGCAAAACAGTTTTCCTACCAAAAGTTACAGGTTTTTTTTCTTTTTTGAGATTCGCCCAACATTCATAACAGACTCTGGACAGGAGCAGTAGTAATATCTCTCACACATACACAATATCTCTCTTCTATGTAAACAAGTGAAAGAAAGAAATCAATACAGGATTTATTTTTCTTTTTTGGCACCCGATAAAGCAGAAGGGAGAGGGAGCAGTTGATAAGTAAAAGAAGACTCGTGTAGGTGCCAATTCAAGGAAGAGAGAAGGAAACCTGTTAATTGAGTATACAACATGTTATCTTTGGAGGTTGCATCCTGTATCTGAAGGAGGAAAGATTTCCAAGTCTATACCCCTGGCCTCTCTTATCATTTTCTTCAGTGGCTCTGACCTTTTTGCATTCTATAATGCAAATTCAGTTTGCATTATAGAATGCAAAATGAATTCCAGCTCTGATGACAAACATGACCCTTGGTACACTTTCCAGTGTGTGTAAATGTGGCTGGATGCCAGGTGCCCACCAAAGCTGTTCTGTCACTCCCCTTCCTGAGCTGGATAGGGGACAGAAAATATAACAAAAAGCTCATGGGTTGAGATAAGGAAAGGGAGAGATTCCTTTCCAATTACCATCACACCATTTGGGGAGAAAAATAATTATCAATCAAATCTGAGCAGCATCATGAGAAATTAACCCAAATCTTAAAACTACCTTTCCCCCACCTTCCCCCTTCTTCCTGAGCTCAACTTTATTCCCAGTTTTCTCTACCTGTTTTTCTGCAGCAGCTCAGAGCCATGAGGATCAGGGGCTGTGGTCGGTTCATCACACGGTGTTTCTGCTGCTCCTTCCTCCTTGTGGAGAGAACTCTTCACACTCGTCCCCTGCTCTGGAATGGGGCCACTCTCGCTGGAGACAGTTACACTCTCCCCCTGATCCAGAATGGGATCACTCCCACTGGAGTCATTCACACTCTGCCCTTGCTCCAGAGTGGGGTCGCTTCCACTGGAGACATTCTCTCTTTTCCCCTGCTCCGGAATGGGATCACTGTCACTGGAGACAGATACAATCTTCCCTTGCTCTGGGATGGAGTCTGTCCCACTGGAGACAGTTACGCTTTTTCTCTGCTCCAGAATGGGGTCTCTCCCACTGGAGACGTTCTCTCTTTTCCCCTGCTCCGGAATGGGATCACTCTTACTGGAGACAGATACAATCTTCCCTTGCTCTGGGATGGAGGCTGTCCCACTGGAGACAGTCACACTCTTCCCCTGCTCCAGAATGGGGTTGCTCCCGCTGGTGACAGTCACACTCTTCCTCTGCTCTGGAATGGGATTCCTCCCGCTGGAGAGAGACACACTCTTCCCCTGCTCCAGAATGGGATTGCTCCTACTGGAGACATTCACACTCTTCCTCCGCTCCAGAATGGGGTCTCTCCCACTGGAGACAGTCATACATTTCCTCTGCTCCCAAATGAGGAATCTCCCACTGGAGACAGTAATACTGTTCCTGTGCTTTAAAATGGGGTAGCTCCCACTGGAGACAGTCAGACTCTTCCTCTGCTCCAGAATGGGGTTTGTCCTACTGGAGACAGTAACACTCTTCCTCTGCTCCAGAATGGGGTTTGTACCACTGGAGACAGACACATTCTTTCTCTGCTCTGGAATGGGATTGCTCCCACTGGAGACGTTCACACTCTTCCTCTGCTCCAGACTGGGGTGTCTCCCACTGGAAACTGTCCCGCTTTTCCCCTGCTCTGGAATGGGATCTCTCCCACTGGAGACATTCACACTCTTCCCCTGCTCTGGAATGGGGTAGCTCCCGCTGGAGAGAGTCCCACATTTCCCCTGCTCCAGTATGGGATCACTCCCACTGGAGGCAGTCCCACATTTCCCCTGCTCCGGTATGGGATCACTCCCACTGGACACTGTCCCACATTTCCCCTGCTCCAGCATGGGGTCTGTCCCATGGGGGATAGTTACAGTCTTCCTTTGCTCCGACATGTGCTGTCTCCCACGAGTGACAGTTCTCCAAAAACTTCTCCAAGGTGGGTCCTTCCCATTGCTGTAGCTCTTCATTAACCTCTCCAGGAGGGTCCCTTCCACAGGGTGCAGTCCTTCAGGATCAGGCTGTTCCACTGTGGGTCCACCTCAAGATCACAGGTCCTGCCAGCAATCCTGCTCCAGTGTGGGCTCCTTTTTCCACGGGTCCACAGGTCCTGCCAGGAGCCTGCTCCAGCACAGGCTTCCCATGGGGTCACAGCCTCCTTCAGGCATCCACCTGCTCTGGAAAGGGCTCCTCCACAGGCTGCAGGTGGATCTCTGCATCCCCTTAGTTCTCCATGGGCTGCAGGGGCTCAGCTGCCTTACCATGGGCTGCACCACAGGCTGCAGGGCAATCTCAGCTTCGGTGCCTGGAGCAGCTCCTGCCCCTCCTATTCCACTGACCTTGGTGCCTTCAGGGCTGTTCCTTTCACATATTCTCACTCCTCTCTTCTTTGGCTGCAATTGCTCCCGCACAGTAACTTTTTTCACTTCTTAAATACGTCATCCCAGAGGCGCTGCCATTGCCGCTGATGGGCTCGGCCTTGGCCGATACAATGCATTTGTACAGATCAAGAAATTATATACTTGACTTGAATTTATGAGGGAATTTCTTTTCATTCACTTCCTTTAAAAATGTATTAATCAGTGTTTGATTTTCTTCTGGCTTGTCAGCAAAAATCAAGTGTTGCTAAAGCAAAGTTGCTGAAGATCCAAATGGATGCAAAAGTCAGTGCAGGCAGATTTAAGGCATTGATCTGGTGCAAATGCTCACTTATGAAAAACAAAGTTTCAGTTTAAATAACATTTGCACAGAAAATTAAATTAGATTACTATGACTGGTTACAGTGTGCTTCACTCTACTTTTAGCTAAACAAGCCAAAGGAAAATGAGGAAATATGTTGGGCATACCCACAACTGAGCGTCATATGAAAAAAAATTGGCCAGCCAAAAGTTGTTGGGGTTTTTCCTTAGTTGAACAGAGCTTTGAAAAACTCTTTGATCTATTTATTCCCCAATCTGTTGGCATATACACATAAACTGAAAAAGAAAAAAAAAAAAAAGGCAAAAGAGAAAAGCCAAGCTGTGACTTGCAGTGCTTGTTGCTATCACACTTATTTACCTAAGAGTCCAGACAAGGCCAAATTTAACTTGACCGAGGGCTACATCTGGCCCTAATTCAGTTTCTCTGCACATTAACAGACCAACAATCAGCCACTGCTGAAGCACTGTGCACACCAATATTCAGAAACATGATCCAAAGGAAACTTTCCAAAAGATTCAGACATTGGCTCCTCTCTGCCTTTTGCTGCCCGTAACTGTCAACAGGAGCAGAGTTAGATCAGGGAAAGACACTTCTCATGACTTTGTTCACCATGATCAAGGGTAACTTAAACGTGTCCATTACTCATCCAGCTCAAATGAGCCTCCCAGACCAGATTTCAGCACCACACCTACAAGAGCTGTGGGATCTCAAGACTAAATTTGGAAGCATGGTAGTAACTGGGGGATTTATATATCCTTTATAAACATTTTATTCTCAAAAGACCTTGGCTTCCTATAAAACTGTGGATTTAGTTTCATAGTAGGTTCTATAAGGAGCTGGCCGATATATATTAATATATATTAACATTCACTTCACTTTTTACTTTTTATGAGAGAATTTGTCTGTAGTATAACCTAAGGATGACAATGTTTTGGGGCCACTGACCTGCAGTAGAAATAGAAAGTTTTCCTTAATTAAGGGCAACTAAACTTTAACTTAGAGCAGCTAAAAGCAAGACATTTCTCCTGTCACACATCATTTCCTCCCACGAAAAGTCTAAGCTTCATGCCCCTCTTGACAAGAAGTAGGTAGCACCAGGCAAATCATCCAGAAAATGAAAATGCTGAGGTACAAGTGAGGCAATACTAACATCTGTGTATACAGCAGCAAGAAAAAATAACAGGCAGGGTTTGTAAGTTCATCAGCTCTGAGAATATTTGCTCCCTATACACTACCACACTACCAACAAACTCCTTCCAGTAATCCCTGAGGTCTCAGATAATGAATATTTGAAGCAGTAAATTGAAGTCCAGATTCTGACTCTAGGTTACATCCCTCAGAACCTCATAGAGTTTGACCCATAATACTGATTTTCCCCTGAAAAGCAAAAACCTGTGACTTATACTATTTATTCAACAGAAAAAAAAATAAATAGCAAGTTATCTCATAGCCCAGCAAGTACATTTCACAGAAAGCACATTAAAAAAACCTGAAACCAGGCATCAAAACCAACGCAGCAAACAAAAGTGTACCAGCAACACATCATTTAATGCTGTGATTTAATCTCAGCAGTTTGAAAAGTACAGATTTTGTAAGGCCTATTCAGCCTAAGTGCAAACAACTATAGTCTCTCGCTAATGGACAAACTTTATATACAATAAAAACTTTCTGTACAATAAAAACAAATTCATCTTAGCATGGGTATGAATACTGCTGTGTAACTTAAAATCACCTTTAATAATTAAAGAGGAAAAAATGGAATCTCATCAAACAGACAAGTAACAGGCATTTAGCCCTAGATGAGGTTCTTCCTGAGTGCAAGAGGTAGAGGGAGCAAGGGAAGAGAAGGGCTGTAAAAATTAGTTTTAGTCCCACAAAGTCACCTGTCCTAAACCAGAACTGCAAACTCTGGAAATTAAAGCTACGTCTGTAGCTGCCTTCAGTAAGCAGAAGGCTGGTGTTGAGTTCCTGCCTGTCAGTAGACAGTTCACCTCCTGCAAATCTGGTTGTGGAAAAGGACACTAAGGATTTCAGTGCTATGGCACTTCATGCTCTTCCCTTCTGCTTTATTTCGTTTTCCTCATCTCATTCATGCCTCTGACAAGCACACCGTGGCCCACCCCTGCCATCGCTGCAGCCTACCCAGACTTACTCAGAAGCTCTTCCCTCCTGGAAAAATGCAGAATGGAGCAGTAGGAATCCTCAGTCCCGCGTGCTTTGTCGCAGCCTCCGTGCTCCCTGAACGCTGCCCGCTTCACTTGTCAAGCAGCAAATGACACACTGAGAGGGTTTGTCAAACCTCTGTCCCTTTGTGTGCTTAAGGGGAGGAAACTGCCATTAATGTTTAACAAAACAGGAGCAGAGCCTTTCTCTGCAATCTCACGTGTTGGCTTTGAAGGGCCCGGTGCGTGGGAAATCTGGCAAGCCAGAAGTTCACTCCTGGTAGCCCACAAAAAAACCCTGAGTTTTTATTTTAAAGTTACAGGAAGCAACAGTTTACAATTCATTCCTGAAGCTCTGAACTGAGGCAATCCAGCTGCCTGATGCTAAAGAAATCATGTAAGCTGTGTCAGGGACCAAACTATGCACACATAGGCACAGCAAGCCCGCCGGGCTCAGCCCCTATCTTGAAGCCCACATGGGTGACAGCACTGTTTGACAGGAAAGGGAGAGGTTAAAAATCCACATTCAAACGCTTTCAGGTCTCTGCCAACAAATGGCCACAGGCTATCTGCCATCTCCCCTTTGCCTGTGTTGACATAAAGTGGCTTCCCAACTCAGCAGCAAAGCGAGGGGACAGAGGTCTGCTGTGAGAGCAGACTCATTACTGGGCATTTGTTCAGTTGTCTGGACTGGCAAGTCCTCTCTTCACCCCAGCTGCCTCCTGGGTGAGCAATAAAAAAGGTGAGTCAGTGGAGACATCCCCGCTGTGACAGCCGGAGGATTAACCCACACCACCCACACCACCTGAGTGCCACCACCCATACAGAAGTCCCCAGTATGAGCAGCCCGCCTGCCTGCCAGCATTAGGGGCAAAAGGATCACCTGAGGTCTTGCTAGCACAAAGTCCTTCTGTGCTACTGCCACTGCAAATGAATTCTGTTTCCACAGCTCAACTAGTTATGTTGTTACCTGGAAAAAGCTTACTTTTAGGAAATTGTGATGCCTGATGGGCTTATACCAGGAATCCAAAGTGAAAAGTACCATTTCCATCTATTAGCTGCTGTTAATTGTTTGTCAAATACAGCCACAGTATTGTGGATCACCTATGCTGAAGTCACCATGCTTTACAAACCTAACATTTTCTTTTTATAGTTAAGAACAGAAGGAAACAAATTAATATTTTTCTTTTTACTTCAGCAATTTGCCACCACTCCCTCATAATAAAATACTAGCACATATTGGCATTAAAGCTCATCATTAATATGATAATCATAAAATATTGTCTTTACAAAAATAGCATTTTAACAAAGAGCTTCAGGAACAACATATGGACACTCTGGGAAAAATTTCCATATCTAGTGAATAAAAAACTTGCAAGATATTTAGGCTCATAAAAAAGCAGTCAGGCTGTCACAAGAACTGACATACCCATTGACTACAATATAATTTTATGGATAGACTCAATAAATCAATTTTTAGGTGCCATTTAGTTATTAGGAACATCATATCTGTTACAATTGTTATATTTAGTCATGCTTTCAGCACTGAAGCCCATCCTACCAGATGCCTGCACATTGCTCAAGAGCTCCAGGGTTCCCTGGTGCCAAGGGAATGTGACACATTCCCTTGTGACACACTGCCAGTTCTATACACAGAATGGAAATAACCTCAGAGTCCATGATGGGAATTTTGACAAAAGTTTTGAAAAATTCTCCCAGAAACTATGGGTATATTTTGTCTATTGTAATAACATGGGTGCTACCTGTGTATTTCCATTAGCCCCTATTTTCCTGCTTACAGAAAAATGATTGCAACTGTATTTTGGTTTCAAAGGCCATCTGCTGTCAAAGTTCATTCCTCAAGTGTGATGCAAGGGTGATGCTCAGTGTGGAGACTGAAGGTGATGCTTGGTGTGGAGACTAAGTAAGGCACTGAGCTAATTCCCAGTTCCATGACACAATATTGCCTGGTGAGCAGTGACTGTGTTATTTAGAGGATGAAGCCTGTGAGGATGCACTTCTTGCTTTGTTTTCTTGCTTATTATCTCGCTTTCAACTCAATCTTTACAAATTCTGCTATGTCTTCTTTTAATATTCTGTTCTGCCCAAATGAAATATCTTTTTAGGATGACCAAATAGTTCAGGAAACTGGTAAGACAACACAGGCCCTTTCATGTCTAAGCCACTCATTCAAATCCAGACTGATTAGGGCACAGAATGGAAATTGTTCTCCCATACTGATGGATTTTCAACAGCTCAAGTGTAAAGAGGTGAGTGTCTCAGACAGCTCCTAAGGAACAGATAATCACAGAACATGGAATATCATTATCTATGCTCATCCATTGCATCTTTGCTGGTCTTTTCAGTGATATTGCCAGCATCTCCCTGGTCCAGAAGGTAATAGTTTCATTCTAGAAAAACTGAAATATTGGCATTATGATATAAAAATATTATACACATGACTATTATGCCATATTCCCTGAAGACTTCATTCTCACTTCTTATGGCCACCCAAAAAATAAATTCACAGAAGGCTTGTGCTCTGATCCTCTGATGCTGTACTGGTGGGGACTCCTGTGGGTATTTTAACATGTGGCTTGCTCATTGCTTGTATTCACTCCATTTCAGTGCAGTAAAAGCAATAGAAAGATGTCAGACACATTTCCATAATCAAGCTCTTGTAATAATTTTCTGCAAAAATATCTAAGTTTAGTTCAGGTCTCAGTACCCCTGAGGACACTAATGTAAATACAGTGATTGTACAAATAAAGATTGCAGTATTAGTCTAAGTAGTCTTCATATTGCAATAGTTGCATTAAAAATGCCTCTTTTAGTTTAACTTCTCATCTACAACTCTGATTTTTAAAGACTTGTGAGTTTCTCTTTTTAGTTTCCAGTATTTTTGGCAAATATAAACCTTAACAGATGAGAAAAGGTAATTTTTAATGATAAGGTATGATTTGCTACATAGAAAAACATAAAGCATTCAAAGTGTCATGAGAATTAAATTATAACAGGAAGGAATTCACTCTTTTTCTGTAGCCTCTAAGTAATAATAAGGTCAACTTGATCTGAAGCTTTATGAAGTAAAATTGGATCAAAATTTTGAGGTTTTTTGGAGTGTTTTCTTGGGAACCTATGCAAATAGGAAGGATATATTAGTAAAGCTTTCACCTGAGGAAAAGTGATTTGTTTGACTGACAAGTGCATTCTTCCTGAATGGACTTCTAAAATTAAAATGACCCAAACCAGCCAGCAATAGAAATGGAATAGCAAAATTCCCTGCCCCTCACTATCAACTGTTTGAGGAAGGGCTGTATCCAGAAAAAGTGCACTTCACCAATCTCTTATTCTAACTAGAAGCTATCACCTCCTCTTGCAAACCACTCCTCTCGTGTCTGTACACAGAGCACTGTGCCCATCAGAATGTTTCTGCAGCCCTGCTGAAGTGCTCTGCAGAGGTTCCAGCACAGCCTCAGCTCCTCCAGGCCGGGTCAGTGCCCAGCAGTGCGAGGGAGGGGAACGCTGTGCCTTGGACCATCAGAAATCAGCAGGGCACTGCTGCCACTCGCCCAGATAAAGGGCAGCAGCACAGTTAAAGCCAGTATTCAAACCCTTCCCAGCTCCAGGGTCATCTGAACCACCACTTTGACTCGTTCCCACTGCAAATGTTTCTGATCTCGATGACAGCAGGTGCCCTCCCACCTCCCACGGTCCAGTTCAGGGCTGAGCTGCCAGAGCTTCATGTCCCAAAGGCACCTCCAGCCTTACCGGGTAAAGAACAGCTCTTATTCCCTTCTGAACCAAATGTAACTCTGCACTGCTGGGAGCTGAACTGCTGAAAAATTGTCAGCTGCCTGGTTCAGGCTATTTCTGCTTGTAAAGGAAAGAGTGCAGTATTTGCTAATAGATTTCACATCACTTATTCAGTTTTCACTGTTATTTGGCTGAAGTTTATTTGTACTGTTTTCTAAATCTCAGTGGTTTAAACAAAATAAAAAAGTTCTGTCTCATCACAGTTCCAATAACTTAGCATATGGCTTAGTCTTAGAATTTTATTAAATCACCATTCTTCCTGTTCTCAAGCTCAGGCAAAAAGCTCATGGCAAAATGTTAAAACTTGCTTCTCTTCTAAAGTAACAAACATTTTCTACAGGGGGTTTGTTGGTTTTTTTCCCTCACAAATTTATAAAGAGCTCATAAATGCTCTCACTGGTACTTCTGAGCAGTAGGCAAATAATTTTGGCAGGAAAATCCATCTCAGCAGTTGAGTGTTCAGCATCCCATTGCCTCGAGCCATGCTCAGCTCTCAGCTGCCAGGAGATCTCCTGCAGCAGAGGGGAGAGATCCCAGCCAGGGCAGTGGGGAGAGGCTGGGACATGCTGAGAGCACGTGAGCTCAACTCACACCACTGGCCTCTTGCTGCTCTAACAAAGTCCCTGATGGCTGCTCTGACTGGGAAAACTAGGAGATGTTTTAGCCCAGGCCATCCCACAACTGATAGGGCTACAGAATTTTTTATTTTAAAATAAAAATTTATTTTAAAGCCTTGGCTTCCTGCTTTAGGCATACATAACTGACTCCCGTTTCCAAGCTCGTCTCACTCCTTCCTCATCAGAGCCCTCAAAAATGCAATTAATTACATTTTGTTTCTCTTACTGGTAATAATTTTCTTACAGTATGACCAGGGCTCCACTGTGGTGGGTGCAGAGTTATCTCCCTCCCAACGCTCTGCAGCTGATGGCGAAGGAGTTTTTCGGTGTTGTTCTGCCTTATCTGCCCCTGTAGCCATCCATCCTGGTTATGAACACAGCTCTCTGCATTAGTCACAAGATATTTCATTGTCAGCACAGGCAGACTGGATCACATCTGCATCAATGACCTGACAAAAAATTTGAGCAGTGCCTACAGTTCAACCTGGAGCTGAGGAGCTCTGGTTCAGTTTGTGTTTTTTTCTTGTTTTAGCAAAAGAATTGAATAAGAATTAATTTGAAGTCATATTATTACATATCTGATAACACAAACAAAAGGCACTACGTTTGCACCCATGAAGGGATGTCTCTAAGTCCTGCACAAACATTGCCTCTCTGAAGACAGCCCTTCTCTCTAAACAGATGGATTTTCTGCAAGATCATCTTTGAAATGAAAAATTTACTGTGGAAAGGAAGAGAATAAAGCACTCTCAGACAAGCCAGTCCCACCCCATCACTGACAGCAGAGCACTGCTTAACTCCAGTGCTGGATGTATCTACACATTCTTTTATTAAGGAATTCTGGAGGTGTCAATTCCCAAGGCAAAATATTTCTAGTCCTCTGCCCAGCCCATAACCGCATAATCCTTTCAAAGGAAATAAAGTGTTTCAGTTGGATTTAGTAATGTGGACCAAGAATTAATTTCACTTTTAAATAAATAAATAAATGCATTTGCTCTAAAACTGAATGAGCTTGGCTTGAGTATGACTGATTTTGGAAGTGATCATACATCTCAGGTTTCTAAAGCTGAAGCACAGGCACAAAGTCTTCCTTCAAGGAACATTTTTCTAGAAGTTTTCTTAGTTTCTAAGACCTTTCTAAGATTTTTTCTGTCTTCAGAGAAATGCAGTAATAAAACACAAGACTTTGATGTGCATGTGAAGCAGCTGAGCATGGACCTGCATACGTGATGGGGACAGGAAACCAACCCAAAACAATACTTCTAGTAACCAACCCATGGGCCCACTTTGTTAAGATACGTAAGTCATTCTTTTATTTGATACTTAAAGAATTACAAACAATCCATCTGAAATACTCCTGAGATATCTCCAGTTACATTAGTCCAGACTTGTTTATGTGGTGCATCTCTATTGCCTTGACTGGAGGTAAGGTAGCTCCACCAATTAAAATTCTGTCCTATTAACTTAAATTCTGAAGAAGGAAAAAAGTTCTGGGCCACAAAGCCAGTGCAAACATATCTCAGCCCATATTAGCCTAACGGGGGTGAATAACTGACAGTGGCAGCAAGAATGTCCTCACACACTGCTGGGAGATCAAAACCAAAGCCTACATTTAGAGGTTTGTGGGTACCCAGCTCAGTTCTTCCCAAGCAAGGAGAAACATCCAACTCATTATATCAGATTTCAGTTTCAACTAAGTAACAGTGTATTGGGTTCAAAGATTCAACTAAGAATATTTAGAAAGGAGAAGTTTTATAAATGGTATTTGAATAGACATTTTGCAACTTGCTGCTCATGGCAATTTGGAGACGTAGTCCTTTGTTTGCCCAAATCTCTGGTGTCCTGCTATATCACCCCCAGTTTATTGTGCCAGTAAATCATGATTGCTCAGCTGGAGAACATCCTCCACCAACATCCTCTGGTGAGGACACCACCTTTCCTGTGGAGATGGGGTGGAAAGACAACAGCCCACATCACAAAACCCAGTCTGTGACAAAACCCCTGTGATTCCAGCGCTGTAGATTTCCTCGGACACAGTCTCTGAGAATAGTTTTTCTCAGACCCAGTCCTTTCCCACAGCTGGAATCAGGATTGGTTTCTTCTTTGGCTTCAGAAACACTAAATTTGAAATTCAGAAAAACTAAATTTGAAAGATATTTTTTTCTAGCTCATCATAGCAGGTCCTCAATATATTCTAACAAAGTCTCCATGCTAGTAAAAGTCTTACTTTCAGCAAACTTAATTTTTGTTCACTGTAATTGTTTTTGTAAAATGGTTTTGAGCTTTCAAAAGCTCTCTCCTATTCTCCAAGGTGGGACCCATACAGAAGGCACTGCCTGCACCACAGAAAATGGTACAGGCAATGAGAAATTCTGCCACTTACAAATACATTGGCAGAAGTCTGTATCTCCAAAATCTGAAGTTATTTATGCCTCATGCAACACATTCAGACAAAATCTAAATCAGTGGTAAATTAAACTCCTCTAAAAATAAACCCTTCCTGTACTTCAGTTACTGCAGCAGGTGAGAAGGCTCAAGTGCATAAAATGCCTTGAGAATCAGAGTTAAGAAGATGGCATATTATCCAGAGGCAAAGACTTTAGGAATTATTTACAGAAGTTATGTAGCCACACAACTCTAAATATTTTTCAGCTCTGGACTGGACCTTCTCACATCTAGCATCTCAAACTGAGCTGCAATTTTAAGATATAATGATACATTAATATATTATTATTTTGTTCAGGATTTTTTTTCTCCTTGCCTCTGTTATACTACACAGCCTACATGTTTGAACACTGTATTTTTCTAACCAAAGCATGAGTCCATAGACACAACTATTGGCCTGTTTTAATACAGTACAGGGTAGAGGTGATTTTTAGGTCAAAGATAGTGGTGCTATTTCTACACTTACCTTTGTTTGCACTGGGGAAAACACAATTTTTGTACAAATACTTAATAAGAAATAGAGTTTCTGAAAAAACATAAATACTCCAGATAAATATTAAATCATTTGCTTAAGGGAAAGCAAGCCATCATTGTAAGGAGAGAGAGCTACAAACACCACTGTGCCTTTCTGTGACTTCTGTTCCTCAGGGTTACACTGATCCTCATGACTATGGTGCAAACTCATTTGATACAAAAGGCCCATGGCTGTGCATTATCTTCAAGCATTCTGTGGGCTCCTTTGTCCCCTGCTGAAGGGTTGAGAAGATTTCACAGAGTTGCTTCCTGCCAGAATTCCTAAGAAGTCACTTTCAGCCACACAAAAGGTGCTTTCCTATCCTTTCATTCCTGGTGCTCACCTCAGTGACTCACAAGGAAGGATTAAAGTTGTACCCTGGAAGTTCACTGAAAGCCAGAGTCTCTTTTTGTAAGCTTAACAACCCTTCTGCAATTTCTCCAATTTGCTTCCTGTAACTGACTCTTGCTCCAAACAACATCAGAATGTTCCCACTGGCTTGGGCCAAAATAGCGTTCCTGGTCCAAGGTTCAGTCACAGACCATGAGAGTTAGCAGGTGCCTGGAGAAGAGAATAAGAATGTGCAGTGCAATTTAACCAGCTTAAGAGTCTGTTGACTCACAGATTTTGTTTCTGTGACTAAAAGGCTTTGGAAGATTTTTCTTCCATTAATTTGTCTGATTGCAGCATCCCATAACAGTAAGTTGCACTGTTTAAAAACATGCTGCTGAAAAGTGCCTTTTTTTCACCTGATTCTCGACTTGTTGTCTTCTAGTTTCATTGGATTTTTAT
This sequence comes from Petroica traversi, assembly GCA_025920805.1. Taxonomy (NCBI): domain Eukaryota; kingdom Metazoa; phylum Chordata; class Aves; order Passeriformes; family Petroicidae; genus Petroica; species Petroica traversi. The sequence goes on from JAHLSL010000073.1 coordinate 5,801,814, forward strand.
TAGCTCTTAAATGGAAAGATAATTTTTTCTCTATTTATCATCTCTGTTCCATATATCATTTCAAATACTCCTCTTCCCCTTCAATCCTTTCCTTCCTAGGATGAAGTTTAATACCTTCAACCACTCTTGTTATCATTCTACAATTTTCCCATTCAGGGCATAGCCAGGTTTTCTCTCCTAACACATACAAAAATCTCAGTTTTTAACAAGTGGTGAGTGAACTTCAGGTAACTTTAAAAACAATGTATTTGTGTGGATTTATTTAAAATACTTCACTTTTTTCAGATGCAAGAGTTTTTTCCCCTCCAGTGCTCACAGCAGAAGCCCATGAATCCCACAACCAGAGGTAAAACTCACAGTTATCCTCCCAAATAATGTCCTCACTCTGCTCCCTGTCTTTCCTAATTTCTTGACAGTAAATTCACACCCTGGTAAGGATCAAAGGAATCTTATTTACTGCAAGAATCTTTATACTTGCAAAGCATGTAGTGTTGTGGGTGTTTACATGAAGGCACCTTCTTTCCACTGAAGATACTAATTATTAAAATTTAAATCCATGTTCTACAGGGATCTGAATCACAGCCAAGGTGATTAGAAAGACTTCACTGTTCTTTGCTTCTGACCTATAAGAAATCACAAAATGTTGAACCAGCTGATGTCACCGTGTCCCTGAATCACATCCTGCATCTTAGAATCACAGAATCAGTGAGGTTGGAAAAGACCTTTAAGGACAACTGAACAGTCTTGAAACAATAAACCCCACCAAAACTAGGATTGACAAGAAAATAACTCTAAAAATGTATCTTAGCAACCAGATGACTGCTACACCTGTGTTATGCCAGTATCAGCACTAACTGAAACTCCACTACTACAAATTATAAAGTACATTTGCAGGTTTCCAAATGTTCAGTCAAATCCCACACTAAATAGAGACAGTGACTGCTCAGTTTAAGTGAATTTCTGAACATGTTTGCAACAAGTCCTGGAAGGTTTAAACTTTTATGATGCCAGCACATACAACACTGATTTACAGTCTCATTCAAATGAAGAATCCTCATGGTTGACTCAAATAACGTCCTCTTGCAGGGTTTCTTAGAGACAGGTGAAGATTACATAAGGTAAAATAATGGATGGAGAAATAGTACATGACCACCTATTCATCTCTTCCCTTTTTGTGCAAATGCAACTCAAAGATTTTCCTTAGCTTCAGGCTCTTATTTGTACTTACAAATTCTTCCTGAAAAATTCTAATCGAAACAGGTAACAATGGTAAGGAAAGACAGTTTATTTGACAGTTACTATCCAATAACTTTGTATCCCACAGTACTTTCTAAGTTATTCATAGTGGAAACAATTTCAAAACAAAAGACTTGTCCAAAGTTTGCCAAAGTCTTGACCCAAGTTCCCAGTACCAATCTGTCTTCACTGGTGGAAGGACAATAAACAACATGAGAATTCCAGAGATCACCAGGTAACTGCTTTTAATATTAATATCTCTCTAGAAATTTCTTTCGCTGCCCTGGCCCCTCATTATTTTATGTTTTTACTATTTTGTACTAAGAGATGGCAAACACACAAACTGGGAAGTGTGCAAGGATATTGAGCCCACCTCTGCTGACCTCAACCACAGTATAATATACCTAATAAAGAACACCAGGATGGATCCCTGTTCATGTGTCTTTGACTTCACATTTTAAAAGTTTTGTTTTCCCCCTAACAGTGAATATGATACAGGTGTTCTACTTTGCAAATCATTTTAATGCTACAGAAAGGACAAATAAGCAAAGCAATACAGATGAGCCCCATACTTTACATTCAGCCCTTTCCCACTTGCTGCCTGACCTGCAGCAGGAGACATTCCGACCATGGTCTGTGAAGGCAGACACAGCAACCAGACAGAAACCAACTCAAAACACAAACTGGAGAGTGGCAGTGCAGAAAAGCTGACGTGTAGTCACATGGCTGAGAAATTTAGCCCAAAGTTTTTGAGCCCTATAAAGCATCTTCCACACAGCTCCTTCCTTACAATCACTCCCATCATAACCAGCCCATGAGCAGAAATAGCTCAAGAAATAACAAGAAACAACCTTTCCTCATACCTTGGCTCCTCCTCTCCCTTCCAAAAACTTCCCTCAGCTCAGCAAAGCTCTCTCTGTGTCAGAATAGAGGTTGCTTACCCTTGAACTGAGATCTTGTTCCAAACACAGACAAACTTTATTTAAAAGCTACAGATTCTGCTGTTCTCCACTTACCTATCCAGAGTGTCCTGAGGCACTTTACTCCCTCCACCTCTGCTGCTGACACTGGTGTTCTTGTTGGCAGTCATGGTCATTTCTGCTATCTAAAAATGTGGATACCTGTGAGAAGAAAAGTCAATTAAGTTTCAACAAGCCCAAAAGACAGTTCAGTTAACTGCTTTAACTACTATGCTGTGTAAAGGCTGAACTCCAGGCTGCTTTTCATCCTATGAAATGCAATCAGTGTAGTTATGATCCTGAAAAACTGAATCTTACCTCTCTTCTGCTCTACACAGCCAAGTTTATCAGAGCCCAGTGCAATAAATGAAAATAACTTTTGGGATGTATGTGTATGCTTCAGGTGCTGTTTGATGATCAGAGCTTGATACCAAGTTCACAAAATATCACAGGTTTGGTGTGGTTCTTTCATCCATCAGTGTATGTGGGGATCCCAGCAGCAACACTGTGTGAAGTTTGCAAACACCATGGCTCTGACTGGCATTTTGAGCACACCACAGCTATCCCAAGGAATAAAGAAAGCTTTCTCACCTTTAAAGTGCAGCTCTATTTTGAAAATATTTTCTAGCAGTGAAATTTATTCAGTGATGGATTTTTTAAAATATAATTTTCAAATCTGCTTAAGATATGAAAATATCACAAGTGCTTTTCTCTACTGGCTTCAGGATTCTTTAAGTAAAACTGTCTTACGACACCTTTGAAACCTCAGGTAATATAAAGAATCGTTATCAATTCCTGGCTGTTTTTTTAGCAATTTGGTAATCCCAAAAGCTGTGAATTTAATTTCAGCCCTGTGTATAAAGTGCCTGAAAGATGGGTCTAAGTTCTGGGACATTGCTGCACACTGGCAAAGAAACAACCCTGATTGATTTTGCTTTCATTTTACTGTCTTAATAGCAATGTCATGCTGTGACTGAAGGGAGAACATGATGATAAGGATAAAGGCCAGGATGCCACCCAAGGGATGCAAAAGCAGGAATCTCTAAGATCATGCCCCTCCACTGACCATATCCCAAGTTTCTCCAGTGAAAAGCTCTGTCATTGGAATCCCTTGAGAAATATTTTGCAAAATGAGGGAGGAATGTCTTTTCAAGTCATGATAAGATTCCTAAAATGCCAGCAGAGTCTCTTGTGAAAGAAATGGGACATTATTTATTGCACCTGATGCTAAAGGAGTCAAGAAGGATTCTGAGGCTCTGCTGGCACTGTTCTGGGTGGTTTCTGAGATGCTGCTTGGTTTATAAACTAAAATATCTACCACAGTTTACAGCACTGCCACCCAGGGTCTGACCAGAACTACCATTAACAGCACAACTAATGCAAAAATAAGGAGTGTTACGAAACTTCTTGTTTACCCAAACCCACAGGAAGTCCAGACTGCTTGAGAAGCCACTGTAATGTAATGCAAAATCCCTCTACTAACAGGCCTATCACAGTCTAAGGACATTCTCTAACCACTTGATTCCAAGCAGTTCTGCCACAAACACAGTCAGAAAATCTCCTGCAGACTGCAGCTCCAGAGGCAGAGTCAATCATGCTGACCACAGACTCCAGGTCTACTTGTCCTTCTCTGCTGTCTTGTATCAATTTTCCCAGATTAAGCAGTGATTTTTTTCCCCCTGGTTGGTAACATTTTTTTTCTGCTCTGAATCTCCCTAAATTCCTCCAGTGTCTCATTGTTATTGTTAGCGTTACATTATCAAGATTACAGGGCTGTTACAGAACTGCCTGTTCTGACTGGAAAAGGGATTGCTCGGGACAAAAAAGGAAGTCTGCTAATGCTGGCCAAGCTTTCTAGGACTGTACATTCCACAGGGAGTAAGCAGTTTTTTTAATGTTTTCCACTCACCAGTTCAATACTCTTACTGTGTTAAATCTAAATCACTTATTAGCACTTAATGTGAGGAAAAGAAGAGAGATAAGCATGGCGTGAGGAGAATAATAACCATTAGTGTGCATGTGTAACATTAATTTTCCAAGATTTGCTTTTGTGTTCAAGAAAAAATAAGCTGAAGAGACCCTCAAAAAGATGGGATACTGATCTGACACATTAAAAAAATACAGTGTGTTTTAATGTTGCTGGGTTTTAAGAGTCCATTTTTCCCATACCCAAATTCAGATGGGAATAAAAAAGAATGACAAAGCTCGATAAAAATCACTGTGGTCAAGATTTAAAAGAAGTAATTACTTAAACCTTACATTTCAAAGCCACCTTAAATGTCAAGTAGAACAAAGTGGTTTGTTTTCAAATAAAGATAAATTGAGCTCTGAAAAACAATTTCTCATGATATGTCAAATTTAGTGATTAAAGTGTGTTCCTTCCCATGAAGTTGAGACTATGGTATATATGGTAATATCAACTGACTTTTCTATTCAATTTTTCTTTAATGCCTATTTTGGTTGATTATTTTACTGGAGGTGATGCTGGTATCATTCCAGCATATGCAGAGCAAATGCAAACAACATGAACATGGCAGAAAAATATTCAGCTTTTTACAGAGGTGCCTGGAAGCAAGGACTTTTATCACCCCCAAAAACCCGCCCACCCATCTACCAACCCACACCACCTAAAACAACAACAACAACAACAAAAAAAAAAAAAAAAAAAAAACAGGAAAACAAAAAAAAACCCAAACAAAAACATAAAAAACCCAAAAAAAAAAAGAAAAAAAGGAAAGAAAACCTAAACTAAATTTTATGGCTATGTAGAAAGTTATTTTAGAGCCTTCAAAGGAGTCTGACAGCCTGCAAGTTTATTGAATTATTATAGGGTCAGAATCACATCCCTGAGAGCATTCCACACTGCAGTATTTGCAAATTATTCTTCACAAAGCAATGGAAACCAAACGCTCTCAACTATTGTGAAGTACTGTTAAAAACAAATCCAAAAATAGTCACGTCACTCAGATTCTGCATTGCCTAGTAAACCATCTAACAAACCTGATCTAAAAATGCAGAATTCTGTTTTATTTGTAAATGAAAATAATTCCTCTGAAACCCTTATTTAGCCATAATTTGTGCTTTGCTCCAGACATGGTTTCACTAATTTCACTAGGATAACTCTCAAATTGGCAATTTAATGAGCCCAAACGGTAGAATCATTATATCAATTTTGCCTAATACCTTCACAAACCATTTATCATGATCAAAACGTAAAGATGACAGAAAAATATGAAAAATGGTGTGATGGCAACTCGTGCCAGGCCAGGTTCAGCATCCTGACTGAAAAGGGCTGCTGCAATGCAGATGTTTCCTAGCAGGTCTTTATCATTGCAGGAAGATCCAATGACAGAATATTCCTTATGGACCATCTATTAATGGCCCATACCCTTTTACTCATTTAAAACTGAAATGTGGCCTGAGGCTTTTTTATGGACAGATGAAGCACTGAAAGCCATCACATTTTGGGCTAATGAACATCACAGCACCATTGAATGTCTAATTCCTTTAACAGGTGTTAGCAGGGGAAGGGTAAATCCTCTGCTCCTCCCCACTGCAGTTTAAAATTATCCTTAATTTCCTAAAGCATCGCAACACTTTGGAAGCACCCACTCAGTCCCACTACTGAAAAAGTGGAAGGTTTTTTTCACTGAAAGCTGTGAATGGGAGTGGGTTGAAGAGTGAGACTTGGAGCAAGCACCTGAAAAGTCAAGGCAACCCAGAGTGCTGTAATCACTTTATAGCCTCTTAAGATCTCAAGAGAACCTTTGGTTTTTATCAGCATCCATCAGTTATCACATTCCAAGAACTGATTCCCTCCTCTCCTTCTGTGGAAGGTGAATATCCACATTGAACTTAGAAGAAGAATTTACATGTGGTGTCTGATGACTTGAGAAGGGAGCCTCTGAATGTAGGTTCCCAAGCCCTCTCCTGAAATTATTATTAACACAGCTTGAAATCTACTTGAGATCTCAAGTTCTGAAGCTTTTTAATGTAGATTATTTCCTCTTGAAATTCCACTGATCTGGGATCTGGAAAATACGGGAAAATATTTCTCCTTTGGTCTGCCCCACAGGGCAGAGATTTGGAGACATAACATGGAAGAACCACAGGCTACTAAAACAAACTCATGTTTTCAAAAATTAGTTTATAATAAATACAAACTTTCATAAATATATTAATAATAATTGATTTATCTACTTATTTTTCTCTTAACAGTAGCTGCAACAGAATGGCTTTAACCACTAAAAAGTTAGCTTAACACACTAATTTGCTTTTCTGAGTGCTTTAAGGGAGCTTGTCCACATTCAAGAGGTGTTGTAGAGCTGAACTGCTGTTTAGGAGCCGCAGCCTGCTTTGTGGCAATTTGCCTACTCCCTTCCAGTAAAGCAGATAATTATGTCCTCCCAGAGCAGCATCAGTTCTGATGAACTGGAAAGTCCAATAAAATTTTAAAGATTCCTGCCTTGAGAGGGCGCCTGTAGGGACTCCAAAGAACATTGTTACCAGAACTACATCAGGACTACCTGTCCACAGGCTCATCCAAAATTTCCCTCCCTGCAAACCACAGCCTGTTTCCAACCAAGTCAGTGACCAGTGTCTCTGCTAAGCTTTCACAGAGTGATGGCAAGTTTACTTGTAGCACAAACTTCCTGTAACCAGCAGGATTGGTGAACTTGGTTACCATTGACCTTTCCAATGCCAAAACCACCCTTTCAGCAGTTCAGTCCCCACTGAACTGAACTGGTGCTACTGGGAAACTGATGTTGCAGCACTGACTGGAGGGGAAAGAAGTTACCTCCCCCAGGCAGGGGAAAAACAAACACTGCCCAAAGCAAAGACAGCTCTCCATTCAACCTTCACCCTCCTTTCCTGTTTTACTGCCATCTCAAATGCTTTTCCTTTTTCTGAATCTCTTGCCCTTTCCTATTTTGTGCCTTTATTCTCTCTTCCTCACCCTACTTTATCTTCTTATTATTTCATTTATCTTCTCTCAACTATTTTTTCCCTTTAATTAAAAATGGGAAATAGCTGGTGGAGAGAAAAGACCTCACTTGAAACAAACTGCAGTCCAAAACTAATGTCTGAACTAGGCAAGAACTCAGTGCTAAGCTCCTCTATTGCTCTTAGCAGTCCTAGGACAATCACAGCTTCCAAATGGAGGGAAAACAACATGAAAATCAAGGAAGAATACATTTAAAGAAGGAGATAGGAACAGATAATATATGTCTGTTATTGAATCAGAAATTAGTATTTCCCTTTGTAGGCTAAAGAAAAGGTTTGGGTTTTTAAAAACATATTGACTATTTCAAGCCTAAATATATTGATTTGAGATACCATGGTAAAAAGAGTCTATTTAGAAACTATTCCAAACATACATCACAGTCCTTTGGTATTATTCTTCCTTTGTTCTTTCCCTTCATCCTCAGAATTTTTGCATAGAAAAACAACCATTCAATTCTCAGGAGCTCACCTGCTCCTGTTGCTTACTCCTCAGTGAAGTCATAATGCTCAAATAGCAACATCAACACCATTTGCACAACAATGAATTGTTTCTTGTGACACGAAAACCAAATTATACATTTTCTAAGGAAGGGGAGTTGGTTAGCTTTGAGGAACAAAGATTCTTTTTCATTAATATCTTTTGTATCACAAAGGATATGATAGAGTGTCCCACAGGGTGTGACCAGTCCCTAAAAACATCCCAATGCAATTCACAGAGTGAACAAAGAAGATGAAAGTCTTAATAAGTCTTAAAAGGAACTTCCCAGTTGAGCTGCCACTGATGACTGAACCCTCCTCACAAGTGAGGCTGACTGACAAGCTGAGAAGCACCCTGGCTTTGCAACTGCTGTAGGTTTTGATTTTTAGAGCATCATCTGAGACAAAACATGGGTCAGAGCAATACTAGAGAACAAGCTGCTGTGCCCAGAGTTGTCAGCACACCGCCCTTCCTCCCATCAAGTATTGTTAAAACACTTTGCAAGGCCAGTAATTTTGCAGTTCTTACTCTAGCAGGGCTCTGAGTGGGAGGAAGGGCAATCAGCTTTCAATGCTTCAGTAAGGTCAAGAGCTGATATGTGGTGATACCATGAATCTCCTTCTGTTTAGATCACTGTGTGGTGAGACTGCTCTGAGCCAGTGTCTCCCAGAGGCAGGTCCTGTCTGTGATACCCAAACTGCCAGTGCTAAGGCTTCCAGTGAAGAAATTATTAATTTGCATGGACTGTCTCAATATGATGATATAAAAGCACCCTGGGAGGATGAGGTATGGGCTGGAGACCTCTTGGATTTAAGTACAAAACACTGGCCAAAGCTGTCTTGGCTTGTACAAAGATATGAGAACAACATTGGGTCTGTCTCTTTAGCTCTTGGCAGTTACCCAGGGAATCTGTAGAAAGGCACACAGAAGATTTTAATTCCCCCAGAGAAAATCTTAATTCCCCTGTATGCAAAGTACATCCAGAAGTGAACCTGGACACAGATATTAGCTGCAACAAATGGGATGGCAAGCCCATTGTTTGTACTAGGGATTTGTGCAAGAACCTTTCAGGAAGGTATCTGTTTACAATTAGAAATGAAGTTCTTGCACTTAAAGCAACATCTGGAGGATGCAGGAGCTCTGAGCTGTGTTGGAGCTCTGACATGGATTTCAGTCTTAGGAAACCTGCTTAGAGGTGAGGTCCACAAATTCAGTGCCAGAGATTAAAGCCCACCACCCACATTCTGGTTTCTGGCTGAATGGCCCATTTTCTCAAAGGTACTCCTATTTTTCGTACTGCCTCAGAAATCTATCCAAATCTCCAAACATCACTGCTGTACCAGAGATAGAGGCCTAAAACTGGCCTGTCTTGAGGCAATGAGCAAATCTCTCCAGCACAGTGGTCTTCTGATTCCAATTTCCATCACATCTATGAGTGTCTCCCAGAGAAGTCAGTCCACCTTTCCTCATGCTCTGGGATGTTTTCATTCCATAGCTAAAATCTTCCTCATGGAATAAAATTTGAATTTTCCTAACCATGCTTCAAGACAAACATCTGCAATATTGTGGTAACCTGACATGAGACTTTGCCAAAAGGGACAGAAATTCCTGCAGTCCTGCAAAGCAGGTGCAAGTTCATGAAAGTGAGAAGTGCTCGGGGTTTGCATAGCTGGTGACACACAAGCCTAAATTCAAGTTTTTGAGTCCCTAATGCATGGAACTCATCCCCCACACACATCCAGCCCTGAAATGACTGCAGGAGACTTGCAGTTCCTAGATTCCTGCAGTTTCTTTACAGAATTGGTTCTAAGGGAGATTTGAGAATAAAGAGAAAAGGAGAAAGGACTGAGAGAATATTGTCAACTATATCAGAAAATAACAAACTAAGCACAGCAAACTGCTTCTTATTCCCTTTGTTAACAAAAATTATAGTAGCTATAGCAACAAAAAGGGGGGCAGGGAGGAAAAAAGTCAGAGACTTTTCAATATCCCCAAAGATCACAGCTTTCTAATATGGAAAAATCAAGATTTATGGCACCAGCAGCTCCTACAAGGCAGGGCTGTAGTAGTGCACAATGGTTTCAATTAAAGGCACCAATCATTAACCAGTACAGCTGGGCTTAGCAGTTGACAGGCAACATCATCTCTTCCAGCGAGCCACGATTCCTTCAGGGACTGACCTAGTTTCTCTTGCTGTATGAGGTGCCCTCCAGCCCTATTTCTGGAGGATTCACCTCATATTGTCTGTCCAGCCCTGAGTCAGAGTGACTGATGTCACTGCTCACCAGAGCAGAGCCATCTCCTTTGTGCCAATATCCCTTCCCCAGGCATCACACACGGATATCCCTACAGACACTGCTCACAGCAGAGCCCTGCACTCTCAGCAAGCATCTCAGGGAGAAAAGCATTTCAGTTCCCTGCTGCCTCCTGGGTATTTTACTTCTCAAATCTGCACACTTGCAAGCTCAGAGAGGGGAGGAATGTCTGGCACTTCTGCAGTGACCATCTGGCAGAAGCACCGCTCCATTTTCTGGCAGCTCGGCCAGAGTCTTAGAACAATTATTTCAGTTCCTGATTCAAGCACTGGAGACAGAAGATCAAGTTACATTTCTCTCCAGCCATCAACACTAATTCAGTTTTCACTAAGTCAGCCTTGCTGGAATTTCACTCTTCCACACTAAAACAAGAAAGAAAAAAAAAAAAAAAAAAAAAAAGGAAAGTGTGAATTTACACTGAAAAGCCAATAGAAGAAACATAAGGAATTTCAAGAGTTACCCTTCACAAATGTAAAAAATGCCAGTAGGATCCAACATAGAGGGAGCTGTTTCTTCCTAGAAAGGAAATTTTTATAAGATAAAATTATGAAGAACTGAACGTATTGAAAATTTAATGATATCATGGTCCTCAGGGATATTCCCTGGCTTTGTAACAACCATGTAAATAAGCTTTCTTCCCTCACTATCACAAGCTGATGGTGAGTTGAAGAGAGCACCTTCCCACCTATGGCTCAGTCACAGGTATACACAGCCATCAGCACAGGCGCTTTTCCCAAGGAAAGGGTTCATTCCCACAGCACTGACCTTTGTCATCTGCATGAAAGGAAAGTTTCAACAAGCTACCACAAGCAAAAGTGTTATAAATCACCTTTCATCAGGCCTCCAACCACCAGCCAGAGAAACAACTGGAAGCACTTAAACCTGTTTTAACATTCCTTGTAGAAGGAGGCAGGGAAACACCTCCCCATCCACCCACTGGAGCCGATTGCAGCCACCAAACCACTCTGGACTGTGGCTCCTGCCAATGGAGTTTCTGTTGAGGATTCCTGGAGCAGCTTTTCCCAGCAGAGACAGAGAACCAAGCAGCAGACAGATCCCATGTGTGCCGCAACCAGAGTGGCAGAAGGGAACCACAGGGGTTCAGATGGAGGCAAACAGAAACAAATCCACAAACAAACTGTGAATGATATCACATCTCTTTTAAGCCTTCTCACGCTGGGAGATGGTATTTGATGATTTGAAAGAGCTTCTCTCCTATCCTTTTATGAAAATTATTTACATGCAGCTGTGTACATGACATGTTGGAGACTTCTCAAGAGATTGGCTGCTGTTCCAAAGAACTCACACTTGTATGATTGGAATGTCATAAATGAAGGCACTAACTATCTTCCCAGATGCAGGCTTGAATAGCCCCACTGTGCTGGAGAGTTCTGCTGAGGGAACAATCTTTCTTCACAGGCAGCAGAGCAGGAGTAAATCTGACACAGAGGGGTGGTACAGCCCGATCTGCTCCGTTCTTGGGTTGGGGTGAGAAAGACCCACAGGGAACATCCGACAAGTGCTGTCCCTATCACACAGGCCTGTGCAGAATGCTCCCACTGATGATCCCAGCTTCCCAAATCCCCTTCTCTGCTTGCCATCCAAGTCTGAACATCTGTAATGCCCGAGAGAGCACAGGAGAGCACAACCTCTAAAACGTGTCAGGAAGAAAACATGATCCCAAACCCTTCCAGTCAGCTGGATGTGCCCAGGAATAACAAGTAGCCAGTGCGTGCAGGAGTAAGGTCCCATTTCTTGTTTCCAGGTTGGCTGCAGTGCCATAATGTGCTACCACTTAATGTTTAACAATATTGAAACATGTAACATTAACTTGAAATATTTGTGTGAAATTATTAATTTTATCCAGACAGCATTTGGAATGTCGCTCTGGCACCAGCATTTCTACTCAAAGTTTTAGCACTGGTGTTCCTCCTTTAGCTCAGTTCAAAACTGTGAGTAAAATATAATTTAATAGCAATTTGATTTTGCAATGATCTCATTGAAAAGGCATATGCAGCATTGCCCTTGCAGCACAGAAACAGCCACAAGATAAGCCTAAGGGAAACAGATTAATACTCTGATCAGATAAAATTTCAGCCCCTTCTCCCTTGCAGGGAATGTTTTGGCCTTTTGCCAAGCAGAAAGCATTCCACACACAGTAGGGTAAATTTGGTATAGCACCCATATGGAAATATCTTCTTCACAACAAGGCCAGGGTACAAAATCTATTATCTGAACACAAGCGCTCTCTTACTTCGAACATGAGTGAGCCTACAGCAAAGTTTGACTCAAACTTTCCCTAGCTCATGGAAGCCCATATTTGAGCAAACTTTAGACTGGCACTGGCACTAAAGTTGGCATTCATCTTTCTTTTATTCCTTCTTATGGATTTAAGATGAATGCAGCAGAAGTCCTATTTGGATCTGATCCCTATACAAAAATATTGTTATTGTCCCTTTTAAAGTATGGTTACCATAGACAGTAACTCTGCATCAACCAGAGCTCAGAATTGGACCTGAGTACTCACAACAAAAATGCCAAAGAAGTTTTGTTATGAGCAATAAAGGAATGGCCTGAAGTTGTGTTAGGGGAGGTTTAGGTTGGATAGTTGGAAAAGGTTCTTCCCCCGGGGGTGGATGGGCACTGGAACAGCTCCCCAGGGCAGTGGTCACAGCACCAAGCCTGACAGAGCTCAAGAAGTGTTTGGACAATGCTCTCAGGCACATGGTGTGACTCTTGCAGTGTCCTGTGCAGGGTCAGGAGTTTGACTCCCTGATTCTTATAGGTCCCTTCCAACTCAGCTTATTATCTGACAACACACAGTGCATTTAGTGAAAGGGAAAACTGCAATTCTATTCTGCTTTCACAGAGTTTATGCTTATGCAGTTGTCAGACTCTCGTTTCAGAAACTCCCTTGCTACTGTTCACACAGGATGATACTAGAAAAGAAATTGCATCTCAGATTTGTCTCCTGTTTCCTTCTCCTTCACTGCTATTCCATTAGTTCAGTTGTATGCACACTCACCTTCCCAATACCAGTAAGCAGAGAATTTAAAAATGTGCATCTACAAATAGACAAACTTGTTACAGATACAGAGGTACTGTACACACAATTTGATAATAAACTTCACAAATAAAACTTATTTTCCAGTAAGTAAATTGACTAGAATAAAGTATACACGCAGAGTATAAATAACACTTTCCTACTAAGAATTCCATCATCATAAAACAAACAAGTCTTTGATGGTTATAAAATCTATTGCACTTTTGTTTGCATTGCTAAATTCCACGTTTCCAGTTGGTACCACGAACTTGGCCACAGTTCATTCAATACTCAGTACTAGTCCTCTAAAAGGTAGATAAATACCCATGAACATTTTTAGGATGTCAGGCAGGTGATTTGTATTATAGAGGAAGATAAAATTGTACCTGTGCCTTGTGCAAAGGGAACAAAAGCTGACTGACAGCAGATTCCACCCTGTTACAACAAAATAAATGCCTTTTGCAACCCCAAAAGGTAAAGATTTATGAGATTATGAATCCACTTCAAATGCCTTTTGTGACTGTCTACTCATCTGATGATTTTGGGATGAGGTATTTTAACTGATAATTTGCATTGAGATTTGTAGGTGTTATAAATGCACCAGGATTCACAGGCTCCTACAGAGCATGAATTCCTGATATTTCCTGATGGAAGAACTGCCTCTCTCTTCTAGTGTGTGCCTGTTACTTTATATCTGAACTCCTACCTCATTTTCCCCGGACAAATATTCTGTTATTTAACCTAAAGAAGATAATTCAAGGTGGGACATCCATATAGAAGTTTCCTTTATCCCATGTTTTAGATGCAAGAGTCATGTTAAGAAGTTTTTTTTTCTGATCCTAGGAAGTCTTAGGGTGTGAAAAACATGAAATTCACTTTGGTTGATCCTTCACAGCAGCTATATTCTTAACCCTTTGACCAGTCTTTTCATCAAAGAGCCAGTAAGGTTGGAGTCTCTGTGTGTGATAAATTAACCTAATTTTGTAGCAAAACTTCAAATAACTCCTCCATTCAATTCTCATAGAAGCCAGTTTCAGCCCTTTCAGTTTTAATGGGAAAACTGGAGCCACAACACAAAAAAAATGAGAGCTTTTTGGAAATGCAACCACACCCCACTCATATTGTGCTCAGTGCCCCATGTCCCCACCCACAGACACACAACAGAGGAATACCAGCTGTTGAAGCTTTGTAGATGGTAAATGCAATATTGTGCCATTTTGGACTTTCTCCTCAAAGGATGGTTCCATATGGCTTCTTTTATAGGGACAGGATTTCTTTTCTTGGGGGGGGATGGATATTTGGGCACGGAAAATATCTGTGGGCATGAACAATGGGGAAATAGCATTTATAAACTGAAATAAAGCCTTTCCAATTTGTGGAAACAGCTGGAGGGAGGAAAGAATCTTATGAATAACGTAGTTGAAACCCAACAGGCTGTTGACAGTGAGGCCTTTCAGATGTTCACTATGGCTACGCTCTTACATGACAGTACAACATTTAAATCTATAACTAAAGATGATTCAATGCACAATGATGTACCCAGCATTTTGTTTCACTACACTGAGATCAATTAAGCCATCCTTTCCCTACACATAATTTGTAGGGAAGGAAGAGCAGTTTCTTCTGCATCTTGTGTATTTAATGGTGCTGTGCAAGTGCTAGAATGAGCATTAATTTTCAGTGCTGCTTTAAGCAGATAATTCATTCAATACAAAAGTATTAAGCTCAGCAGTCAGTCCAGGGGATTCCTGCACAGGCACCTTCGAGGGAGCATCTGCTGAGCTTCATGGTTCTCACTCCTGCCACACACAATGAAGCTTTAAAGTTGCAAGAGGGAATCCTGTTTCTCACAAGAAAAGAGGGAGACTTTAAGTGTATGCCTTTCAATACAGCATGTTTTCAATACAGCACATTTTCAGAGTAATTCCACAAGTGAATGACCAATGAAAATAGACAAAAAAATACTTGGAGCCAAAATTCCACATGAGGAAACACTGTAACAATCTCATTAAAGGTATTACAGAAATCTTGCAAGACATTGTCAGTGAGGTATTTTACCCATGTTAAGGAGAAGCAAATATATTTTAAGAAATAATTTTTCTTATGGAAGAAGTAAAAGCTACTTGCCAGCTAAATATTTTCCTTCAAAGCTACTCTGCATCAGCCAAGCCCCATTAATCATTGTGCTGTTAGACAAGATTGCTTTGATGTTCACAGATCATACAGGAGATTAATCCAAAAGCTCTCTGAAAAATTCAGTGATAAAGTCAAGGTAAATCAAGGTAAAAAGTGTTTACTCAGTTTTAATTTAGTCAAGAGTTTTACTTGTTTCACATAAACACAAGAAGTTTATCAACTTTTGACTGCTATTTTATTTTATCTAGCACTATACAGTGTAAAACTTCTATTACTATTGCCTGACTTGTCCAGTCACCTGGAAACCCAACCATCTAAGAAGAAGCAAAGACTAAATTAGAAATATTCTATAAATGGGCTGTACTGGAGGCACCTTGCTTCTGCAAACAGTTATTGAGTTTAAGACTACAGGTTTATGTTTCAGAAATCAATAGCTACAGAGACAAAGATGGGGAAAGGACATGAGCAGGATTATGGAGAAACACCTGTCCATGGAGTTGAGAACTGTTTGATTTTTGATATGCAGAATTGTGTCTGCTGCTAAAGCTCTCAGCCCAACAGCTCAGTGAAATCAGCTTATTCAAAAATCAACCATTCTAGGCTGCTTGCTCAGTTAACTCAAAATTAAAAGGAGCATTTCTATTAGGTTTTGTCTGTGAAAAATAGTAGTTTGGAAGTAGGAAAGGTGCACTGATTCAATACCTACTTGAAAATAACATTCTTCTAAAATATTATAGGATTTGTGCCAACACTGAATCCTGAAGAACTTTTATTCCTGAAACCAACAGAGTTTTGTCTGAATGATTACAGGCCCCTGTTGCTTCCACAAAAGATCAAAGAGATTTCAAGCATCTGGACTTCAGGCCCAGAGCCATTGTATTTTAGTCTGAACCTCCTTTCTAAGGCTTACCTTAAAGAGCACCAATGAGTTCTACAAGCTAAAAAAAAAAAAAAAAAAAAAAAAAAAGAAGGCAACCAACCATAGGAACTGGGAAGGGGAAAAGCAGAGTTGACTTTGATTGAAAGGGTCCAAAGGGGTCCTGTTCAAATTGGCCAAGCAATTTGAGTCTCACTGACTAATGCCTGAGATTTTGGGCAAAACATGGGGTTTTGGGGTTTGTTAGGGGATGTGGGGGTGAAAATTAAAGTCCTCTTTGGGCACTATAAACAACAAAGAAAACCCACACCTCCTCTATCAAACAGCAAATATGTCCCCCAAGAACTAGTTCCAGCAAAAACTATTATTAAAAATTCTTTTGGAAAATATACAAGTTATGGTTTATGGATAGAAAAGCATTTTTTAAAAGTATATTCATGCTTCCATTAAGAAACAAAGAACAGAAACATACAAATAACTATTTAAACTAATGCTTTGGAAACAACAACAAAAAAAATTTAATACATCACTTAACAAATGGATTTGACCCAGATTCCTACCCTCTGTTTTAAGAGAACATTCTTGAGAAGAGTTCACAGGCCTGTTGGTACTACTAATTTATCTCAATTGTGTTACAGCTTTCAAAGAGTCAGTAAAAGACTTGCAACATCCGTTCCCACTTTGTTGTCTACACATATTCTTACCAGCAAGGGCTATTAAAAGAAGCTGAACTAAAACTGAAAATAAGAAAAATTTTAAATCACAATCAGCAGTTGAAGGGAAGGGTGTTTCTTTTACATCCTAAATAAGGGACTTGAAGGATAGCACAATAACAATCTTGGCTTGCTCTCCATATAGTCCCTAGCTCTTGTGACAATGCTGGTTTTGGTTTAAATTTGTGTTTGCTTACTTTGAGCCCACCCAGGCTGTATTCATCTTCAGGTGATGACACTGTCATGCCATTTTCTTTATTTCAGTCTGAAAAATCACCAAATGAGCTGTGTAGAAGGAGCAGATCTAACTGCATATTCCTTTTAATGAACATTTTAACTAAGATAGTGGATGAAAGCATCTCAAGATACTCAGAGATTCATTAATAACCTCCCTATGACATGATACTGTTCTCTCAACACTAGTCTTACCTTAATAACCGTATCAATTCACTTCCAAGTTGCTCTACTAATTCCAAATTTCTCCCTTAGTTTCCACTGTGGTTCTATTACCAAGCAAAAGCCCAAACAGAGCAAGCCTGCCATTTCTTGGACTCTGCCATAGAGCAATCTTAGGAAGACACCAGAATAGTCAGCACAATCAACGTTTTGCTTTTAAACTCCAAGGCTCTGCAGGCCCTTTCCCTCCAAGTTGGTTTATCATGATCAGAATCACTGACCTGAATCTTCCTCTTCTGGAAAACAGACCATATTTGCAATTCCCAAGCATGCTATAAAAGCCAGAGAATCACAGAATAACTGGAGTTGGAAAGGACTCCTGAAAACCATCCAGTCCAAAACCCCTGCTGCAGGTACACCTAGATCATGTTCCACAGGATCTTGTCCAGGTGGGCTTTGAAAATCTCCAGAGGTTTTTTTGCTGGGACAGATGTTTTCATGTGTCCTTCATATTTAGGTACCTGACCAATTCAACCTATCTGATGTTACAAACTAGCTACTGTAGCTCTATCACAATTTTCTACTTGAAATAAGAAACTTGTTATAGTCCCCCTTTTAACTCTTTCCAATTATTTAAAAAATAAGAGTAACTGATGCTTTTAGCATCCTTCTCGAACAAAGCATATAGCATCCTATTTGAACAAAGGTCTTTCATCTCCTTATTAATCAGTAAAACCAAGACTAAAACTCTGCCTTGTCAGTTAAGAAATGAAGAAACTGCTAGACATCAATAAACATTTCTCAGCAAAGTTATAGGAGTTCAGCATCTTTAAATATCCCAGTGAGAAGGAATATATTTTTAAAAATTTAAGTTTCCAGTTAACATATGTAAAATCACACCTCAAGCTCTTTTTCCCTAAGCTTTTGTCTTTGCATCTCATTTTTGTTTCTGTCAACATTGTAACATAAACCATCTGAAAGGTTTAAAACTAAACATTTCTAAGCAGTGGGTGAAACCACAGTATGTTAACTGACAGGAGGTTTTGGCTCCATCTTTAAGCATCTATTATTCAGCTGCTGTTTCTCTGCACTAGAGGCTGGAACATTTATAGACTTCAGTCCAAGACTCCTGGTTTCTTAACACATACTGCTTATGTGTGTTTTCTCTTGGTTTAGGTATTTCTTTGATAACTCCACCATTACTGTATTCCAGCTTGCCCATCTGAATAGAAACAGAACTAATTCACATTTACTGCAGCTGATGCCCTTCATTGAACGCTGATTGTTCCAATGACAGCACACATGGCTGTGATGTCACCTGACAGAGTTATCCCCACCTGACAGGTGTCAGAGCTGGGACAGAGGCAATGAACAAGACATGGAGAGTGAGAAATTAAGATAAAGCAGAAAAAATATGAATATGATATGTCTAAGTATTAGCCAATTTTCCTTCAGCCAAATATAAAGCTATTTTCAAAAACCTAAAATATTTTTCCTATGGCATATAATCTACAGCCAACTCCAGCACAAGAGATTTTATCCTCGAACAATCTGAAGAGTGAAAGAATAAAAGCTTATAAAATATATATCCTTGTCTATGTTGGATATAGCACAATTCCAAAGCAGAGACTGATGCTGAAATACAATCCAGGGGCTGTGCTTCCATTCATAAACTGTTCCATTTGAACACAGGGTCTGGAATGAATTTTATCCTCATGTTCAACCAGAGAGCCACAATTTATTATAGTGCTGCACTTTTCAGTTTCAAAATCATATCCCTAACATTTTTTTCTGTCAAGTCCAATGGAGATTAGCAGACTTTTCAGCCAGGATCATCCATAAAGGGAAAATACAGCAGAATCCAACTGCCTAGAGACATGAAGAAGCAAGCCCAGTTATGTACCACATGGCTAAAAGAAAAGCAAACCTACTGTGTATACACAGCTTCAACACTCTGAGCTGGAAAAGCATCAGAAAAGTCCTTTCCATAGTAACAGCATAAGTGGGATTTCAAATTTTTAGCTCAGTAACAGCACAAGTGGGGTCTCAGACTTCAGCTCTGCCTTTAAGTTACCACTAGACTGCCTGTGCAGCAGCCCAGCTCTTTTACTCCTGTGTAAGATCACAGTAATGCTCCCTGACAACTTCAAACCCCAAAATAAATAACCAGTGCTTCCCAGGCATTGCATATTCTGCAGCTAAGACACGTCACAAAGGTACTGGCTTATTTTCATCAGTTGAACTTTAAGATGTTTCAGGAACCTCCCAGGTTCTCTAGGTAATCACTACTCTCTGATGTTCAAATTAAAAGGAATTTAGGATTCAACAACATTGGTAAGACCAATTTCAAACCATAGGCTCACTTTTTGCAACAGTTGTTTACAGTTTTCCAATGTCATAAAATATTTCTCTGACAAAATGGCCACTCCAAAAATTGCAACAGAGCTGAAAATATTTTCATTGATAGTCCTCCACATACAGCAAGGTTAAAGAAGCATCTGGTGACATTATACAGGGTAAAAGCAATTCAAATAATTACAACAATATTCCCATCAACTTCTGGGCTAGAACAATTTCACCCTCTGGGAAAGGAAAGGGAAATTGGTGACATGGTCCTTCAGCCCAAGGATGAGATCCAGCAATCCAATCTGTGATTTAACACGTCATTTCTAAACACTCTTTTTTCTCACAAACTTGATTGTACCAGAGATCACTAGATTGATCAGGATATACTCATACCACACCACAAATCAGGTTTCCACAGTACAGGGAAAACTAGAAACTACACTTCAGTTAGCACAGACCTCTAAATTAAGACAAAGGAAATTATGACAGCCATCAGGTACAGAATCTTTCTATAGTAAGATTTATTAATCTGTTAATAAACAATTAACCAAACTTTTACATGCCAGTAAAAAGCTTTCCATTTGATAAGTCAAAAACACTACCATGTCTCCTTAGAATAATATTCATATATTTTATCTACCCAGTCACCTAATAAAACAGTCTAGATCCCTTCGAGCCTTCCACCTCTCTCTGACACTGAGCAGTCATTTGACAGTAGGGATGACAATTTAAAATGAACCCTGCTTTGACTAGAGCTGCTGTAGAATATCTTTTTAAAACTCATCTCTGAATAGATCTGTTTGTGACTAAGATAAGAAACGTTTTTAACACAGCAGCTAATAGCTCCATCTATTCACCATCTATTTTGGAAGGCAATATGCCAAGAGAGCTGTGGTGCATTTTCATTCCTCTCTTGGCTACTGCTTCTTCCAAAGTTTCTGTCCAAAGAGAGCCAAAACCAAGTTCCATGAATCACCACTTGAATGAGATCTCATTATTCAATTAGTTTTAATGCCTTTCTTTTCCTTTTCTTGACAGCCTTACACACCTCTTGCCCTTCAGGGCATTTGTCCACATGTCTTTCCCACAACTGGAAATGCAGGCAATTTCTTTCCCACCCATAACAGCTTTCAGATTAAGAAGAGAACTGAATACAATATCTTGCACATTCCCTTTGGATATAGACTCTTTTATCTAGGGAGAGAGAAAGAATAAAAAACTGTATGATCACCTACTCACAGACACTTTTCTGAGACCTAATCTGCTGCTTCGTGTTCACCACAGATTTATTGCAAGTTAACTCCCTCACAAAGATATTTGTCACATTTGCTTTTACCTGAATACATAAGATTATTAATAAAGCCTCGGCTATGAAACTGCAAATATGTGATTCACCTAGCTGGTATAAGAGGGAGAAACTTAACACTTAACTGTAAAACATGAACTGCTTCAAAAAGTGCATTCGTTGGAAGGTTTTAATGATGGGGAAAGAGGAAAAAAGGGAGAAAAGTCTCTCTTAATTCTCCACCTTACTCCTTATGAGTCCCACTATTTTTTTTTGCTTTGCCTGCTACTACATTAATATAAAAAATACCAAAAAACTCCAACCTCTTTCAGAGCAATGTTGTCTGCTTTCTCCATGTATAAGAAAAGAAACAATAATGAATGGTATAACACATATTTACAGCAAATTCCTAACTATCTGTTCATCTTAGTCACTAAGACAATAACCCAAGGTCACAGTGCCCTCTCAGTTCCCAAGGAAGATGAGTCAGCTGCTTTTACAGGAATACTGTCTGGGATTCAGACTCATTTTTCTGGGGGGAGATTTTCAAGGTAGAATGAAAAATGCAAACTAGGATGCAGCCAGCTAAGAGACAAAGCAGTTTTTCACAATTCTAAGCTGTTTTTTTACTTCCCCACCTGTACTGACAATCCAGAATGTGCTGGCTGTAGAAAAACAACACAAATACGAACTTCCCATTGAAATACAGGATGGAGAGGTTTTGTAAGTACTGTGTTTTTAGCCAAGATTTGTGACAGGACTGGGAGAAAGTGATGAGCAAATTGATATGCATTGACTCATTCACCTTTCCTTTTAACCAAAATATAGTTAATGGCTCTTGAAAATCAAAATATGTCTATCTCTGGAAGAGCTACAACTAGAAAAAGGCAATATTCTGCTCGATTTAACAGTGGTGCTCATCAGGTCTGAACTTTACTATACCCACTACTTCAGAAAGAGAGTAAGACTTAGCATAGTGAGCATTATAGAAATAAAACTCAAAATGTTGGTCTCACTTGAGTAGTTTCTCTTCAAACACTGTGGCAATTTGAGTTTGCTGTGATGTCATCCACAGAATTTCTTACACCATCCCTGCAAAGGTGCAATGGAAGAGGTACCTTGCTGGGACTGGTTGTTACCAGGAGACAAAGAAAACTTTGCAGTTAACTTCGTGAGTCACCTAATGCTTCATTTTGCTAGAGTTTGGCAAAAGGATGATTGGAAATGCTACACACCACTGCTGCCAGCAGAGCCTTCATAAAAAGGTCACACCTTATGAAATGGTTGTCAAGTCCTTTTGATTGACTGTCCTCAATGTTGCCTTTCCTACTTTCAATGCCAAAAACACAACAGAATTTCAGTCTTGCATAGAAATACTTCATTCATTAAGAAACACCTTCTGCTTCTTAAGAAGTCTTTTCCCTCTTTCTGAAAATAGAGATTTGATTTTGATTAAAATGCAATGTAAAGGTTTTCCCTCACAAAATACCCAGCTGTGCTGAGGTACATAGCATCCTTTGAGAATAAACCCATTTGCATCCCTTGTCTCTCATTTTCCTACTGACTGTGGTAAAAACAGAGTTTATAGAATTATCAAATGGTAGGGACTAGAAGGAACCTTTAAAGATCATTTAGTTCCAACTCCCCTGCCATGGATAGGGACAGCTTCCACTGGACCAGGTTCCTCAAAGTCCCATCCAAGCTGATCTGGAACATTTTCAGGGATGGGGCACCCACAACTTCTCTGGGCAACATGTTGCTGTGTCTCATCACTCTCTCAGAAATTAGAATTTGCTGTTAGCACATGACAAAATTTTGTCTGAGACACATCCTGATTCCTTTTTCTTTAGTGTCCTGAGTGTAGCACCAGGATTCAACTCATGACCTTCTGACAGAGAGACCCTGGGTCTATCACTTCAGTAAAAAAAAACTCCAATACCTGCCAATATTAGCAAAGCTGCATCCTGTTTGCAATTTCCCTCAGAGATAGATTGAATGGTTCTAAGAAGGTCTGATTCTATTCAGGAAAGGGCAGTCATGTTCTACTTCAAAAAGTTGACCTTCTTTTTATTATACTTATGTCATATTATCTTATTTATACAACTATAATTTCCCTTTTATCTTCCCTGCATAAGAGGGGCAAATATTGGTATTACTGATCCTTTTAGATTTCAAGATTGATACATTCATGACAGAAAGTGAACACTCTATGTCTAAAATTTTATCCTTTTGTTTTCTCCATGTTTTATGTATGAGTGTGATTTGGCATAAAACGTATTAATAGATAATCTGCAGATAACAAGGAGTTGCAGACTGCTGCATCTAGTAGTGTTCACTGAGGAATTTCAAAAGGAGATATTAGTTGAATATAAATTAAATACTGTTTGGTTTTTTTTAAACAACTGCAAGAGAGTAAGTCTGACTGCTAACCCCACAGGTTCAACCCTGGCCAACATACCTATCTGAATTCCTGTAACTGTTCTCCAAAAAATCAATTTGATTCAAGGGTGTTCAAGTCACCCTGTAGCACCTCCACTGGTGCTTCAATTCCCAGAACTTCAACCTGACCTTTAGAGCTTTACTTTGTCCCCAAAACAACAAATAGAACTTCTTAACCAATGGAAAATGTATTGTGTCAGCACTGCTTCAGCCCCTCACAGGAGGCACTGCAAATTGCAGAGAAATGTAGCCAGTCATGGCTGGCTGCTTCACACACAAAGAGCACAATCGGTCAGCAACAAAGAGCAGGAAGAATAATTTTCTTTTCTTATCCATATGCTTTCCTGACTAGGGCTCACAGGGGATTTGCTGATAAAACACAGCTTTGTCACATTTGTCAGACCTGAGGCTGTCACGGAAACATAACTGATGGGACAATCTTTAATGGCCAATCTGTCCAAGGCAAGAGTTGCTGCTCCTGTTCAGAAGTGAAACAGCCCATCAGGTCCCATCAACATCCCACTGCCACAAGTGGCCTGGACTGTTTTGTTTTGGGAACACCATGTGTCCATGATAGTAAAAAAATATTTTACAGAATTCCCAGTCTACAGTAATGGGTCAGTTTGCTTTTAAATCAAATCATAAGCAAATCTTGCAGTGATAAGTGTTGAAATTATAAACTTAGCCAGAAGCCTGGGCTTTGACTTTGCTCCCCTTTTGCTCATCTTGCAGAAAGCCCACATATTATCCAGAATAATTATATTTTAACAACGTTCTCTCAACTCCTTCACAATATCAACTGAGGGTTTTATCTGCACTGTTCCTCCAGTTATTTCCTAGACTTTCCCTTTGCCACTCAGACTCAGGAGCAGCTGACTGTTCCGTCACAGCAAGCAACAGGTTTCTCCTTTTCTCAGGACAAGTCATTTTTTAACAGTAAACATTTTAGTGCTTCCAGAAGCCAGCATATCATTTGGCGCCAACACAGGAAGTAAAAACTCAGCTTTCTCAGGAACCAGTGGCAGTTCACTTTGGAGTCTGTGCTGTCACTGTGTCCCTGAGGGACCCATGTGATGCCAGACCTCAGAAGACTGTCAGCCATCGTGCACTGCCACTGTAGAGAAGATGACATCAGCAATGCAACTGCCTAAACAACATCACACTCCTGATACAGCTCAGCAAGAGGCTGATACACAGGAGAATTCACCTCAAGAAACCTGTTTTTGTACATGGAAATACTGAGGTAGAGAAAGAAGAGTTTGTTTAGGATTTCAGGACATCTCACAGCCTGACTGGTGCAGCCATTGCCTGACTCCTGAAATCTCTGGATAGATGGCCACTTTCAATCAATCTGCCCTACACAGAACATGAACTGCATAGATTTTCCAGAAAAATCATGGAAACCTTTACACAACTCCACTGCCTTCCTCTACCTGAGGATCTCACCATATTTTTAGAACAGGAAGCACACCCATTATCAGAGTGTCACAAGGACAGGAACTGCACCAGGAGCTGCTGACATGGAGTGGGAGCTGATGACCTCAGGGTGCTTCCTGGGTGCCCAGCTCTTCCAGATGCTTATACATCCCAGGGGCATCCATCCTGTGCTATTGGATGGCACCGAGCCAGGTTTACATTTGTTTACTGTGTCATTTCTACATTTGTTTTCTGCTGTCCATACACATCAGCCAATGGTAAATAAATTACAGCAGGGACCTCAGTTCTGGATGTGTTTCAGCAGAAACCTGGATAATGTCTCCAGGAGAGGAGGGCATATCAAATCTGAGAGCACATTCCACTGTGCACTGGGATCGGAGCAGAAAAGAGTATAACCTGCTGATGGGTTCTCTGCAATACCAGCTTGGATAGCAGCCCCTCACCACACAAAGAGCTCCAAACACAAAGTCAGTGATTCTAAATGCAATTGGTTCCATCTCTGCCTTCATCCAATTTTTACATAAAACAAATCTCATTACTAGGGCATGATTTTGCCTTCTAGCCCCATGCCTTTCTTTACCTTCACCTTTAGTGACTGCTGCCAACACTGGAGCCTCTCAAAGGGAGGGCAGGGGGAACAGGCCCATGAAAGCAAGCCACGTTACAACATCATAGCAGAGGCTTGATGCTGTAGGAGGCAGAAGATCTAAATTGATCATCTTATGCAGTTCCAGGGACAGGACTGGCTCTCCTCCACTGAAGCCCCAGATCAGGGCAAGAGTATTGTAACTGTACCTCAACTGCCCAGGCTTTGAGTAGTGTTGCTTAAAACAAGCACACAAGGGCAGTGCTTTCCACAGGAAATGAAAGGGATGACCAGACAGCACTTAAAAATCAATTTCTGCTCTCAGATCTTCATATCCTTCCAAAAGTCAGTCTGCTGCCCTGAGCCTGAGTGCAGCAGGGTCAGTACAGCAGTGAAACCCAGTCTGATGCACAGTAGAGCAGCTCTAATCCAGAGCATCAGCTGATTACACAGAGCATGTCCATTGTCCAGAAGTACTTTTATTTTCACTCTTCCCTCTGAAACCAACTTGACTTTTCTACAAAAATCAACACCAGAATGTGCCACTTGAAATTATTTTTTAGGTGGGTTTTTAAAGACCAAGTTTTTAAAGACCAATCTGGCCCCTGCCCTGTGGCAACAAGCCAGGAAACCCCCGGGAGCTCTCCCAGAAAACTGCAAGGGAATGAATGCAAAACAGGCTGAGCTGTTCAGCTTCTCGCCTCCCCCCAGCACAGGCTTGAACATGTTGACAGCAGGGTGGTATGAAGATAGTTTTGTCCCTTACAAATCTTTTGGATAAACATGATTGTGCTCTACATCAAAAATCTCTCTTTGTAACTTCAGTCAATATTTTCTTGGCTTGCCACTCTTGACAGTCATAAAACAGCTCTCTCTGGAATACGCCATTCAAATTAATCAGCTGTCAGCTATTCTTTTAAAACTAATAATAGAAGGCATGAGCCTGTGAGAGACTGAAACATTGCAGCTGCAAATGTTTCTGTGTTGCTGCAGCTCTCAAATTGCTTTTTTCTCTCTACCAAGAAGGCATGAAACAGCATTGCAGGGAGCAGGTTTTGTACTGTCAAAATTGCCCAACTGTCCTCAGCATGCCCATAAATGTAGTAAATGTTCAGTGATGCCTTTTAACTTTCAAGGAAGCTTTTAAAGACAGGAGGGATGTTCTGGTCATAAACCAACAGGCTCAGCTGGCCCAGGAGCACAAATAATTTGATGGCTTGTATCCTTTGGATGCCAGCTGCACGGGGGATGCTGGACTATATTCTTCCCATTGGCAAAAGTTTTAGTCTCCAATTCATCTTCTTGTCATCAAACTGCAACAGGATGGGCAAAAAGGGTCCCAAGAGGAAGCACTGCCTCTGAGAGGATGGGGAAACAAGACTCCTTTGAACAGCCCCTTGCGTATAGAAGTTTGGCTCCAAGTGGGCAGAGAAGATTAGTGTTACGTGAGGCTTGAACTCAGAATAAGAGCTGGCACTGGAGGAAAGCCAACTGTGCAACACTCCTGTAAGTGCTTAGGGGACTCTGTTGTTGTCACATGAAACAGAGGAACAACTGGGAGGCTCTGTTCAAAAAGCACTCAGGTTGCAAGCACGTTTGCAAAGCCTGATGAAGGAACAACAGCAGCACCTGCCTCTTCCTGGCCTGCCTAAAACTAGTACCTCCTGGACTCTACCAGCAGTGGGTCCATTTTCAGCCTGAAAAAAATACTTTTAAAAGCCTCTCAGGCTTTTAAGAGAAAGAAGCAGTTTAAATCCCAGACCGGAAGCCTTAATTATAATGGATTTGTGTGAAAGTTGCCAGATCTTGCCCTGCTCTGTGATCAGGGCTGTGCCAAGAGTCTGCTTTGTGTCACACTAGCAACTGTGCTAAGTTCAGCGAAGTAACTGGGTCAAAGATGCACAGCCAGAAGAGAGATCACTGATTAGCACTAATGAGAGCCTTCACTGCAGAGCAGAATGACAGTGCCATCATGTCGAGGTTCTTGCTGTAATTAAAGGTAGCCATACCCACACCCAGCATGAGCTGCACAGAACAGACCTTTTTGTGTGCCACATTTTACACCTTGGGAAGTCACTCATGACCAGAAAACAGAACATGAGAGGAAACAACTGAGAACTCATTGTTCATCCTGCTGGAATTGAAATTAACTTATAGAAAATCAGAAAAGATTTAAGCATCCTCATGAGCAGCTCTACTAAACATGCAGCACTGTTGCTCTCAATCAGTTAATTCTAGCTATAGTGGGCATAAGGTTAGAGAAGAAGAATACTCCTCTAGTGTTCAAGAATTTTATGGTACTTCTGTCCACAACACCAGGTGCTCTGAAGATCAACCTTCAAAGAAAACAGCAGAATCAGAGAAAACTGCAGGGTTTTTCCAACATCTCACAGACTTTCCATAAGAAGAAAAATAGAAAGGATTCTGTAGTTATCTAGAGAAAGGAACAAGAGCTGAAACTGATATTGAATGGTACCAACAAAGTCAGTCCTAGGCTTCTAGGCAGCCTCAGCTCATTTGCCAAGCAGTGTATTTCTAAGTAATAAAGACAAATACATTAGGGTAGCAGTTAACCTGGAGTTAACCTCAACAGGTTAACACAACCTTAACACAAACATCTGCTGTCAGCCTATGGAGAGACGGTGTACAAGGAGTTACACAAGATAGGATCTTACGCAAGATGAAACAAGCAATTAAAACACAATACCTCAGAATAAAAAAATTACTCAGTAGACAGTCAAGAACAGATAACAAAACACATTTCTCCTATGTCCCTTCACTTTCTTTCTAAGCAATGAGACAGAAAGCAATTAATCCCACCAGAGAGCCTCACCAATGTCTCTGGAAAATTCAGAGCCACTGACTATCCACAGACAGAATATGGACATGCAGCCACTGGCAGAAACATGATGGACATCTGGGACCAGTGTGGACATTTATATCAAGACAACACAAAGCAACTGTCTTTGAAATACAGAAATGAATGCAGTTATAAAGTGACAGCTACAGCAAGCTGTAAATGCTGAGCTAAGGACATGTCCAGATGTGCTGTGTTGAACATAGAGTTGTTACACCTGCAGAGACTCCTGCAAGAACTCCACCTGCCTTACCAGCTATACCAGCAGCCTTCCTGAATTGCTCACTCCCTCAACGGCTGAAAAAACAGAGGGTCAATCTTGCTATGATTGTAGTTACAAATATATTTCTTTAATTTTTATTATTTCCTACTTGTACGGTACACATATCATAAAATATGAAAATTTCAATTGAAACCATCCAGAATGCTAGAACATATGGAAATTACATTAAAGGACCAAGGGAATGATGCCTTATAACACTTTTCAATGTAACTTGCAAATGCTACAGCACAGACCATTAAGGGAAATGCCATTCAGCCAGAAACTCTGGGAGAGAATTCATCAGGCTTCCTGCTGCATCACAGCAAGCAGATACACACCAAAAACCCACTGCTGCTTTGGAATACCCAATTTGCAACACTTTGCAGAGATCTCTCAGGATTCCCAGGATGATCATCTGTAAAATGAAAGCACTTAAAAGCAGTGGTTCTGATGTTGAAAAGCATTAAATGTGTCTGTCTTAGAAATTTCAGGGACTAAAGCATTTTCCGGCAAATGAACTTTAAACTTGGGAAATCATCAGAGTGTTCTTTCTTAAGGAGGGAGATGGTTCAAATTAGCACACCAGCTCCACAGATATTTCACTTCTAGTCTGACACAGCCCAAGGATTTCTTATTAAACTGGTCCCAACCATCAAAGAGATGAAAAAGATTTTTTTTCCAAACCAGGCTATCAATATTTGCTATCAGTAATATTTTATTTATGGAAACAAGCTGGTAGGCAAGGGATGAACACAAGGTGTTAGGCAGTGCTGATGAGCCCTCAGTTTGCAGATGACAGCTGTCAGTTCTGCTCCAGCACAGCCTGCTCCTCCTGCATGAGTGCTCTAGGGTAGGTCACAGCAATGACAGCATTTTTTTCCCTAAAGTCTTCCTGGAACTCCCCTCTGAGGCTCAGACCTTTAATCGAGGAACAATTTGCACACAGAGACACAGACACACACACTTGTAAACACTGGCCATTTGTGAGGAGAGGAGGTGGGATAGGAGGATCCAATTTCCATCCATTGCACTTTCCCCTCTAGGAAGGTTTGGGGAGAAAGAGGAGATCAGCATCACCATTATCTCCAGCGTGTGCTATTAGCAGCCACGCTGAGGCCAGTCAGCAGCGCCTGGCATTGTTTGGAGCAACACAAAAGACCTTCTGTTTGGAAAGTTCAAGAAAGAAAAGGGAGAGCCTGTGGCCTGGTCCTGCAGTCAAAAGACTGCCACAGAGGCTGGGAAGTTCTCAGGCAGAGGCTGATCCCTAGCCCTTTGAAGTTGATGGGGGAAAACTCCCATGGACTCCAGCAAGGTTTGGATCATGCCTGAAATGCACAGAAGGGATCAAAGCAGCATAAAAGTAGAAATGAGCACCTCCAAAGGGGAATTTAAACAGTACAATGGTGACCAAAGATATTCACCGTGGTTGCTGATACAATGTGGTCTAGAGATGTTTGGCAAAATAGGATTATGTCAAATTTATAAGTCTTTTCATTAAGATATAACAGTTGTACACCCATCATTAGGTATTTTTCTGTTTAAAATGCTATGTATGATACCCTAGTGTTGGGTGTTTAATACAACATTTAGCAAAAGGAAAGCTGGGAGGAAAAGTCCCTTCCAAATTGCTGAAATTATGAGTTTTCTGCTTTCTTTCCCCACTGTCTTGTCCCAAAAAGGCTGGTTTACAGCTATGAAAGACACGGTCTAGGACTGAAAACCTTATTAAGAACAATGCTGCCAGCATCATCTATTCATGAGCAGCCACTTGAGAGAGAGCCCAGCCCAGAAGAAACTCTATAGCAGCACATTCTCCAAACAATTACTAAAGGATCCCAAGTGCAGGGAGGCTCCAAATCCTCTGCTTAATTATAGTTTAATTAATTTTCTCATTAAAGATGAATATAGGAGCATTCAAGATGAAAGAAAAGCCCTCTGATTTCTGTAACATTTCCATAATAATTTTCTTGCATATAGGAGTAGTCATTGCAGTGGGTTTAAGGTTTGGTGCTGTCTGGGTCCTCAATGATATTTTCTGGGAGTTAATTTGCTACAAACTTTTTTAAAAACACTTCTTGTAGGCTTTGCACAAGATTCAACAAAGAGACAAAGTAACTCCCTTCTCCTCTCCCACCCAAAAACAAAAAATGCAGGATGTTTCCTCTTTCCCTGGCTAATAGAATCCAACTGTTGCCGCATGACATCATTCCCCAGAGTTAGGGAATCCAAGCTCGCTCCGACACTCTCGGCTGGGAGTAAACACCACCACCAGTTAAAAAAAAAATAAAATAAAAACTCAAACTTTACAATGGGAGGACATAAAATGAAAAAGGCAATTTTTGTTACCTGAAATTTGGAGCGTTTCCCTTTCCACTCCATTCTCAGATTTGTATTTCCCAGACAAAACTCTGTGTTATTATCTGAGGCAATCAGAAAACCAGTCGTTTAGTGCCTAATACCTGCTGTGCTTCCCATAACTCCTTCATATGACCTCTCGCAGCACTGATTCCAGCTGAAATGATTGCAGAGAACACAGACTGGCCAGGCCAGTTGTCATGGAGATCTCTCTCCCCCCCTCCTTTTCATAAGCGCGCGCGCACACACACAGATTTAAACAATTCTGGGAGGCATCCACAAAACAGCACGCCTTTTCATCAGCTAAGTTTTGAAACATTCCACCCCTCCTCCAGCCCCTCCCCAGAGTCAGCCCAGGAAGCTGAGCTTTGGTCAGGAATTGATTGTGGAAATTAGAGATATTGCCTTCTAAAAAAGAGAAAACCACCACAGAACTTTTCTTTTCCCCCCAGAAAGAAAAAAAAAAGAAAAGGAAAAAAAAAAAAAGGTTTGCTCACCAAAGCTTTGAACTAAAAGTAAATCTATCACATTCAGACCTGCAGGCTATTTGTCTTTGCCTGCCTAGTTATGAATTTGATATCTGAAAGCACTAAAGCTTTGTTGAAATACAATCATGCAGATTACAAGAAATGCTGCTGGCATGGCCTGACTGCTTACCTTGCTGTTCTCCCAGTACCAAGCCAGTGATTTAATTAGCACAGGTATTCATAAGGTCATGCAGGACTTCCTGTATTCTTTCATGTTTCTGTAATTAAGAAGAAAATTGGGCAGGTCAGAAACATGCAACTCAAACAAACAAACAGAAAAAAATCCCCCAGCTAAACAAGAACACACAGATACATCTGGAGATTTCTCATACTGACTTTTAATTTAAGTGCCTCTTACCCAAAACTTGCTATCTCCCAGTTAAAGGAGAAACCAATTTCACTGACCTTTGTGAATACAAGAACTGATTAGTTTACCATATTCACTGGCACCATGGTTGCAAAACAAAGCTTATTCCAAACATAAATAAAGACATACAACATTTTTTCCTTGACAAAAAAAAATCCAAATTAATCCCCACCAACGTCATATAGGAAAGTCTGGACTGATAAATCAAGAGAACAGAAAATACTTTATAAAAAAGAAAGAACATTTATTAAGAAAATTCTGTTTTAAAAGTATTTGGACTCAGAAGAAGACTACTGTGCCTAAAGTTTTTACACTTTGAGCAATACTTTGGAGACTTAACTCTTTAGAGGATTTAATCAGAATCAGTCATTCAAAGTTTTAAAACTTCATAAAAGACATTGAAGGGACTTTATGAGTTTGTCTTCTACAATGAGCAGCATAAGCAGTAGTCCCTCTAGTGGGCAGAAAACTGCAAAGCTGCCTATGCCAAGCTAAATAGAAAATAAATTTCTTCTGTATCTATTAACTACTTCATTGTACTGTTACGATATCCCACTCCTGCACTTAAAACTCAACATTAGCATATGAAATTCTTTATGTGTTATTTTGGGAGTTGAACACAAGAAAATGTACATTATATAATCGGCATAACTAGGTTTATACAGGAGGAGATTATAGAATTCCAACATATTACTCTCCTGGTTGTGTCAGACAGCCAAGATGTACCATGGGAACACCAGTCTCTCTATATAGCCATTATTAGATATAAACTACACCAGAGCATATTATTACCTGTTCTTCAGTAAACTCTAAGTTTTGTGACTGATAGAGCTCCCAGCACATTGAACACTTAAACCATCCCTCTCTCTAACATGAACAACAAGAACAACACAAGCATGAGGCAAATTTTACACTATCACCAAGAACTGTGTGCAGACTACTCACAGGTAGATAAAAATAACAAGACAGCTACTTAAGCTATCAAGGGTCCAGAAGATGCTGAAGTGACATCACATCAAACAGCTCCTAGATACGAAAACACCACATGCTAAGTTTGCAATTTCACACTAAGTTCCCTTAAGAAAGCACCAGTGATGCCCAGCCAGAGCCATGAGAACCAAATATTAAGCCATTATGACTTGGTTATGTCCTGAGAAGTTCCTTTGGTGTATGACTAAGGTAAATTCATTGCACGTGGCAAGAGGGCAAAATTTCAGCAATGTGACTGGGGAAAGAGGGTAACTGCTAACTCCTCACAAGAAAGTAATGTTTTACACTGCATCAGGGAGTGTTCAAAGACACAGAAGCAATAAAGAAATATCTGAGGAATTGCTCAATGAACAAGTGAAATGGCTGATCACACTCAGATTTTCTATAGACCCCATTACTGGTAACATGGAAACATGTACAACCATTTCTATCACATCCCACTCCAGCACTCATGGCAAGGCTCTGTGGCACTTCATTCAGTGACCACATCTGCATATATGGCAAGGATCTGGGGGAGCAAGCAAACTGGCATTCATAAATCATTGAAAATGTGCATTACATATACACTCTGTTACAGTTTAAAATTCCAAGCAAAACAAAGTCATTAAAGTGTATCATGCATACAGAAATATGTAGGAACCAGGCACAGTAGTGAAACTATGACCCAAGCTTTGGTCTTGGGCAGGTGACTACCACAGAAGCCCTCAGACAAGCATATTTTTATTCTAAGCCCCATGAACACACCTAAGATCAATTCCTTGCCAAAAGGTGACATGTGCAGCTGAGATTGATCCCTGTGAAACAAGAACCATTCCCACATTTTACATTTTTCTCACTGGGCTTTCATTTGAGCACATCAATACCTCTGAACACACTTTAGGACTGGGACAGAGTCAGAAATCATAAACAGAAGACACGATGATTTTGCATTAATTACAGCATCATGGCTACCCTGCCATCCAAAGGCATCGGAGCGTGCACCCTCACCCCCTGCAGGAGACAGACAGCCCATTACTCACACGCAGCTGATGTTTAGTTTCTTATTTCCGATACACTTCCCCTTTCTCACTGGTTGAACACCCTCCTTCCTACGCTGCTGCCCCGCAGCCACGTGAGGTGCAGGAGCGGGCACGCACCGAGCAGGGAGAGCGCAGAGCAGGAGCCGCCCCAGGCACACCTGGAGTCTCCTCCCGGAGACCGGCGAGGGAAACAGGAGCTGCCCGCTCTGAGATGCTTTGGTGAATGCTTTCCAAGCAGCCATCAGTAGCAGCAGGAGAGGAAACAAAAATCAGACTTGTTCCTCGTGAAATTTTATCACTTTCAGTAGGCGAAAACAAAACGTCACAGGTGAGCTAAAGACTAAGCCAGCCCCAACAGCAGCACAAATCTCTGGGAGGCATAAATTCAAACTAATCACTGTTCCAACTTGAGTAACATTTTCCTTTGCATTTTTTTAGATTAAAAACACTCTTGCAAAGTTACTTAGGATTTTTCCACTCCTCAAATAACTTTCTGCCCTTCGCAATGGCTTTTCCCCCTTTCCCGTTGAAGATGGCCACCTTATTGCCCTTCCTCATGTCACCTCTACACATTTACTGACCGTCTTTCCAGTGACCTCAACAAATCAGTACTTGTTTGAAATTCCATGATTTAAGACTCAACAACAAAAATTGAAACTTTATTAATCTGTCCCAGTATGTTTTTAAACCAATACTGCTGGAACTGCCTGCAGCTCTGCTGACCTCACTGGGAAAGGCAGGGAGCTTGGGAGCAGCACTTCCTCATCACCAGGCAGTGACTTGCAGAGGTATGGAAATAAGGGGAAAAGCCCGAGCCAGCTCTTAATGCAAAGCACACATGCACTACAAAAACTGTGTTCTTTGCTCTTTTTATAGAGACCCAGCACTCAATACTTTTGCATAGGGAATTCTGTGGACTAGCAGGTGGGACAAAGTGATGACAAGCAGGGCAGCAGCCACCTCACACCCCGAAGCAGTCCCATAGCACCGCTGAATTCTTTAAATTAACAGTGCACTGCACTGGCCTTTATTGTTAACACTCCAACAGGATGGTGTAAGAACACAACAATAAAGCAAGAGGCACAAGATAACACCTCTGACCCCAAAAGGCATCATTCTACTGAAGTGATTAAACCTTCCACTGCCTTCAGTGGCACGTTAACTTCAATTTTGTCCCAGTGCATGTTTTGCTAGGATTGTGGTATCAAAGTAAATAGCACAACAGTACCCTACAGCCTTGCAAAAAATAGCAAAAGGGTTGACCCAAAAACGGAGCTCCCCCATCATAAGGGGGCTGCACAGATGAAAGACTAAGATCACTCAGCTACAGACTTGTTTTCTTCCCCCATTTCAGCTCCATTACTTATAGCATAACTCCCTTCTAACAGGAGAATTAAGTTTCCGTGACTGCCTCAATGGTCTAGCAAGGATCAGGTTTGCAGCACAGTACTGATTTCACTAACCCAGAAAAAAAATTGTGTGTGTACATCCCCAGTATTTATATAGTATGTATATAGGAAATGACTAATCATAGCTGTGCTCTCTTTGAGATGCTGCCAATCCCTTTATGGCCCTAGATCCCATTTCAGTTTGATCTCATTCTGCAAATGAGAGCCTGCCGTTCTTGGGTCTGACCTTGACACTGCAACTGTGTACAAGACAGCATCTTGAAAAAGTTTCTAACTCACTGAAACTAAGGGGAGATCTGTACCTGGGGGTCATGACAAGCAGCTGACATGCACTCAATTGCTGTGCAAACACTCATTCAAAAATAAAGTGGCTTAACTTTGTGGCTATTATTATTTTAGGCCCTGATTCAGCAAAGCACTTAAACATTGACTTCAAAAGAACTTAAAAATACACCAAACATATGCTACAATATTTTACAAAAGTGGTGGTTTAGTAATGTCATATATTTTAGAAAAGCGAGGTGGAAAGAGTTTTTATTTGGCAATTAAAGCTTTAAGACACTGTTTGGTCATACTGGGACACAAACTCCATGCTAAACCTACTAATGATGCTGAAAATTTGCTGAGCAATAAGCTGAATAATTCCTTAATAAAACAACTTTAAACATGAAGAGCATGGAATTAACTCATGCGAATGCCTGGTTGGAGAATTATCCATACCTATGGTCTGATTCATGACAGGAGACACATATTACAGCTCACCCTGCTAGAAAAGCAGTGCAAAGCCAAACAAGCCATACAAACTGGCTCTGGGCCCAGCAGCCAATCCAGCCAGCCCTCAACATCCCAGCGCAGCAAACTGTGTCAGATGGCACCAGGCCAAGGCACAAGCCAAGCCACAGGGATAACCAAAAGGTGGGAATCTCATGTAAATAAGTCCTTCTGCTCCTTAATTCTCCAGAGCCAGCCTTGTCTGCAACCCATTTTCCTTCCAGTCAACACCCTCCGCACGGCTCTGCTGCATCCCAGGCATGCCCAAAGGGGAGAGTCAGGAAGCTGCAGGTTCTAAACTGATGGAGGGGGAGAAGACTCTGAGGAGAGGCTGTTTGTGCTGTCTGTATATCCCCATCAAGGGTGGATTTATGTCCCAAGCAGAAGGGCAAATGAGACAAGCAGGCTTCCTCTGGGAACCAGCCATATCAGGAGAGAAGTCGATGAGTTGCTTGAAACTCCACAGGATTTCTGATTTGACCCTACATGAATGCGAGATCTCCATTTGTCTCACTTCACTACTGTTTCTTTCAAGTCAAAGTGAAAGGACAAGTTTCTGTTGCCCCTGTTCACGGCATACATCCTGTGACACAAGATGCTACACGTGGGACTAGAAGACAATTCAAAAAACAGATCCCCTCACACCTGGAATTGCACTGAAGCAGAACACTCAAGAATATGACTCTGGGAGGACTAAATCCTGTGTGAACTTGAGCAAGTGCTGCAAGGCTTTGACTTAATGGGAGCAGAGGGGCAGAATCCTTCACACAGCACATAAATTATGGGAATACAGATCATAAAAGCCAAATCCCCAGATGAAGGGGAACTTCAAATTTTTGTCAAAGGTATCCCACTTGTACTTGTATCCAGGTAGTGGGACAAAGAAAAAGATGCTGTTGGGAATCATCTCTATTGATATACCTGCCATATGAAGCTAACAAAGGGAAGACAATCTCTTAGCAAAGCAAGGGACACAAGGACAGATAATATTGCAGGGATGACTTCTGAAACAGAATATGGGTGGTTGCATTTTTTGCATATTTCCCCCTGCAAAGATGCTTTCCAGAGCAAAACAGCTCTTAATTTAAACTCAAAATGGAACATGTGGGCCTAAGGCTGTGCATCCAGTACGACATTACCTTGTTTACTTAAGAAAAAAAATAATCACAATCAATAACACTGTACACTCTTTGAACTTCTAAACAGATAAATAAATAGATATATAATGACAACATGTTTTGTGATTCCTTTTGATCATCAACTATGAAAGTTCACAGGAAGTTTACACAACCCCCTCTGACTGGATGGATCTTATCTTCCAAAATGCTAGGAGCCAAGAGTCTCCAAGAAGAAAGTGTCAGCCTGATGTTCCTCTGGACAAAAAGCAATGACTTCACTGTGTGCGAACACAGTTGGCTTCCTTTATTTTAGTCATGACTTGAACTTCCAAGCTGCAGATCCTGTGAACTGCTGCTAAATGCTGGGGGAATGCCTGTGAGCCCCACTTCTCATCTTTGGGGAGGACGGACAGTGCAAGCCTTGGCCCAGCACTACTCCCATCACCTTCACCCTATGGAAATCAAAGCCAGTGGCAGCATGTGTTTTCTCAGGGATACCAAAGGTTTGTCTTTTGTACTGTCATAAACATCATAGCAGGCAGATTTTTAGGCCACAGACAATAAAGCATTTTCTTCTCTACTTTGGATGGGACAGATAAACATAATATTGCTTTGAATATGCAGAGCTCCTTTCATTCAAGGCCCTCAGGGTGCTTTGCAAAGCCGTGTAAATGTCACTCCAGTGTGGCTGCTTGGAAAAAGGAGTTCAATGGCTTTGTGTGCAAGTCTGCACAGTGGCCCTCTGGAAACTGTGTGTGACCAGCAGTGTTCTGAGCATCAGGCTCTGCTGCTTCCCCTGGAGCCAGAGTTAGAACCCGGAAGGCAGCCGGGGTCAGTCAAAATTGAGGTCTTCTGGAATACAATTTGGGCATGGGAAACAACCAAAAGGAGGTTTTTTTCTAGCTGTTTTCCAGTGCCACACAGGGAATGAAAGTCAGTGATAGTGGAGTGACTAGGACGAGCTTGTGCAAAACAAAAGAAATCTGAAACAAGACCGTGCAGACAGTTCAAAAACATTCTATGAATCTTGTGTTTCCTGTGTACCAATGGAGTGTGGTACAGAGATGTCCCAATGAGCCACAACCCCCCTAACTCCAGAACTGGAAGAAGCACAGCTCCAAAAGCACAAAGCAGTGCTTGAACTGGTGCAGCTGTATTTTCTGGGAAGGGAGCCGTGGCTCCATGCAGTGCTCCACTGCACTGAAGGGTGGTGCAGACCTCATGGATTCAGCTCCAGGGCTCTTTGTGCTGACATCCTTTGTGTGGCACACACATTCCATGAGCAACACACTACAGACCACAAAGGCAGCCAGTCCCAGTGCTGGAAATTCAGCTCCCAGCACCCAAGCTCCAGATGACTGCCTTAAAAGCAAGGTCATTCCTCCTTCTTCACTTCTGTGTGTTCTTCCAAACAAAGCTGGGGGATATCTCTGAAAATAGCCCTGCATCCTAGGATGGACTGTCCCAACGTTCTCATTTAGGCTGCTGGAGAATCACATACCTACCTACGTTTTCTTCACCACTAGAAGCAGAGGTTATTGCTTAAGAAAAAAAAAAGTACATATTCTGCTTAATTCTCATCAAAACTGATAGATCAGAGATAAGATTTTCCTCTCAACATTAAAAAGCATAATTTCTTATTTTCTTTAAATTATTTCCCATTTTAGAGACAAAAGGAAAGCAATAATCAACCCTTTTTTTTCCCATCAAACTGCAAAGGGAGGAACTTGGGAAAGTACCAGTGCTTTTCTTCCAAGTCTGGGAAAACTATATAGTTTACATAGGCCAGGACACTGTTAGAGATATTTTCCTTTTAAAACACTGGAAAACGTCCATGTAGTCACATGATGTTCCCCATTGCTATGTACATTGTTTTAAGGGGATGGACAAAACTCACTCCCTGGAACTGCTGCTGCTTGCTGTTCATACTATGGAAGTGGTGAAATCCCATAACACAGGCTCAGTGTCAGCCATTCAGTGCAAAGACCACACACCAGAAAGTTTGCAAAGGACTTTGCTGCCAGTGAAGAAGGCAAAAACTCCCTTAAAAAGCCTCAGGCTCTAGCTAACCCCTACTGTGGGGTAGCACTGAATGCTACACTGACATCTCCACCTAAACTCCACAGCTGGGCCAGGCTGCCAAAGGAACTGGACATTTCCAATCAATCCCTCAGAGTTATGCCAGGATCTAAACATGTAAGCTGTGGCTGTTACCCTTGCAACTGGGTGTGTGTGCACTGCAAACACAAGTTAGTGCCTACAGTGCTGGAAGCAGCTCATGGAAAGTCTGAACCGTAAGATGCAAATCATTAGGAGCACGCATCACAACTTGCTCTGGGGAAAATTCCCCATTCAAGAACAGACACGCTGATTACGTCTCCAGTTTTCTGATTTCCTGACGTGTGAAAGTCTCATCAGCAAACATGAGACCTCAGTGCTTACTGAAAGCATAAAGCAACACTCTCAGTTTGCCAGAAAGAGCTGAATGGGCTATTTTGGACATATATCTCTACTTTTCCTCCTGCCCTGTGTGGAGGGGGCTGACAAGGAGCCAGAAGAGTCAAATGCTGTCCATGCAGGTGTATGACCTTGGATAACTTTCTTTGCCTTGTAACACAAGGTCTGTTTGGCTTTTTGAAAGTGTTGGAACAATGTAGTAAATTGTAATCCTACCATGAGCATCAAACAATACCTATTTTTGGTCATGTTATAAAATTCTGTACATTAAACAACCTCCAAGGCTGTTTCCAGTTTCTTAACCTGCTTCACATCAATGCATTTCTGATATTCTTTCCAGCCTGAAAAAGGCCAAACATGAACAGGGTTTCCTCATTATCCTTACCACTGAAATAAGAATTTTCCCTCACAATCTACATGGTCCCAGAGAGCAACAAATTCAAATGCAGTCCCAAGACAATGAAAGAATTAGAACCTGGTTTTTGACTGCCTATTTATTCTGATGAAGACAGAATTTTGCACAACTTTTCTTAGATTTTTGTAGTTACATTGTGAGATTAAAAAGAAAGAAACAAAAAAACCACCTATGCTGTAGGTCATTTTTTAAAACCCCTCCATCCAGCTGCATTCAAAATAAGCTGCACTGCACCTGTCTTGCAAAAACCTCCACAATGGTTAAATATTCCACAGAAAGTCTTGTGTCTTATCACTAGTTTTATCTCTGGTTTACCCTGGCATGACCTGGAGCAAATCTTAGTAGTTTTAGTTCCTCGCCTGCTCTAGAGTGGCTTCCAAGTATAATTCACATGGCTTGTGAACCAGCTATAAAATAAAATAAAACAAGAGCTTGCAGCACCCATTCCCAGATATCTCAGACACTCCTAGAAAGTCAGCAGGCCAGCACAATGTAGAAAATGTTTGTAAAATATTGCGGGTCATTTTCCAGCCTTTTGGAATGGCAGCTCAATACTTTAGAAAATACAGGCATGCCCTGCAATTCAGCATGAGACACGGGCAACTGAAACAACTTTCTGCCTTCTGCCTGTTCCCTTATCTCTCAAGAGCTGATAATAACTGAATCTATTAGAAATATTGTTACAATGAAGTTATTAACCTTCATAAGATGGCCACAGACTGCTGGAAGGAAAGCATTACTATATTAGGAAGAGACTGGCTAAATCTTTTTTAATTTTATTGGACTCCCACTTCAAGGCCCATTTAGGAGGCTGTATTAATACACTCCTCAGAAACATTTTCCTTCTACAATTTTAAAATCACCCGGTGAGCTAGGGAATGGAAAAGAAACGTCATGCACTGTCATGCACACAGAGAATAAGAGTCAACTGCTTGAAGGCTGTCTCCTGGATGAAAGAGCAAGCCCATTAACAGGAGAAGGTGATAAAAAATCCACATGCAGCACAGAGCACCTCTAAAAGCCAAAACAACAACAGGCAATTGAGGTGGAGAGTGGACCAGACCGCTATGACTCATAGGCTATAAGTCTAGTCAGTGAAAAATCTGGCAGAAGTTTGCTGTTGGACTATGTCTGTACATTCCCAAGAGATTTATAGCTGCTTATTAAATCATCTGTTCCTCTTAAAACTAGAGAAACTGTATATGTTTCACTGGATTTTACATCTGCTAGAAAGACCCATTAACCATTAGTACAGAGTAGAGTTTTTCCTATTGAGTGAGTCATTCAAAAGATTTTAAGACCTTACTTAAGAGAGGAAGCAAAACCTACACCAGTTATAGGCTGCAGTGTGATCCAAAACCTGCTGCTTCAGGATGGGTCTCCCTCACTGGCATCTCTGGCGTGCCTGGCTAATCTTCAGAACAGGTCTCTTGAGTAACAAATATTTTCTGCAGAGGAGAGTTCTGTTGAGGTTCATGAGTTCATGTCTTCAAGTAAAAGACCACTATGGCTCGAGACAGGGTTTGTGGAGCAGGTTCATGGAGTGTGGTGACACACAGACACATGCTGGTGCCAAAGGACTGTCAAAACGAGGAGCTGGCAGTGTCATTGGATTCCAGAAAGAAACTGCTATGCTCAGGAGCGGGAGGGGAAACCCCACTAGTCCTGCAATGTCATCTCAAAACACAAAGGAACAGAAAAAGGTGCTGTGCACAGTCCTGCCCAAAAAATGAAGACTGCTGCTTGAGAGCTGGTTAGTTCACAGGAGAGCAAGACAGAAGGATGGGTTGGGCTGTCATTTCCATTCTGGTTAGCTAAACAAGCTGTTTTGTTATCTCAGAGTGTTCTTGGAGCATCTCTTCCCCTAACCCTTCCAACATATTATCCATTGAAAAAAACAATTTTCTAACAAAGAATGCTCCTTCTCCCATCTCCCCTCCCCTCCTCTCAGTCTTATTCTTTTGCTCTTTTTTCACCCTTGGGTACATCCACAGATTAGCTCTCTGTGAGACAGCTGTCTCTCAATTGTAATGTACAAAGGTGTTATTAAATAGAAACCATTTGCTGAGGCATAGGTGGGGCTGAACATCCTGAATTCCCAGGAGGTAGAAAAGTTTTACAGATTTTAATCGACCCCTTAAAAATAAACACAATCCATGCAACATTTGCTGAACACATGACAATGCAGAAATATTGCATCCACAGCTATTTCAGTGTTAAGACTGGATTAGAGATGTACTTAAACACCAAAAATGCCCTTCAGGGTCAGACCAGCCGTGCCTCTAGCTCAATACCCTGCCGTCAGAGGAAGTGAAAGGCAGTGCTAGTCAGGACAAGTCCAGGAGCCTCCCTGCTCTCTGGCCATTTTTCTCTGTCCATGGGAGACTGCAAGCTAAGGGTGAGCAGAGCTGAAAAGCAGCGAGATTTACAAAACATCGCTAACGGTGCTTTTGTTACTCCTGCTGTACCACTAAAATCCTATTAAGTCTGTAAAGTGAAGTACGACAGAAAGCCATGTGTGAACTGTTGCACTTAGATGAAAAGTCGGCAACTTGGGAGCTTGAGAACACAGTAATAAAATCAAGATGCACAGCAGCTCACGCACAGGAACACCCAAAGCCTGCGAGCGAGTGATGGAGCTGAGCATCATCGTGCCCGTGGGCACAACTCTGGCAGATCTGCCAGCACACACTGGATGGGAGGACAAGAAGGGATGGGTTGCTCAGCACATTTCTCTTTCATCTTTTTGAATTGCTGCCTTGTAAAAGTCAATTTGCTAAAAAACATGACAAGATAATGGTAGGGCCTGCTGAATCGGCACAGCTTTGCTATGCCAAACTGATTCCTGCAGGAAATCATGTGCACTCTCAGAACACAAAAGCAGGGCTGTACAGCTCTGCAAACTCGTTATTTACTTTTGCCAAAAATGACAAAATGTCTGTCAGACTTGTTTTCTCTTTATTATCTCTGCATTGAACTGTCTCCACTTTAGAACTCTGAATCAATATAGAAGGAACAAACAAGCATGGTGAATTTGATCTCCCAGCAATCTGTACAAAAACCGAGCCAGCACATGCTCAATAGGTTACAGCCCATCTCCTACCCTACAACTGCACATCACCAGCTCCCCGCCTGACACAGTAACTAACTTTCTGATATGTCAGTTCATCATCGATATGATAACACTGATTTAATGCTTTCCCATTAAAGGAAAAAAAAAATCTATAAAACATTATTGTGAGGGGGGGAAAAAATAACATCATTATGGCATATCTATAGCCAGCACAGTAACACCACATCCCATCCTA
Organism: Petroica traversi; assembly: GCA_025920805.1. Taxonomy (NCBI): domain Eukaryota; kingdom Metazoa; phylum Chordata; class Aves; order Passeriformes; family Petroicidae; genus Petroica; species Petroica traversi. Next base: position 5,844,919 of record JAHLSL010000073.1, read on the forward strand.
TTCAGGGTAAGACATCATGACTAAGGCATTATCACCCTTGCTAGTCACATGCTACAGGAGTCAGGATGGTGGCATGGAAAATGAAGAGCATTAGTCAATCCTGAGCAATCTTCTTCATATCTTCTGATTTGGCTCTCCTTCCTTAATGGGTGACAGCTACACCAATTAACATCAGTTGCTTGTTCCATGTCAACTTTGCTCCCTGTGTCATGTACATGGCAACTCCTTATCTCACAACAGGTGAACTTAGAGCAATTCATAGCCCAACTCACCCCAGATCAACACCACCAGCCCCGGGGATGTCACCCATCCACCTCCCCAGAGATCCAGCCAGGTAATAAGCTTTGCAAAAGAAGGAGGAGCAATCATTTCACAAGCACAGGAAGCACACAGATATTGCTGTCCACTCTCACCAGAGGGAACACCACACGAGAGCTGTTGTGAGAATTCCATCAGCCTTCCAGGCCAGCATGGAACCTGAGTCAGCCCTTAGGCAAGCTGCTGAGGTCAATGCTCAGCTTTCAAGCACATGCTCAAGTATTTGGCTGAGCTGGGACCATTTTCAAGTGTGGGATGCACAATCCCACTCAACAGTTGCTTCAGTGAGAGACTACAAAAGTATTCTTGATATATAATAATGCAGTAATTTATGGGGGTGCACTCTCCCTTAACCATAACCTCAGACTCATCTGTTCTTTGCAAGCAATTATTTCTTAAGGAGTATTGCTGTGCCCCTCATCTGAAACACAGAGAACAGCTGCCAGGCACAATAGGAAATGGTTTGCACTGTTTGAAAGTATTTATGAAACCTCACCAATTCCATCTCATGAAAAAAAAAATAAAAGCCAAAAAAATACAAGTAACAACAAGAGAACCCAAGAGAATTTGATAGTCTTTATTCTGTTCATTGTTGAGAAATAAGGGTCTTTGTTTTCTCTTTCAGACCATCCTGTTATTCACACAGTGAATTACAGACCTAACCAATTCTATAAATGGCTGTTCCCCGAACTCATGGTTTAAGTTTAGGTCAAAAGAAGATCATTTACATGTGAAGTATGACTCTCCTCTGGCAAAGTAAAGCCATTCTGGTTCCTGACAATGCTATATTTAACTTATTTTTAACTGTCCTGATTTTCTGCCTCTTTTCCTCAAGATGAAAAGTGGTGGATGTCAGAAGAAAGATTCTGCAATCCTCAGTTAGAAAGGTCACCTTGGAGGCAAGCTCAGAGCCAGGAGTCAGCCAATGAGAGCATGGATAGATTAAGACCTTCCAAACCCAAAGTTTCAGTTTAACATGGTACCACTGACCTACTCAAAGTCACACTAAAATCTCAATGCCTCAGTGCAGGATTACAACGCTTGTTTACCTAATAGATGGGTTATCATAAGGATGCAGTTTATAATAACCAGATTGTTACCATTTGCAGATGACTAATGCTCCTCTGATGCCTCATAAAGCTGTGACTACTACCTGCACACTGAGATCATTAAGGAAACAAATGATGCCCTATAAAACCTATTTAAAACAAAGCAAACATATATTAGGCAATAAGGTTTACCCTTGCAAATTTAAGGTAATACAAGGTAAATTGTGCTAATCCTCCACAACACCTACCCAACAGAAGCTGCTTCATTAAGTGCAGTATGTAGTTTTGAAGGTACAGTTCATTTAGCCAGAGTTTTACATGAACAAGTACCTGTTTGCACCTGCTAGTCAGGAGCTGAAATAACTGATAAGAAACTCTGTCCACAGACACTTGAAGGCAAATGATTGTTCCTGTTCTTAATGTGTCCACAAAAATGCAAATACCACACCAGCCCCTGGGCTCCTAAGCTGACCAGGAACATGCAGCTATTTAAATCTGTATAGGACCCTGGGACTCTGCCCAGTTTTAAAGCTGTAACAACACAATCAAGTAACAGGACACCCAAAAAAATACAGCAGACTGACCAGCTACTCCTCACTCAGTTTGGTTATCTTTCATGCTAAGACCTTCCTCCCACATGCCACGCTGTCAGAATCAACAGATAAGTTTCTATGGAACTTCAAATCCTGGAAGGGTTTTGGAGGCAGGGGTTTGTTGGAGGACTGGATCAATTAATTTTTTTAGTAGTTCAGTGTTTTCAACCTATTTGTATTCTCCCAAATAGAACCAGATAGGCAGTGAAAGGTGCCAAGGACCAATCAAACCTTTGAGGGTCTGAAAATGAAAACTCAAAATGCTTTCTTCCCAATTAAAAACTTTGGAAGCAAATCAGCCTCATCTGTGTGGCTGGCAGGAAGACAAAAAGTCTCAATGCCCAATCACATCTTATTTCCTGCAAAGCTCTGCACTGAAAAGCAGATGTTACAGGAGGAGAGTGCCTGGATTGCAAACAGCCCTGGTCACCTTCAGTGCAGCTCCTGAAATGGGAGCAAGGTGGAGAGCATGGCCATAAAGCTGTACTATCCTGATGCAGGAGAAAGTTTCTAGCTTATGAGACAGCATCTCTTTTTAAATGAAAGACAAGAAGAAGTAGGAGAATGTCTCGGAAAAGTTATTCCTTTCCTCCTCTTCCCCTTCCCCCAGCTTTCTAGATAAAGTATTTTTGAGACAAATTGCACACAGTATGTGCAATCCTCCTGTTTAGAAAATTCAGTCTGCTAATAAAACCAAATACAAAACAAACAACAACAACAAATCTATTTTTGATGGGTTTGCTTGTCATGCCACAGTCCCCAACTTCCATTCTCAGGGATTTACCAAAATATTTGTTTATTTACACAGAGCTGGAATTCTGGAGTACCAGATTCTCTTCTCATCGACCTTTGGCCATGCTTAGAGGTTACAGCAATTAAATATATTTCCAGTGACATCAGTAGGGCAGTAACTGTGCTGTAAATAATAAATTACAAAATAGTGTGGCTTTGTCCATCCCTTACCAATACTCAGCTCTGTGAAGGATGATGGACGTTATGTCTTCACCCCAGCCCTGAGCAAAGTGCCAGTTCCCTTCCCTCCAGTGAACACAATCTCCAACCTCTTTAGGTAGACACAATTTTCTCCTGTTGTCCCTCTCAGCTCACTGGGAAAGGGGTAGTCACAGACTCATCTCCTGTTCTCCCTCCAACACCACATAAGCGGACAGCAAAAACAAGAAGAAATTCATACTACTGAGTTTAAGTACTTTTTGCCTTGAAATAAATCCCTGAGGTGCTGTGAGGTGACCTAAACAAATCACAAATTTTAGGAATAAATATAGGTGGTACTCTTCCTATTAGGTTTACAGATTTCAAGCCTCTGGGACTCATGTTTTAAAGCTTTCTGTGTAGGTATAAAAGCCAGAGAGGATCAAGATTTCTGATAGTCACTTAGCTCCAGGAGCTCTGGACTTAAAAGAAGGTAGGAAAAAAACCAAATTTTAAAAAACAAACAAAACAAAATTAAAAACCGCATTAAAATTGACAGAGTTGAAAAGAGTAAAAAAGAAAAGCTGTTGATTTTTTTCTTTTTCATTTAGCACCCACTGTCTCCCATACAATAACACTGGGTAAGAGCACATTGTGACAACACTTCTTTAAAATTTTTTAGTCATTGTAACTGTATACAGAGCAAATCAGATCTGCTTCACTTGCCAGCAAAACACAGCAGCACCTGAACTACAACATGGCAGCCCTTAGAGGATGTGTAAAGATGAAGATAAATCAACCAGACTGGAAATTGAATACTGGAAGGCCAGACCAGCACACTCTGACCCAATGTGAGCAATGCTACCTTTGATTACACAAATGAGAGATATTTGATAATCACCCAGTGTTTTGATTATTGCTTTACTCTTCTATGTGAAAGCTGACAAGTACATCTTGCAGGACACAGCCTCCACACTGAGGATGGGACATTGCTGTAGTGTTCCTACAGAGATTCATGGTGTGACAAAATCCATCACATCCTACCTAATGAAGGTCAGCTCTTCCCTGCCCCACTGAAGGGATTCATACCCAAAAAAAGGGCACTTCTGGAGATGGAAAACAAGAACAACTCAGATGAGATCCACCAGCCCAGGACAGGAGGTTTCACATCATCAAACTTTCTGGTATTTTCCTGGAGCAAATATCAGCATATTCATCTGTACATAGGCTTATGTCAAGAGGCCATAATGGTTAAGAACATCTTCTCATTCACTAGCTGTTCTTGTAACCCCCTCCATAGCGACTCCTGCAATTACTGTTTCCACATGAACCATTATGTGCTGCCTACACTTCAGCCTCACTCTCCAAAAATATCTTTGTTGACGGCAAGAACACGTTATCACAGACCTTTCTTACAGATTGAACTGCAAGCAAGGAAGCTGCAGCACTTTGCTGCACGTTTATTTTGTGAACCCTGCATGAAGTAACAACATCTCCCAGAGAACAGCCGAGCCCTGGGGGTCAGGGTGAGTCTGATGTTCCCTTCTTGGGGGAGGCCCTGTGCTATGGATGGCTGCTGTGTGGAAGTGCATTGCTGAGGCACAGATCAGCCCATGAACATTTCTCCTTGGATGTAGAGCTCCCTTTGAACTCTCATAATTGCCCCGACCTTGTGTGCACATGTTCACTGCCGGAGCTGTGGGTGGGAGGCGCATCTGGCGCCAGCTCTGTGCAAACCTTGCACAGCTTCATTCCCAAGACCACTGAAGTCAACGTGGGCCTTTTTCCAGAGGCTTCTTCAAGCTTGGGGCCAGACCCACATTCCTTCATTTTAAAGGACATCAGAACTGCACTGAATATTTTCAGGCAAGTGTTGAGTCACCACCCTACTGCTGCAAGGCCAGGAGAGTGACCTGCTCAGCCAGCTTTTTCCACAAGCCCTCAAGGCAGATCTTATTCATTGCACTCACTGTGTGCATTTTCTTCTCACCAACACTGAGGAAAATTAGACACAAACTGGCCAGGAAGGGTATTAAGCTAGAAATTTGGAGAAAACATTCTTTTTTCCTCCCTTTTCCAAAACTTACATTCACCCAAATTCTTCATTAACACAGAAATGTCCCTCTCTTTGGTGCACAACCACCCATTTCAGCTTTACCCTGGGACTGCAGGGGACATCAACAGGCAGGAGCCCCAGCTCATCAAGGCTAAATCACTTTCTCAGACCACTCCTCAGGAAGTGAAATGTTGGACTCTTCCTTGCTTTGGCCTGGGGTACATTCATAACTCACCATTTGGCCTCCAGAAAGGAAGCCCTACAGTTCCTTACTCACACTCAGTAGTTCTTTAGTCACTGAGCTTTCTCACAGAGCCCAGAAGAAATACTTAAATAGTAAATAACATGTGCCATTAATTACGGCAGTGCTTTGCCCACTTCAGAGCAGCTGTCAGGGCCTTAAGTGCACCAACAGCCTCTAAATGCCCTGTCCAGCCAGACCTGGGACTTGCATCCCCGAAGCCCCTGCCCAAGAGACAGAAGCCAGGGGTAAGCTCAGCCATGCTGCAGCTTCTCCCACCCCTAGCCCTGTCCTTGCTGGGCCTGACTCGCTGCATGGATTTAACTTGATCCCAGCTATTCCCTCTGCATCTGCACAGTGATCGCTGGGTTACCAGTGAAATCTGTCACTGTCACCATCTTGGACCCACTTGGGCACAGTGGGACTTTGCTGAGGTCAGTGAGAGCATTGTCCTACCTGTGCTGGGGTCACCCTCAGCTCCTGGCTCATCCTTTCTCATGGTTCAGCCCTTGTTCTCTGCTCCTTGACAGTGCCATGCACCCCACACTTCTTCCATTTGTTGGTCATCCTCTCTGGCTTGACGGACCTGGAGCATGATCAGGACAGCACCACATGATAGCCAGGATCTGGCATTAAAGGGGAATTTTGGAGGAAGGAGAAATATCAGAATACCTTTTCAGAGGGATTCAGCACCTTGGGTTTGACCCATGGAAAATTTGATTAAGTAGCAGCTGACCTGGTATCAGAGCAGGTTTGGGAAACTGGGTCACGGTTTTCCTGGTGATTAATTCCAGGGTGATATACCAATCTGGTTCAGACAGAGTTCAAAACATCCCTCCTTATACAATCAGATGTATGAACAGGAAAAGCACCTTTGCAAACAATCATCTTCCTTCATACAGAAATACTGCATCACAGAAACACACGATTTCCTGCTCATAAAAAGGGCTGATGGTTAAATTCAACTATTCACACTTAGCAAGGTTCTCAGCTATCCAGACCGTCCTAGCTATCCTGAGGTAAAAACAAAATCTTAAAATAAGTTTGTTATTCCCAGAGAAACAAGTTTTCAAAAGCTTCTGCCATTTTGCACTAAATGCAATGTGGCAGGGAGCATCCTTAAAGCCCCACAGCACAACTAGAACTGCTCCAGAGTTTTCCTCAGGATATACAGCAATCCTTGAGAGCACTCTGGCCTCACCATACTCTCTGCCTATTGGGAGTGCAGGCTGGAGGCACTGGAAGAAAACTGGAGTCCAGTTTTGGAGCTGTTTTATCTTTGGTCTTGGAGATTCATTCCTCCTTTTTACATATCATCCTTTCACACAAAACAGACAAACAAACCTTTTTCTCTCTTTCCTGTTCAGAGGTAGAGGCAGAGAGATGATTTCCAGTAAGAATAGACACCAAGAACCAGTTGCACTGTATGAACTCCAGAAGTTACAGCAGGGTCTGCAAAGTGGCACAGTGATGTGCAAAACTAATACTAGCCACAAAAACAAGCATGTTATCAGCAGAGAACTTACACAGGTGGGTTTCAAATCTCGGTTTCTTTGCAAAATGGTATCAAATGTATGGGCATCTTCACAGTGACATCCTATACTGTGCTACCAGCAAACCAAGCAAACCAAGATACAATTTCTGAAGACAGATCACTTTGTTTTAGGAGAGATACCATTTTACTTACAGCTGTCTACTTTCTAAATCATCCACCTGCATTGTTTGATTCCACCAACAGCCCACCCCAGCCCTAATCAGTGTTGTCTTTAAACAGCCAACCAAAAACTCTTGCAGTATCACTGCCTACATGTTCTGGGGCTTTTTTGCAGAAAGGATTGGGGGTTTTGAGGGGTGATATTGTGATTGGGTTTTTTTTAGTCCCCTGAAGTTAAAAAGCGGCTTTTCCCTCCAACCTTTGGTGATTATTCAGGTACAGATGCCTACAAAAGACACACTCATATTCTGAGGACATGTGCAAGGACAGTATGAGATAATAAAGAGAAAAAGCGGGCTGGAATGTGTGTCCTGGGAATCCCACAGGTAGTCCAGGTTTCCAGGAGGGAAACCTGGAGGAAGAAGAGAGATCCTGTATGTTCTCTCCCTAAGGACAACTTTAGGGCTCTCACATTGTCTGCACTGCTCTATTTCTACACTGCATGCTTGCTCAAAAAACAAAACTCAGCTTCCCCAAAAAACACTCAGTTCTGTAGGTACTTGAACATAAAAGTGACCACATTCATAAAGTTTTAATATAATAAAGAAAATACATAAAACAATGCTCAACAATGAGCACAAGCCTTATGGTAACATAGGTCATTTGGAACTGAATCCAGAAGTTTAAATCATTAGGTTTCTGAATGTGGCAAAATTAGCCTGGCCCCATCACGAGACCTAACCTTCCCACAAGGGTCACAAAACAGGAAAGGCTGGGACTAAGAACAACAATAACTGCAAGAAAATAAATTTTATCTGAAACTAATCAGTTACTAATGATTTGAGGAAGATTATGTCAACTCCTCATATATGGCTTCTTTATCAGAAGGGGTAAAGCACTACATTGTCAAATAGCAGATGTGATTTGCACATTGATCTGCATTTAAGGTGCATGTTCTTCAATTATGCTTCTCATGTTCCTCAGAGGGACAATGGAAAATTATTCCCAGCATCACAGGAATATCTACTGAGGGCTCAGTTTATGTATAGTCGGGATATTCCACTTTCCACATGATCAAGTGTTTTGATGTGACATTTCCTAATGAAGCTGTAAAGATTCACTCTCCTACAGCCACCTGGAAGTAGGCTGTAGCATTGTGGGGGTTGGTCTCTTTTCCCGGGTGAGAAGAGACAGGATGAGAGAAAAGAGTGTCAAGTTGCACCAGGGGAGGTGATACAAGGAAAAAAATTCTCCAAGCACTAGAACAGGCTGCCAGGGAAGTGGTTGAGTGACCACTTCTGGAGGTTTTAGAAGCCATGTGAATTTAGCACTTAGGGACATGGTTTAATGGTAGACTAGGCAGAGCTAGGTTAACAGTTGGATTCACTGATCTTAGAAGGCGACCTGAAGGATTCTATGGTCTATTCAAAGTATTGGATTATATAGATATATAGAAACAGCTGTCTATCATGCAAGCAGAATATAGAATACGCCACAAGATTTCTGTATTGCTTCCTGCAGAATTCCAATTTGCTCCCTGGAATTCAAAATCCTGGAATTTGGCTCCTGTTGCTTCTCCTTGATCAGGTATTATTATCCTTCCTCCCGATGTCAGCCTGACAACATTTCCAGTGTTTTCCATAAACATTCTCTCAGATAACACTGCTCAGGTCCCTTTGTGCTGCAAGGCTGCAGTCAGCTCCAGTTCAGAGAGAGCTTGCTGGAGGAATGAGCTGTGCAGCAGAAAGCTGTGCTGATTGTTTCTTTATGGAAAAATGAAAATGCTTCATGTCCACATACACAGATTTGTGGGAAGCAGTTTGTGCTGAAATTTGGGGTACAATCAGTTCAATGTTTATTAAACACCTTCATAACTAATGCCCAGATCCTTCTAAGAGCTGAATTTCTGCAGCTGAAGAGGCCAAGAGACCCTCTTGGGTTACTGAAATTTTGAAGAGATGTATCCTGAAGTTTTACAAAAATACGGACACAGGAGGAATGCCTCCCTGTATCATCTGCAGGCATTCTCCTTGCATTAAATGAGGCACTAAGGTTTTCACCAGACACACACTTAACAAGACTTATAGCAGGTTTTGATCTCTCCCCTTCAGCACCCTCAGCCCCATCAACCACAGCTGAGACACTCCAGCTAAATCCTCAGTGAAACTTTTGCCGTTGATGAAATTTCCTCTGACCAGGGAGGTCAGGGATATATTTTGGCCAAGAACCTTAATGACCCAGCAGCACTAAGACAAACCTTTTCCAGCTATTCGTCTGCATTCTTTAACCATGAGGACACGAAGAAGGGGAAGCACTGAACTATGTAAAGCTGTGAAGGAAAAAGAGACATTCCACTCTACAAAGCTGTTCCAGTTAGCATCTCATTTATATTCTGGGATATAAACATAACTTCTCTCCCATATGTGATGAAGATTCCCATACATAATTTTTCAAGACCAATGCTGCATAAATGTGTTTATAGCCCAGTCACCCCACAACCTCTGAGAATTTTTAGTAAGTGACATCTTTGACCACTTTTTAGTATGCTACCAATAAATGAATCAAAGTTAACATGTATTTCTATGCTTCCTGTCCATTTCTTATACCTGCTTTTTTCACATCAGAAAGGGACCTTTGATACTGCTTACACACACAGTTCATGCATGTAGAAAGACCAAGAAATCTGGCTTCAATCACCAACTGACGCTTGTAGAATACACTGGAATTTGAATAAAGGTAATAAAAGGCAGCCAATGGAAAAAATACCATCTGAGAGACCACAGACTTGTTAACAAATAGCATGGAATGAAGAAGATAGGTACAGAGAAAAAGTACATGAGGTAGGAGGGTACTGTGTCACCCAGATTCCTGCCAAAGCCAATAGGAACAAGAGATGGGTTTAAATAGACAAGCCTGTCTCCAAGCTAAAATTCCCAAAAGAAACTAGGGGTTCATTTCTCTCTCTTATTCATGCATACTTTAGGAACCTCTGGAGACTGCTCTGCAAACTAGAACAATAAAACAAAATGTCAAGACAATAAATGGGGCATTGAATCTCTGCCATCTGTTGGAGGAAGGCCTTTTCTGACTTGGGGGCAGTACCTTCTTTTCACTTCACAAGAGCAAAGCACTGCAGAGTAAGTGTTGTCTTCAGCATGACCTCAACAAAGAGTGGGGCAGCACAGCAGTACGTGTCTGGATCGCATACCTTCAAAAATTTCAAGTTGAAATCCAGCTCACCACAGGCATATCTCACTTTTTTTTTTTTTTTGTCATCTATTCGATGATGTCATAACAGGTATATTGTTAAAGACAATGATAAACAGCAGGAATCCATTTTATTTTTCTATAATTCTGAGGAAATTAATTCCAGATCCATTTCTGCTCCCAAACTCCAAGAAGCTCCATATATACTGCAATATATCAGCAGTGAAACAGTTAATGCTTTGCTCTCATTTGCAGCATAAGAACTTAACACTAAAGGTAGACCTAGCTTCCCTTTTCTCTGACCAGGAGAAATTCACTGTTACTATTCATCTACAAACTTCACTTTGCTTGGAATTTTAATTTCTAGAAATGATGGTTTTTACACAAAAGTGGTAATGCAAGTGCCTTGTTAAACTATGGTGAAGCATCAAAGAGGAAGCTTTGTGACTAGAAGACTCAAAGCCCCAGCTCCATCTTTGGCATATTGGGCAATTCAAGTCTTGCAAGTAATTTTATTTTCCTCCACTTTGATTTCTTAACCTACAAAACAGAGATACTAGCTAAAAGTATTCAAGGACATTACAATAGCCACAGCGTCATTACTTGCTTTTATCTCATGTTTGAATGAGACCAAAAACCTTGCGTTGCCCAATAAGTCAGTTGTGCTGATATGTCCTTTCTCCCATAAAAAGGAGTTCCTGGGTTTGCTTCTGATTCATTTAGGTCTTTAGCCCACTCTGGCTCCTCAGGAAACTCTCCCAGCATCAAATGAATTCCAGAAAGTGTTCAGCACAAGCAAAACAGCATATTTTAATCATGCTTCATTAAATCAAAACCTTTTAATTAGCTCTAGTAATGGCTCCATCCAGCTTTGCAAAGCACTTTGGAGAATTGCACTGAAAAATGCTGTATCAGAGCTAGGTATTATTACCTACACAAATATGTGCTAAAGACTTCAAAATACATACAGGCAACATCTTTATGCCTTCATTGACTTAAACACTGCTTGAAGCAACAGGATATTCCTCAAGGAAGAATTTCAGATCATTTAGCAATTAGTAACCTTGCAACCCCTTTGAAAAATAAATAGTGAAACTTGGGCACGCAAAAATTGATTCATCTACTGGAATACAGCTGTTTCCAGAGCAAAACATAATACTCATTTAACAGTGCAAAGTCACAGAAGTATGGACGGCACAAAGGAAAAAAATGTAGTTGTATTTATTTAGAGCAAGAGGGGAAGTTTGTGGAGGGAGAAGTGCAGTAAACCAAAATAAAATTAAATAAAAGCACTTAAATAGCACTCTGTTCTTGATGCCAAACTGGTCAGAAATAGCTCACATTTCCAAATTTGGTAATCTTCCAAGGAGGAGTCAAAAGCAACAAATCTTTGTAGGGGTTGGTGAGGGTAGAAGGGAGGGTTTTCCTGGTTTGATTTAGTGGCTAACTTAATCTATACTGTTTGTGATTGTTTAACAGTGCTAGTGGGCTGGTCTGGTGTTATCTTTAGATGACACTTTAATGTTGCAGGGCAATTATTATTACAGTTTGGTGAGCTCAGGGTGCCTTGAACAATCCCTTAAATCGAAGAGATATAATAACTCCTCGGGCAGACAGGCACAAGTGCTAAGGCCAGCACCTGATCCAGATCTCATTTGAAAACCGTGATCTCTGAGAGGACTGTGCCCTCAGCTCCTTGCTGGACCATGGACACACATCTTCTCTGGTCAGGGGACAGATGTCATGAGCTGAATCACAGAGCCAAGCAGGCTCTTGGGAGGTCTCCTGCCCACATGGTGGGCTTTGCCCAGTCTGTTTAGCCTACAAGAAACTGTTTAGTCAGAATGTTTCAGAGGACCGTGCAAAAACCAGGCTCATATCACATGCCTTGCTTTGCCAAAGCCACCAGTCCTAGTTCAAAGGCAGATTCCACTCTGCTTCCAAGCCCACTGAAAAATGCCATCTTGATTCTTCAAACAAGGGTAACACTGTATCATACAGGGATTTTTTTTTTTCACCCTTTTACATCAAGTGGAGTAAGAAATACCCTGAGAAGCAGGAGAATGGGGTGCAGGCTACTCTCCTTCGTTGATCTTTCAAACAACATTTGAAAGAAAAGACTGACATTCAGTCTTAGACTAGGGAAAATTCCATGGCAAATTCCAGCCAGGAGCACGATCCTCACTGTGCATTGAGCCCCCAGGAGCAGCTTTCTAAACAAATGGAGCAGAAACCCAGTGGATTAAAGGCATTGATTTCCTTGCAACTACACTCCCAGGTGGACACCAACTGGGCATCACTCAGCCTTACAGAAGGATATAGAATCTGATCTTGTTAAGTATCAGCTATGGAAAAACAGATGCTTGTCCCCGCTTTTCAACTCACTTGCTGCTGCTACCAAGAAGAGTAGAGAAAACAATCAATGGATCAGGTTTCCAAACAGGAAACAAAACCCCTGGAAAGGTCTAAGTCCACTTTTGCCTTGTGGGGAGTTTTTATCATTACTTCATGATCCTTTTCTAAGAAACACAGCATCATGCTGTTTGCATGCCCTTAAATAATAGAGTTACATCAGCAAAATGCAAGTGTGTAATATAATTCAAAGTTTAGACTTCCATTGCCCTTATTGTGAACAACATCCTTAGCAAAATACAAAAAACAGACACACTTTAGGATTTCTTTTTCTGGCTTAAAAAAAAAACCCAACCAACCAAAAAGAAAAATACACAAAAAAAAAAAAAAAAAAAAAAAAAAAAAAAGAAACCCAGATGGGGTTTCAGTCCCAAATATGCAACTGGCATTTGGCCCAGTGTAAAGACATGCCCAAACTGCCTGAGGATGGAGCAGCTGTGGGGCCAGGGGTAGGTCACAAACTGCCTAAACCAAGGAGACTTTGCAGGAGGCATTCCCTTAGGACAAGAAGAGTTCTGAGGAAAACAAGCAGCCAGTATACTAAATCACCTCCATTCAGTCTCATGATACACAAGTTGAAAGCAATTTCTGTCCCTTTAATGTTCCTTCTTCCTCCATCTGAGCCAGAAATTGCCAGCCAGCCTGTTCTCCTCATGAAACTATCTCCCTCCACCAGTTTACAAGGAAAGGAGGGTTTCCAGAGTAGCAACAAATCTAGTATGGTGCTGAAAGAAACTTTTGGTAAACATAATAAAGTGCTCTCATTAAAGATTGGCTAACTCAGCTTGTGATCCAAGCTCTGTGGAAATATCTACATGAATGTAGAAAAGGACCAGAAAAATTACTGGGGGAGGAAAAGAGAGCAGTTCACTTCTCAAGCCTGCATCCCCTCCACAAGGGAGGGGACAGGAGAAAAACTGACAGATGTGGTACCAAACATCTGTAAAAAGACATGGTGAAACCAAAGCACAGCTGAGGATGTAAACAAATCTCCTGTTACCTGCTTATTCTCCTCCTTCTGTATTGCATGCATATAGCTTAAAAATATTTGACTCAAATGCAATCCATTTACACAAAAGTGAAATTTGAAAAAATTGCAGCAAAGTTTGCTTAAGGGACTCAAGTCAATTCAAACAGGCAGCATGTATAAAAAACTAACAGAGTCCCTACAGAATCCAAAGGACTGAGAAAGAAACAAGGTTACTTGAAAAGTTTTTCAAAGAAACTGATATCCAAAACCCAATTTAACCTGAACCTGAAAACTTTAGAGCCCAGTAAATGTGCAAAAGAGAACTACACTCCATTTCCTATTAGGTGGCTGCCAAACAGATTTGTTACACATTTAATAAAGTAGTAAAAAAAGGTATTTATATAGCATGTTTAAGTGTAAGCATATTGGCAGCATTTTGTTTAAATGAAAGTGTAATCCGATAGATGCTACAGCTCCTGGACATCGGGAAATATGAGGAGAGAAAGAAAAGTCAGAAATCCTGCTGCATCACAAAAAAACCAGCATCTTGCACAGTGCTGCTTTAACAGGCCTATAAAAGCTGGATGCTTTGAGCCTTTCACAAGAGTGCCTGGCTGGCAGATGGGGAGTCCTCACGTGCCTTGGAGGGTGCAGTCTTGAGCAGCCTTTGCTGGGTCACACATCATTGCTGTTCCTTCCTTCAGGGCTTCACCTTGCACTTGGCAAAGCAGCAGAGCTGCAGCTCCTTCCAACGTCAACACCTTTTCTTTGCCTGGCCAGAGGTGTCGGCGCAGAACAAACACCAATTTCAGCCTTCCCAAGTGCAAAGCTCCCCAAGCCACGTGCACTGCTCAAGCTCACTGGAATTGTACAGGGAAATTGCCACCACACTTCAGAGTGCAATTGCAGCCCATCACAACCTTTGCAGGTTACAAAAGAAATGCAAAGCAAACTGCAAAGGTACGTGTCAAAAAAAACAGCTTAATACAAACATCTGGTAACTTCTGCTTCTTTAATGTGCAGATCTCAGGAATAAATGAAGATATATCAGTTACTGCTTTACACATGCACAAGGAAACTGAGTTTCCAGGTAATGGAATGACTTAGACAACTTCCGAATGAGTGAGCAAAAAAGCAGAAACTGGAAAAGAGATTTGCCGGGTAAGAACTCTTTACCCAGATTTCTTTCTTTCTTTCCACAGATACTGCACTTAGTTGTTATGAAAAATAAATTATTCTCTTTTGGAGAAAGATCAACATGCTCATCCTCATGGATGATTACTCCCTGAGGAGTTAAAAATCAAAGAGAGAAAAGAACAGAAACACCAACATTACAGAGCAAACTTGTTTTCTTCCAATTGTGAGAAGCAAACCAGGTATTTGGTCTCAAATTGTTTTAAGAAAGAGATACTTTTCTGCTTCAACAGAGATATATTCAGACATCTAGAAGTATCTTTAATACAAGGAGAACTCTGAAATGATAAATTGCTGCCTTTTGCTTCCACATTCCTAATGTGAAGATCCCGAGTTCCCTCTAGGAGGAACATGTGGATGTTTTATTGTTAAACAATTAGGCCAAAGCCACAGTGAGGATTTTTGTATTTGGTTCAAAGTAGCTTTAATGGAAAATGAGCATCTAACTATCATAAGTGACTTAGAAAATCTCAGCAGGGTTGTATAAAAAGCCAGAGCAATTTTTGTTTTATTTGAATCTAACCTCTTTAAGGCTTTACAGAGAGCTGAGGACTTATTAATAAAGATCAGAAACTGTGAGGGCAGAAAGCATCTTTATGTCCTCCACTCCCTGGTCAAAATGAAGCTTAGGGATAATTGAAACATATACTGTGATAATTTGGGTATCAAAGCAAACCTCTGTTTCCACCCATAAAAAGAGCTAATTTAATCCACGTACCAGAGGCACTTTTTGAAATATTTGGGAAAAGAAATGGGTAAATTAATATATTTTGAATAATCATGATAAATATACTCGACATAAGATGTAAACCTGAGCAGCACACTACTGTACCAGAAAGTATCTTTGCCTCTTGGCAGAGGTTTATAATGGGGGGGGAAGGATGGGGATGGTAGATACAAAATAACTGCTTCCTGTAACCATACATAATGGTTATGGCTAAGTCTCAAAAACTAAACATAAGCAGAGACAGCAGAACTCATCCTTTTCAAGAAAAACAACTATTAATATCATATCTTTATAGATACATTTGTCCATTTCAGATTACACAGTGAAGAAACAGGGTATTAAAAGCCTAGATTTTCCTGGTAGTCTCACCAGCTGATGATACACATTTTGAAGAGAAGTTACTTCACTTGAAATCACATTCTACATGAGGGAAAACATAAAGCCTTTTGAGGCACTGAAGGGCAGCAGCAATATTGTCATCTCAAAAGCACTCTTCTTGGTACTTGTAGTTCAATATAAAGAAAATATTTTGCCTCACAATATATTTCTAATTTTCTGATTTTACACAGAAAATGAAGGAAAAAGGGTTTATCTGTTCCCAGAATTACCTTCCTGATCCTTCTCATCTGCACTGATGTTTCCATCATCTACCAAAGTCAGATGGAGTCTTTTATTCATTTGTTCCCATTTTGTTAAGTGCTTTTAGATTTACAAATGAAAGATGCTCCTCTACTGCTATAGTTCATCATTTTTCCTGCTACTATCTGAATTCAGCTCTTGCTTTTTAGTGTCATTTGCCCTACTCCAGAAACCACCTCTCCTAGTTTGATTCAGAGGCCATCATCATTCAGGTTTTTTAAACCACATGATAAAGCCTAGAGATGAAAATAACCAATCCCCATTAGTGCCAGTATTAGGAATACTCCACCCAGTTTGTAGAAGTTATGGAGGTAAGTCTTTGTTGTGTATTGAAAGCAAAAATATACATGCATACATACATACAGATATATATATATATATAAAACCTCATTTATGTCAATGAATCCTGGATCAAAACATCTCTCACTGACTACCAAATATTTAGGGCTATCCTAAGTCTACACAAAAAAAAAAAAAAAAAACCACAAAAAACCAAATCTCAACTTTTTTCCTAACAGTTAACATGTACTTGCCCTTTACTCATTGCCTAACTAGGAGGGGAAAGTTTTCTTTTTTATTTTTAATTTTAAAAAGTAGGTTCAGAAACAATTTGGAAAGTCCCAGGCAGAACCACAGTGCCAGGTGAGGAAGAGGTGAGCAGACACTGCTGGGAAAATTCACCTGGGCCAAAGCAGCTGCTCTGTGTGGTCTCCACCCCAGCTGACCTTCCCACTACATGTTTGTCTGGGCTGGACAGGCAGATGGGCTTGCCAACCTGTCCTGCTGCAAAGCACACGGGAAAGGGAAAAGGAAGTTTTTAGTCCAAGACAAAGCACTAGGCTACACAGGGCTGGATTCCTGCTGTTTTAGCCATTATCCAGAGGCTCATGAATATGCATTATGTATTTGAATTTCTCACACGAATATGGCACTAACCTTAATTGTCCTGCTTCCAGAGCACACCTCCAAGCCCAGTGGCTCAGCTACACTTCTACAGAGCAAAACATTCTACAGTCTCTCCAGATTTAAGAGTAGGCCATATTCTTTCCTCTAACACATCAGTCTACCCACAGTAGTTCTAGGTCAACACTAGTGTGCCAAAAATCAGTCAGGTTCATCTTATGCTCTTTGTACATAATGCTCTCTGCTAAATATAATGATAATGGATTGATTTTGAACCATTAACCTACAAAAGAGAAGCTGGCTTCACTCAGAGCAGCAAGAAATTTCTCCCATCTCTCACAGACTGTGCTCTTAACCTAGGTATTAACTCCTGCCATTTTTCAGTTGGCAGAAATATCACAATATACATGATCCACACAGCTGAAAATATAAGACACACACTTCCCCTCAGCCATATATCTCAGTGTGTTTCTCCCCTCCAGCTACAATCTCCTGGAGGTAGATAGACAGACTGTATTTCTCTCAAAACTTTTCACCTCCCACTCTTATTCTCTCTCTAGAGCATGTGTCTGTCACTGAAAATTTCATGGTTCTCTCACTGCTTTTTTGGGAGGCAGTGCCTTAGCTAAACTTTCACCAACTTCTCTGTTGGTTTCTCCAGCTTGCAGATGTCTCACAGGGAGACAACTCAATGGCAAACAGTACCAGAATTAAAGCTGAAATCACAATCAAATCTTATGTGATACTCTTTAATGGTGCAAAGCACAACCTGATACCTCTCTTGCATACAAATGTCAGTATCAGAATAGACAAGCAAAGGAATATGTCACCAGCAGCTCAAGTAGCTGCTATCACAGACTGTCTGTGACAAAGAAGCCTCAAGGCTCACAGGTGGATGAAGAATCTGTCACCATTTATCCCCCTTCTAGCGCCTTACAAATCCCATGCCACACTGGAAGTAGCATCCACAAAATGTAGATCTCACCTCCATCTACAGCTTGGAAGTAGCAGCACAAGTAGAGTTTGGCACACACAGAGCTCATCACAGCCCAGCTGCTGGGCTTGGACCACTTTCAGTGGGAAGCTAAGGGCTAAGGAGAAAGAAGAAAAGCAGTACACTAAAAAAGAGAAAAGAATTTTCAACAAGTCCCTGGAAGCTAACAGGCAACTCTCCCCAAAGCACAGGGCTTTAAGATGAAGCCTTACTTACAGGTAAAGGGCAAGGGTCTGAAAGCCCTTGCCTCTCTTGAATTTATTTTTTCTAGAGAGTTACCTGTGTTATCCAAGTTATACAACCACAGGAAAAGCAGAGCAGGCAAAAGAAGATTATCCCCAGCTCACCTTGGCACCAGATGAGAAGGTAGCTCTGCCACCTGGCAACATCCCCCTTTGCTTCCCAGGCCTGAGGACACCTCTGGAGAGAAAGAGCAGTTCCTCTGCCAGCTGCTCTGCAACTACAGCAGCAACAGCCTCCAAGAGTCCTGCTCCTGGTGCTGCTTCAGAGGGTAATAAACACTGAGCCAATCGCAGGAAACACCTCTGCACCAATCCTTAGCACTGGGAAGGAAAGAACTGAAGTACAGCACCTGTGAAAGTGGGGAGGGAGGCTTGGAAGATACCCTGAGGTTGGGTAATAACAAAACCAGGCAATCAGAGTTGGGTCATTAAAACTCGCAAGTACCCCTGAATGTCACAATGGCTTTCAGACAAGACAGGAGACAAGAAGGAAAGAGCATGAGTTCAATGCACTTGTTCTTGTTTTTCCCTTTAGCACAATTAAAAGATTCCAGATATTTACTCATTTCCACTGGAGAAATGGTGATAGATACATCCATAAAACACTAACAGAAATATGCACACTATCCTAAAGCTGCATTAATTGTATTGATGAGAACTGAATGCTGTTGTAAGAGTTTTGTAGATTGGTACATAAGCATTCTTTACAAACAGCCTTCAGGGAGGCATAGATGTTTTTATGCCTCTTCTTTATGATTCTTTTCTTTCCCTTCCTATCCTGACCTCACCTTTTTTTCAAGTCAGTCATTTCTTAAGCAGTTTGAGTGGCAGAGGTGATGTTCTGCTCAAAGATTAAGTTAACAATATAGCAGGCAGTAAAACACAAGCTGTGGTATGGAACTGCAGCCCAATTTGCAACTTAACAGTGAAATAATCAGCACTTGCTGATTATTTGGAAAGCTTTTACACTTTACTCATTTGCCATATCTTCAAAACAATATTTCTGGCTCATAAAGGTCATTTGAGCAACACTGGATAACAGGATCTTGTGAGCCTAGAGCCAGGATTAAGATGTGAGGCAAACTGGAAACTTCAATCATCACAATCCTGTAGCACAAGTGAGAAGCACTTTCATACACAGTGAGCCAGTCAACATGTCCCTTTTCTCTTTGGCATGTTGTGCCCATATAGAAAGAAACCTGACTTTAGGCCCTTTCCCGTGACTTCAAGTGATAGGCATTTTCATCAGGACAAAGGATCAAAATCATTAGAGCTCCTCATTAATTTCTCCCCATATTGCAAAAACTATTTGTACTCCCTCAAGTAATAACAATGTTGAAAGCAAAAATGTCGAGAGACAGATTCATCTCCTAACTTGAAGGGCTTCCCAGAACAATGAGCAGAGTCAGAGTCAGAAACATCTGCTCCTCACTGAAGAAGGCTTGCAAGGTCTTCCAGGCCAGCCCTCCCAAAGTCTTTGGTCTCTGCCCTAATACTTGGAACAGCAGCTGAGCGGAGTGCTCTGCACAGTGCCAGTCAGCAAGTGATTGTGACTGGGTGTCCCATGAAGACAACTAATTGTTTTCCTAAGAGGAAAAATGCAAACCAGTAATTCAGTGTGACAACCTCATCAAAATGATAAAATGAATTATGGCTCTAAAACTTTATGCAATGTATGTTTTTAATAGTGTGGGAGTTAGAGAATAATGTTAAAAGTTTCAACTCAAAGACCTGGTTTCCTGTGTTGGCACCAGTCCTAACACTGAATGTTAACACATTAAGCATTCTTACATCTTCATTTTAAAGAGCAATTAGGAGACAGATATACTCAAACTGAAATAACATCCCGTTCCTGTGTGTGTGAACACACACAGGGTGCACGTCCGACAGACCCACTGTGCTTTCCCTGTGTCCTTAAGGACTTCTCCATTTGCACAAGGTCACTGAATTCTCAACTACACTGGAGCAGCTGATGGGTTTTCAGCCTACAGACAGACACAGCCTGACAAACATATCTTCAAAGAAAGGTGGAAGGTGACATTAAAAGGGAACACCTACTCTTGTCCTGTGCTCCTCAACCTTCCAAGCACATCTCCAAGGTCAGCTCACAGCAGAATGCAGCAGAAGCACTGGCTGTAGGAATTAGACCATTCATTTCCCTGAACAGTTCTGTCTGAGATTACACTGCAGATGGAGAACAAGTTACATTACTCTAAACATGTTCACAATGGGTTAAGCTAAGGCAGCCCAGGCTAGGCTGGCTAAGAACACAAAGTTCCAGACCTCCACTGATGAGTAGGAACTCTTACTGTAACTCATTGTAACTTGGTCACCTCTATCCCAGAGCAGTCTCCAGCTCTCTGCAGCTAAACTATCCTAACTGCAAACTCTGATTATCAGCAACAGCCCCAAACAGGAAGGCATTCCCACACAAGAGGGTGGGCTGGCCATGGAGTGTTAATGTAGTAGCTGAACCCTATCCCTACAGTTTGTAGAGGTGTTGACTTCAGACAGTCCAACTGCTCATGGAGGGCACATCTTTCAGGCTCAGTCCCCAGCGAATAAAAAGTTTCTACCAAAATATGACAGCTGTTCAAAGCCTTCATGAATGAAAAGAGGATTTAAATCTGAAACTCCATAAGCAAGCATCCTTATTGCTCAAATCAGTCTTTAAACTTCTACACAATGAAACATCGAGGACCAGGAAAAGGCTAGCTATGGAGGGAGGGGAATCTCCACCTTGGTCCCTCTCTACCAGGACACAGCTCTAGAGCAGCAAAGGAGACCAGGATTTATGGAATCTGCCCAGGACCTCATGAGTGGACAGAACTTCTCCTCTATGACATTTAACTTGACACGGCTCACCAGCGTGAGGCCTTTCTACACAAAAAAAAAGCAACAAACAGGAAAAGATTTTGCAGTTGAATAAAGAGTAAAAATGATGAGTACTAACTCCCAGATGGTGTATGTACACTCAAAAAACATATCCAAAACACTTCCCAAAAGAGGGAATTTCAGGTCTTGTAGGGTGTGACTCTCCAAGATTTGGCAAAGCCACTTATAACCTCACCAAAGTTCAGTTTGACTAAGAATGTTTACAAGCACAAAACTAGGCCAAATTGAGAATGTAAATATTTGGATTCAGTTCCCCAAACTTGTCTCTATCTGCACTGCCAACTAAATCCCAACTGCAGACCAAAAAATCTGAAAAGCAACAGTTGCACACACTTTGCAGCACACAGACAGAACTAACACACATGGCACTCAGCAATAGGAAAATAGAAAAAAAAAAAAAGAAAGGAAAAACCCCAAATTTGTAATCTAAACGAAACTTATTCTAAACAAGACATCAATGAATTTTGGACCAAAAATCAACTCTGCTATCATATCATATATTTTGAAAGTCTGATCAGTGCAGATGTTGGTCCTCTGCCCTGCAGGAGCCTGGGTAATATTAAACATAGCTGGATTACTCAAGACCTCATAGACAACATGATGTTTGTAGCACACAGTGGTAACTTTGACCTAAACCACGCTCTCTTAAGCCATCCAAAGCAAGGACTTCCATTTTTCAGGCAGATGAATTGAGGAAAGACTTCTCTGGAATCACAGTAATTTATTTGGCAACCTCAGTCCCATTTTTAGAAGTGATTTAGGATCCCAGGTCACCTGGAGTTCTCAACACAAATGTCCTTTTCTCTTTTCTTTTCTAGATTTACCCCTGTTCTTTTAGGTAAAGAATGGCAACCATGGATCCATTCAAGAGACTTTTGACCTCCCACAAGCACAGATCTCAAGGGAAACACCATATACTCAGCTGCCAGGTCCCAGCCCCTCTCCAGAAGTGTTAAAAGCCATTCAGTCCCACATCTCCATTGCAGATACTCACTGGAGGAAATCAGAGAGGCAAGGGTGTCATGAAGACAAGGATTATTTTTGTTGTTGTTGTTGTTGTTGAATGATAAGAATTTAGGCATCCTTACCCCCACTACAGTAAGCTAACAAAAAAATCCATCCTTTCCCTCTTCAGTTAAGCAGGAAAAGCACAAATCTGGCTCTTTTGCTTCACTCAGCTATGGGAAACTTGGGTTTTCTTTCCAGTTAAAAGAAGGCTCTTCAGTGCACTTCACAGTGACCTCTTCACAAGGGGCTTGTATCATTTCTTTAAATGCCCCTACACTAAAAATAGTCCTGCTTCCTAAACATGAGTGTTTAGCAGTTCCAGGCATTCTAAGATCCTGCATACTACTTTACTTTTTTTAAAACTGGCAACATTTATTTAACCAGCAATTAAAAAAAGGA
Organism: Petroica traversi; assembly: GCA_025920805.1. NCBI lineage: Eukaryota > Metazoa > Chordata > Aves > Passeriformes > Petroicidae > Petroica > Petroica traversi. The sequence goes on from JAHLSL010000073.1 coordinate 5,867,350, forward strand.
GGCCCAGCCGCCCCAGTGATTCTTCCCAGAGGGTCTTAGATGTTTATGAAACACAATGAAAACAATAAAGTGGATAAAATCATGCTATTCCATCAAGTCCTTGGCAAGACTTCCCAACCAAGAATAAATTGGCATGGTATGTTACAGTCAACAGATTACACAATGGTTTACAGGGTCACCAATAATAAGGGGTCACACACTCCTTAAAGAGCTCCAGTGGACGTTAAGGCACTTGCTTAAAGGGAAAGAGCAGTGCTTGATCCTGAGCTTCTTGGAGCACATTCTGGCACAAACACGCTGCAGGGGTAGGAGAGGACAGAAGGCACCTCTGCCCCTGCCCTGAGCAGAAAGGCAGTGACTACCTTCACAGGCTGGCTGGGGGAGTTCAGCACCCTGAAGGGAGCAGCAGAAAGCCAGGCCAGCCAGGGCTTTCTCTCTCATTTCTGCTCACCACAGAACACGTTACATCCTCTTAGGAGCAGGACCGTCTCCATGCCCAGTGAGGCCCAGCACCACCATTCCTATAACCCTTTCCCAAAAGCCCCATTCTTTACACTATACTCTTGAGGAAACCCCAGAAGTTCCACCCCAGATGCAAAATTCCAGTACTCTTAACAGTGGATAGACTGTAGCTAACTTTAAAAGTGCTTAACTACACTCCTGAGTAACTTGATAAAGTCATCACCACTGCTATAAATGTGTTGCAGTTTTACATTAAATAACTAAACTTAAAGCAAGATGGAAATGAATGGTCAAATGCATAGATCTTACTCTTAAATGTCAGCTTAGATTTCCACTATATCACCTGCATCACCTGATCACCACAATCAAAGTTAAATTTTGGTGCTCCTAAAACATGAATGATTTCATCAAATCTCACCTTAAATCCATGATACTCCTACCTTTGCCTTGTTAACTTACCCTTCCACTATTTGGATTATTTTCATCCACCAACTATAAATTAATCATGTATAAACAAAACATTTTTAAGTCTTAAAGCGAAATCAACCCACTTCAAGTCATCCTATCATAAAAAACCAGGCTGCAACTAACAGTTTCATCCTTCATCTTCCACAGGTTTTGATTACCCTAGACGTTTTTCTTGGATTATTTAATACATGTCTGAAGTTAAAGTCTGACTAGCCAGTATAAAGATGAGAGAGAACCTACTCTCCACTCAGAGCAGAATGTAGAAAACATTACTACTGATATACTCCATGCAATAATACTATGCACCCGGCTTCATTCAGCCTGAGTACTAAATTCGAAGTATATTTGAGTGATAAAACTGGAGTAAACACAAGAAAGCTCCCTCATATGTAACCACTACTCTTTGATTGCAGTGACCTTAGTAACGCAAATGTTTGGTACCAAGCCAAGAGCAGGACATCTGATTTTCCCACCAAGTGAACTGCTGCAGAACTCCCTTAGCTCTTCTGCCAAATCTGTCCTGGGATCCTAAAGTCTTCCGCCGGAGTCCAGGTGGCTCCTCTACACTTTTCAGCACGCACGCAAACACCGCAGCCGGCTGGACAGACGATGCGAGTGGGCATTGGAAGGGTCCCCTTCTCCCCCAGCTCAGAGCCCCACACTCGGCGCGCTGGCTCCCCAGTCGAGTTACCCCAGTCCGGCCGAAGTGATCCCGCTGGCTCTGTCCCTGCGGGGGCTCTGTCCCTCCGCGGTGCCTCTGCCCTCGCCTCCCACGAAAAAGCGTGGTCCAGCGAGGCACGGCGGTGGCACCGGCGCGGGAGAACTGAGTCCCGCCTGTCTGCGCTCCCCCGGAGCAGAGCAGGGCAGGGTCCGGCAAGG